>JAKTXA010000002.1:0-600000 GCA_030561325.1 Yamadazyma atlantica
TAATGGAAAACATCCTTACACCACGCTTAATGGAAAACATCCTTACACCACGCTTAATGGAAAACATCCTTACACCACGCTTAATGGAAAACATCCTTACACCACGCTTAATGGAAACATCCTTACACCATTTGTACCTTGAAAGCTAAGATGGATAAATAGTTCCCATAGAACCCTTTCAACTTGCTATTGATTGATGCTGAAAAAAAAATCAACCGCATTACAGTGGGGTCTTAAAAAGTGGTGAAATTTTTCCGCCAATGAAAATCAACTTTAGCTTCCTAAGAGATCAACCGTTGTAATGGACAATCCAATAAAGTAACTATTTGTTGGGCGCTTAATCTATGGAAAGGGGTAAGAGGAGAAGAACGGTGTGGAGTGAACCTGCAGATTGTCTCCAATTTTTTTTTTACATCATCACAGTTTTAAGACAGGCCCAAACTTATTCAACAATTCATTGGCCGTCATTGCTACCAACAGAACCTGCAAAATAAGCTTTTTCAATCTAGAATATCTCCGAAATCGAATTTTCCGTATGTGTGTCGAAATACACATCAAAAATAAGTGTCAGCTGATTACAGATTATAAATAGAAAAATAGCATACGTTTCGACCCCAATAATTTCACCATCCTCAATTCCCCAATGTGAGTCACTGAGACGAATAGACCAATCCATAGCTCGAATTTACATATTCCAGGGTAACTTTTCAACTTCAATTACATTATTTTCCTGCATAGTTCCCCAAAAGTTTTTTCCGTAGCAAAAGCTAAACTCCATTTTTTGTGTTTTTTTGCTTCGAGTCAACATGGTTATTTGATGCCAGTAGACGAGTAACAACCATATTTTCCCACATGCGTTTGTAACTCCTCATATTTAGGATATTGATTCGGGAGTTCATCCATTTAATCCATCTACAAAAAAATATACTGCTGTGCCCCCTTTCAAGCTGTTCTGAAGCCTCAAACCAGTTAGAAAGGATTCAGCCGGACTATTATCATTCAACAATGGCGAGCCCCACTTGCAAGCCTAAACTCCTTTCGGGTGTTCCGTCGTTACTCCAAAAAAAGAAAAACCGGATAATTATCCCCAGAAACCCCACTTCATAATTCAAAATACTGTATATAACCCCGTCAACAAAAAAAAAAAAGGAAAAACCCGGAACATTTAGTTCCAATATGAAGACGGGCGCTATCCTAACCAAAAATGGCCAGCAAAGCAGCCTATAAGCTTTGAGTAAACAGATAGGTGTGGTAGGGTGATGTCACTTCCCCACAACCATAGAATGGGGCATCTAAAAGTGGCTTACAATGACATCAGATTCGAAAAGTATAAAAACAATTGAATTTTTCCTTTAGATTCTTTGTTTAACGGAAAAAATGTCCACTCTGGTATACGAAGAGAAAGCTAGTATCTCCGAAGTCGCAAGCGACAAGGATATTAGATACGATGATATCAACAAGAAAATCGCAGACGCTGAATTAGGGGAGAACTTTAACTTTGATGCAGAAATCAAACAAATTGAAGACTTGGCAGCTCAAACGAAGAAGACCAAAACACGCTGGGAGAAATTGAAGACTTGTGAATTCGAGTTGGATTTCCAGAACAAGCAAAAAATGGTTTATCTTTTGGGTTGCTTTAGTGCAGCAGCAGGTTTATTATCTGGATTGGATCAGTCAATTATTAGTGGAGCTTCTATCGAAATGAACAAAATGTTGCATTTAAGTCCACATCAAGCATCTTTAGTTTCTAGTTTGATGCCCTTGGGTGCAATGGCTGGCTCTATAATGATGCATCCTTTGAACCAATGGTTTGGAAGAAAGCTTTCAATTATCATTTCCTGTGTTTGGTATACTCTTGGGGCAGGTCTTTGTGCTGGTTCTCATGACTATAGTATGATGTATGCTGGTAGATTTTTACTTGGTATCGGGGTTGGTATTGAAGGTGGTTGTGTTGGTGTTTATATATCGGAATCAGTACCACCTAATGTCCGGGGTAATATCGTTTCTCTTTACCAATTCAATATTGCTTTAGGAGAAGTATTAGGATATGCCGTTGCTGCTATTTTCTTTGAAGTCCATGGTGGATGGAGATATATGGTTGGTTCATCATTAATATTCTCAACTGCTTTGTTCATAGGAATGTTTTTCTTACCAGAATCTCCCCGTTATCTTGTCTACAGAAACAAAATCGGTGAAGCGTATAATGTCTGGAAAAGATTAAGAGATATAAATGATCCTAATAATAAGTTGGAATTCTTAGAAATGAGACATGCAGCAATTCAAGAGGGGGAAAGAAGAAAAGCAGAAAGTAGATTCCAAGTTTGGTTTGATTTATTCACTGTTCCAAGAAATCGTCGTGCCTTAGTATATGCTGTTATGATGGTGACCTTAGGTCAATTGACTGGTGTAAATGCTGTTATGTACTATATGTCAACTTTAATGGGAAGGATTAACTTTTCCGAAAAAGATTCAGTTTTCATGTCTTTAGTTGGTGGTGGGGCCTTAATGATAGGGACAATCCCTGCAATCTTATGGATGGATAGATTCGGTCGTCGTGTTTGGGGTTTGAATATTGTTGGTTTCTTCATTGGTTTAGTTTTAGTTGGTGTTGGTTATTTGATTGATCTCAAGGCTCACTTGCAAGCCGCTGAAGGTACTTATCTTACGGGTATCATATTATATATGGGTTTCTTCGGTTGTTACTCCTGTTTAACTTGGGTCTGTCCCTCTGAATCATTCTCCTTGGATACTAGAACAGTGGGTATGGCTATTTGCTCCACATTTCTTTACTTGTGGTCGTTTACAGTCACATATAATTTTACTGAAATGAAAGAAGCCATGACTTACACCGGTTTAACTCTTGGGTTTTATGGTGGAATTGCATTCTTAGGTTTCTTCTATCAAATATTCTTTATGCCAGAAACAAAAGATAAAACTTTGGAAGAAATTGATGATTTATTCAATATTCCTAGTCTCGAGCTAGCTAAAATTAATTTAAGAGGGATGAAGAAGTTTTGGGGTAGAAAGTGAAATATTGCAAATTTAGATTTAGCTTTGTCCACATTGATCAAATTTTAGTATAACTTTGTATAATTAGAAAATGTACACTTCAACTCCATTTGAATAAATTTATTCCATTGTCTATTGGGAGCCTTTTTAAGGAAGGGAAGGATTGCTTCGAAATGAAGACACGCGGCCGGAAGGCTAGCCATTGATAAATGAAGAATCAGCATTCACTTCACCAAGGAGTAAACTATTGGAAGAAGACTTGGTATATGCAGCAACGTCGCTCTTAATTGGACAAGTTTTCAGTGGTAACCCAACTTAAGAAATCAACCCAGTAGTCATCTTCAATCAACTCCTCGAGACTAAACGATTCATAGTCATAAATCTTTTGAAAGTTATTCAAGCCATCCAAAATGTTTTGAACTTCAATAATTTCTAGTTTATGGAAGTCGTTATTAATTTTTTTGCTGATTATTTCAAGTAGTTTCTTTATAATAGTTATCCCCTTAGATATAGGGTTATTCGGCAGGGAAAGGAATTTTCTTAAATTCAGTAAAAGCATTTCAATGGTCTTGATTTTACTCAAACTAATTGCCTTTTGATTTAATATCATATTTACTAGCAAGAATATAGACCCATTGATACTGTGTTCGCTTACCATCCAATACTTCTTATAATAACTAGGAAACTCAGGATTATTGAACAAGTGGATTAATTCAGTACCTAATTGATCACATATTTCAATATCTTTACTTATTTCCATGTTGTTGTGGTATTTCAAATCGATATTCTGCTTTTTAATATTTAACTTTTCATGATTCAACTTGAAAATTAATAGCTCTCTAATGTGTTTAGTCAGGTCAGTTACCTTGAATTTTTGTTTCATTTCGTTTTCAATTTGATTCACTCGATCGTAAGCATAGTCAAGATAGATCAAGTCTTCGTTAAAGGTGTTTATCTTGTTATTATAATAGAATCTTCTCTTGATTTCAGCAAGTTTGTACATATAAAAATTATAAGTTATAGGAATAAAGTTATCACACTCTCTTTCAATAGAATTCATCAAATTGAAATCATTGATGTTCCTTGGTAAGGGAGTCGAAAATTCATTAGCGTTAATTTGACAACTGATATTTTCGGAGGAATCCTCAAACCAGTCAACCACCACTAATAACCACCATATCCTACAGCTCATTTCGAAATTCAACAAGTTTAACTGGTCAACGGGCTCCACTAGTTTATGCAAATTTATGGTTTTAGCTATAGTAATACAACAAGACAATAAGTTATTTTGAAAGTTTACCCCTAAAACAATGTGACTACTGGTGACCAAAATACCAAATACTTGTAGAGTGTTCAAATTCGGAAATTTTAAAAATTGGCCCCTATTTAGACATTCCAATGATGCATATATGGCAATCTCTCCAAGTTTGTTAATCTTCTGCTCAGTTGTTTCTAACTGGGTTACGATTTTCTCATCCAACAATAATAAAGAATTGGCAATCAAACCATAGTATATCGATAACCATAAGTACTCATCTCTAGTTTTGTCTATAGCGGCACTAAAATGTTTCCCCCCATTTAGATAAAAACTCTCATGCTCTTGCAAAAATATCTCGGGCACCACCACACAGTGGAGAAAGTATATTTTGTCAAAATTGTACTTCACCAACATTAAAGATCTCTCGTATGTTAAAAACAGACATAACGTCTGGAACTCATTGAAGTTATATTCAACACTGTTATCATTGACATCCAATTGTCTTGTTATAAGTGACACCGATTTACCGAATAAACCATATTCAGTAGGCTTCATCTCAGCAGATTTACTCCGATCAAGCCTTTCTTGCCCTTCAAATTCCGCTAGTCGAGCCTTTAGATATGAATTTTCATTTCGAAGGACACTTACGGTCGACTCAAGCTCCTGTTCTTTCTTAAGATTCATCTCTTCTACTTCATCATTAACTACTTTACCACCTATAATAACCTTTTCTCTCTTGCAGGATGCTTGAAAGCCCCTTCTGATGCAAACATCACAAGGTATCTGCTTGTTACATTTGACTCGTCGTTTTGTGCAATTGAGACAAGACATGGGTCTCCTACTGGTGATACGGAAATCTGCCATTATTGTAATATTATTCTAATATGCAAGTAAACAGATTTCTATCATGGCTTTTATAAAAAGTGGGCAAAGTGCTCTTATCTGTAGAGATCAATGCACCTACGGAATAGGAAGCCGTTTACACACAACTCGCGAATATTAGAATTTTTTATTGAATTACATAAAAAGTCAACCACTATTTCATAGCTTCATTTGCCATTTTTCTGACTTTAATTTGTCCTAGGGTCAAACCAGGCTCATGAATGTCATACGGAGAAAATCCCATACCTCTCATACCGTCTTCAGTCAAGATATTTTCTTTTCTGGCTCCATGGTCTGGAAAAGAACATTCGTAAGTTGCGGAGATATTTTTGTCTTTGACAAAGTCTCTTGGTGCAACGGCTTTTTTGAATGCTTCTCTTGTGGCAATCATGTTATCTATGTTATAAGGACACAAAGGACAATAAGCATTGAAGAAAACGGAAGAGTTCTTGCTACCGTTATGAACTTTATCCACTTCATGAGCTACATCACAATGCCAAAATACGTAGTCACCAGTATTGGCATAGGGAATATTATACACAGTTTCTAAATGCCTCAAGTGTGGATGAGTATCTTCGACACAGAAGAATTGACCAGATCCAACAATGGCACCGGGAAACTTAGGGGTTTCTAAATCAATCTCCCCATCATCTCTCCAAAAAAATGGTCTTAATATGGAATAGGCATTAACCACCTTGATATTAGGTAAAAGTCTAATGGTACCTTCTCCGCTTTTAACATCAGATAAGGCTAACCAGCCTTGCAAAGCTCTGAAAGCAGAAGTGGCAGTTGGCCTAGACGCCAAATGACTGTATAAGTCACTTTTAGCGAAAGCTCTTTCATCCAATTTCCAAGGTTCAAATTCCTCCCATCTTCCTTCCAATATTGGACCATACAATTCTCGATAAACCTCATCTTCCCATCTTTCAATCGAACCCGAATCTAAATGTAAATCTAAACTGGTCAGTTGCCCAGGTGGTCTGATTCTAAAAGCATCCGGATAAACTACTTGGCTGTCTTTATCAATTGCAAGAGAATCGTCATCAACGTAGAAAAACTGTCCCATAATCTTCATCAACTCAATTATTTCTGGATGTGATCTAGCCTGGACTTCACCTTTGGTCCAAAAGGCAAACCAATTTGTAACGGGAGAAGGGTAACCGCCTAGCTCTGGATGCTTTGTCACAAAATCTTCCATCGAGGCTTCCCATTCTTCACAAGTTTTTCTATCAACAACGTTTCTTACAATTAAAACACCCCTATCCTTAAACTTTTCTGCGATATCCTTTGGGACTTCACCATCGTTACTTTTAATAGTCTCCCATTCTATATCAGGAATGAAATTCTCTTTTTCTTTTTTAATCTCTTCTGCCATTTCGTCGAGCGCCTTCAATAATCTTTGCCACGATGCCTTGACCTTTTCAACATTTTCTGGCTTAATCAAAACTTTCTTTAAATTTGAAAACTTGTCATAATCCTCCAAATCAGGGGGTACAAAGGTGGAGCTCTCCTTGACTGCTGATGGTGCCATGGTCACTGAACTATCTTCAAGTGACTATCTTCGAGACAATCATTATTTTTTATATCCCTATCGTTATTCCCTTTGCAGCCAAGCGGTTCGCAACTCCCATTTCCATACGATCTCGCCCGAGTTCGCCCGAAGTTTTGATAAGCGTTGACATATTGTTATGTAGATAATAATGTAGGTTGCAACAAAGATTGCGTCTCTAATCGCTTATAATATTAAAGAGCTCCGCAGTATAATGCACCAATAGAGATAAGGCTTTCTGTTGTCGGTAATCAGCGATATGCAATAGATTTTGATATCTTTCCTTATTCGCCTTATCTTTTATCTTCTTTATTTAAAGGCTCTTACAACTGGGAATATTCGTTTTATAATTTTATATTAAGAATTATAAAAAAAAGTCCAATCAATAAATTGGATAAAATGGAAAAGTCAGAAGTACCATTATCAAGCTGGGTACCCAGAGGTCAAAAGTTATTTTTATTTACCATTACTATTTTAAGTATGGTTCATCCTACTACTTTAGGGTATGATTCATTAATGGTAGGTGGTATTCTTAACTTAGAGTCGTATTTATCTTTTTTCAGCTTGACACCAGCCACCATCGGATTGAACACCGCAGCTGTTTGGATGGGACAAGTTGTTGCTTGCATCACTTGTACCCAGTATGTTAATGATAGGTTTGGTAGGAAAAAATCCATTCTTACTGGTATTATTATTTTGACCATTGGTGTTATTTTGCAATCTGCTTCTCAAAATATTGGCATGTTTTTGGCTGGAAGGGCAATACTTGGGTTCGGAGGTAGTTTTACAAATATTTCTGGTATCGTTTTATTGGCCGAATTATGCCCTATCAACAAGAGAGGGTTTTTAATGGGATTAGCATTTTCATGTTTTTTAGTCGGGGCATTAATATCTAGTGGGGTTACATATGGAGTTAGAAATGCTCCTGGTAACTGGAACTGGAGAATCCCTTCTATTGTTCAGTTGGCTCCAAATTTGGTTGCCCTTATTAACTTGATGTTTTTACCAGAATCTCCCAAATTCTTGGTTCTAAAAGGATACACCAGAAAAGCATTTGATATTCTAATGATTGTTAACAATTCAGACGAAGAGAAATCAAGGCAAGCTTTGATGGATTTCAAAGTTGAATTGGAAGTTGAACAGCCAGAAAATATTGGATTCCGTCCATGGTTACAGTTCTTCAAATCACGAATTAACGTCCATAGGGCTCTCATTAGTTTCACTCATGCTATCTTGACTGAAATGGCTGGATCATCAGTCGGGACATACTATTTAGCTATTTTGTTGGAACAGGCAGGTATTTCATCAGCAGAAGAGAGATTACAAGTAAATATAGTAATGAGTGCCTGGCAGTTGGTTTGTGCTACACTGGGAAGTCTTATGTTCGATAGAATTGGAAGAAAACTACAAGCAATGGTCTCTTTATCAGGTATGGTGGTTTGTTTTATGATTTTAGGTGGTCTTGTTAAGACTTTTGGAGACGGACATAGCAGATCAGGTTCTTTTGGAACAATTGCAGTCATGTTCATGTTCAGTGGATTTTACTCCTTCACATTTACTCCTTTAACCACCTTATATCCATCCGAATTATATCCCTTCAAAATGAGAAGTGCTGGTACTAGTTTATACACCGTCTTTAATGGTCTGTTTGGGTTAATTTCCAGTTTTGTGTTACCTATAGCTATGAGTAACATAGGTTGGAAATACTATATTGTAAACGCTTCCTATGATATAATCTTTATCCCTATTATTTATTATTATTGGATGGAAACCAAAGGGGCAGACATTGAGTTTATTGATGAAAAATTCTGGGAACATCCTCTCAATATAAAGCACTCGCCCCAAGTTATTGAAGCTTTGGAAACAGAAAGCAGCGTCGAGAGAGAGAGTTTCGAAGTACAGAAAAAGGTATGATGATATATATAGAAATATACAATTAATTTACATTTTAAGGCACCGATAAAGGTAGTTCGCAACCAAAAATGACAGATTCAGCCGCACAAGGATCGACTATTGATAAGAAAAAAAGCTCGATTCAAAGCCATTCAACAAGTTCGATGCCCAGCAACAAAGAAGTGAATCCAAGGTCCCGTTCAAGATCTGGGTGCCTTACTTGTAGGCGAAAAAAGAAGAGATGCGATCAAGCAAGGCCCAAATGTGGACTATGTTCGAGAGTTGGTACTTATTGTGAATGGCCAATCGCAGGATACGAAAATTCAAATAAAAAGAGAAAGTTTCAAACCAAATTTATTGCTTGTAATGACCCTTTGCAAACTCCAAATCACACTGAAGTGTCAAAAAATGACCTCTATGGCAATGAGACTTTCGATTCACCATTTATTTTCGATGATGCCTTAATAAATATACCCATGATTACTAATGATTCATCCGAAAGTTCTCAAATCCTGCCAAATTTAAACGGTGTATTTTTCGAAGAACTACCGTTATATAAATCCCCTTCGTTACCGTTAGTGTTGACTTTGAACTCAAAAGAGCTTGAATACTTTGAATACTACTGCAACAATATTGCCTTAAATATATCGATAGTGCCCAAGAAACATAATTATTTTCTAAAGGTTTTCCTTCCCATGTCCCACAATAATGAAGCTGTTCTTTATTCTTTAATAGCTTGGGGATGTATATTTAAGGCTCACGATGAGAATCAAACTCCTAGTGCTGGAGTGGCTTTGATTGAAACCGCTAAGGTTTATTTACAAACACAGAAAGACAGTTTCATTACGTCGTTAGCGACCTATATTATATTAATGTGCATAGAAATTACGACAGGATCTACTTTTGGTTGGTCACACTATTTGACAAATGGATATGACCTAATAAACCAAATGGGAGGGTTTAAAATCTTAAAGGATTATTCAGAAGAAGGAAAAGTTCTTGCCGAAAATTTTGCTTACTTTGATATTTTAGCGTCACAATCCAATGAGAACGGGACATATTATCCGGTGAATGAATACAATAGCATATTTAAAATGACCAGTAACTTAGTGGATCCTCTACTGGGTTGTGCAAAGCCTTTGATTCTTATTTTAGGAGATGTAATAAATTTGGTGGTTGGATTTCGAAATCTTGATTCTACTTCAAATGAATATTATGAAAGACTTGAGGTAATTCTCAAGAAGGCATCACAATTGGAACACAAGCTAAATAAGGCGAAAATTCTTAAAAAGGACTATCAAGCGTTAAAGGAAATAGATGACTTGTCCTATCACGAGAAAATGTTTCAATTATATTGTATTACCATTCAATTATATATTTCTCAAGCAGTCAGAAGATTACCACCCATAGTCCCAGAGATACAGCTAGAAGTCAAAAAGGGAAATATTTTTATGGATGCCTTAATATCGAGCCCTCTCAAGCTGGGCTTGTGTTTCCCGTTATTAATATTGGGGATTAACTCAATAACCATAGAGGATAGGGACTTAACGAAATGGCGCTTGGAGTTGTTAAAACAGAAATATCAGTTCAAATCGGTGGATAAGATAAGTCATATTATCGATGAGGTCTGGAAAACGAATAATGAAGGTGAAATTTGTGTGGATTATTTCGAGGTCACTAAGAAATTTGGTTGGAAATTGAATATAGGTAGATAGATATAGATGAGTGTATAATTTTTTACGAATAAAGTTTATTATTGTTATCAAATCTATGTAATTGAATTAAAAATAATTCCACATCCATTTCAAGATGCCTCCACTCTTTTCAGCTGGCTTTTCTGCAAATTGCTCTTCTTCATTGGTAACAACGTCGACACCTTCAAGCCGGTCAGATTCAAAATCCATATCTTCATAAGACACATATTTGGTTTTCTTGAAGTACTTACAAGCAAGATAAACAATGATAAAGACTGGGATCATGACATACGCATCCACAAATCCACCAGCATCAAATGGCACGAAGACGGTCCATCCCTGAACCAAACATAAAAATAAACCTAATCCAATACCAAAATAATTGGTATATGGATAAAAAGGTGCCTTGAATGGAAGCTCATCAACCGAGTTTCCTTGCTTAGTCCAACCCTTTCTAAATCTTAAATGAGCGAAAATAATACCAGTCCAAACAATAAAGGCACAAACACCAGCCAAACCGACAATGTAACTATAAGCAATTGCAGAACTACTATTCATTGCTAACAAAGAAAGGAAACCAACCAGATGGGAACATATACAAGCGACCCAAGGAACTCCATTTTTGTTAACTTTCCCTAAAACTTTTGGCGCATATCCTTCCACAGATAATCTCATTAGACATCTTGCACAGAAATAGACTGCACTATTAATTGATGAGATACAAATAATAACAATGACAGTGGTGACATAGTAACCAGCGTTTGGCCAACCAGCTTCGGTTAAAGCAATAGTCATTATGGCTCCCATAATTTTACTACCACTAGCCAATTCAGGATGATTATAAGGCACAGTAATACCGTAGGCAATAGAGAGCCCAAAGTAAACGTAAAAGATTCTGAAAATAGATCTCAGAACTGCAACCTTGACAGACTTTCTAACATTTTTCAGCTCCAGGAAAGTAACGGACAAACTTTCAATCCCAACATAAAACACAGCGGCATAGACAAAAGAGTTAGCAATCCCTTTGAAACCGTCAGCCAATGGGTAGTCTCTAAATGGGTTCCCTGGGCTATGACCTTTGATACCACCAGCAGCATAAATAATAGCAAAAATATAATAACCCGAAACAAATAAAATCTTTATAAAGGCTAATATATATTCAAATTCACCAAATACCTCAACACCAAACATTTGATAAATTGAAAAAACAAACCATAAAATCAAGTAGTATCCATACATGGGGATCTTTTCGGTATAGAATCCCATAGCTGAAATAACTGAGACGTATTCACCAATGACATTACAAGCCCATAAAAACGCATAACTCCAACCTAAAGTTGCCCCAAAAGCAGGATCGATCCATCTCGATGCATGAGAGTTGAAATTAAAGTCAAACATGGAGTTCATCTCTCCAATTGAAAACATCATAATTATAACCAATATTCCCACTATAGAAAATCCAACCAATAATCCAACTGGCCCCCCAGAATGGAAAGCGGTTGAAAGCCCAAGGACAATACCCGGCCCCATAATACCAGCAAGCCCCATCATAGATATATGTCTGGTTTTCAAACCTCTCTTGACCCCTGATACTGGGTCATACTTTTGTCTCCCAGCAAGTGGATTGGAGCTGACCTCTACCTCATAATTCTCGGATTTATCTGACATATTATTTGACAGCATTAAGAAAGTCTAACACACACAAAAAAAAAACAGCAAAGAGAACTTTAGTTTCTTGATCGAGAGTGTAATTCAATGAAACTAGACGTAAGTAAACTCTTTTATATATTTCTGGTTTCCGCTTCCTTTGCCAAATATCTAGATCTCTACTTCATGAGGCTTATCTTTAGGTTTCTTATCGAGATGTCAGAGGTGCATAATCTGCGATAACCGCGATTTTGAACCGTTCGCGCTTAAATACTTTCTACTACAGGATGCAAAATGGCGAAAACGCCGAATTACATTTATCACAGAGCCATTCATAGCCAATGAACGGAATTGATCAATGGAGGTGGCTACCAGGCGTTTAAGTAACTCAATTTCTCCAATTTTAATTCACGGCTATTATTAACATTACAAGGCAAAATGATGATCAGCAAAGAGTCAAGATTAGAAAGCTTATATAAAATCGCTCCAGTGGTTGATACCCATAATGATTTCCCCTATCTTATTAGGACTCAACTACACAATGAGTTTCAAAGTGATAAGAGATTTGATTTCAACAACACTACAGCCCAAACAGACCTTGCTAGGTTACGGAAAGGGAAGGTGGGTATTCAGTTTTTCAGTTGTTACATTGAATGCAAAGACCCTGATATGTATTATCAGGATTTCAATAAACCCAACAGTGCTGTAAGAGATACCATGGAACAGATAGATGTGGTTAAGAGATTGAGTGCTCAATATGACTTGAAATTGGTCTACAGTTGTGATGAAGCTTGGGAGCAATTCAAACAAGGGAAATTTGTAGTCACCATTGGACTCGAAGGATTACATCAAGTGGATTCATCATTGGCCGTGTTAAGATTATACTACGATCTTGGAGTTAAGTATATCACTTTGACACATAACTGTGATAATCCATTTGCCACGGCTGCTTCATCAGTAGCTGGAGGGTTGGAAGACAAGGGATTATCCCAATTCGGTAGAGATTGTATCTTTGAAATGAATCGGTTGGGAATGATGGTTGACTTGTCTCACGTTAGTGTCAAGACAATGCACGATGCATTAGATGTGAGTAAATCACCAGTGATATTTTCTCATTCTTCATGTTACAGCTTAACGCCCCACGAGAGAAATGTCCCAGATGAGGTGCTCTTGAGGTTGAAAGAAAATAAAGGAGTTATATGTATAAACTTTTTCCCCATATTCTTGAAGCAAAATGATAACACAGAAGTCACTATAGAAGATGCCGCTGACCATATTATCCATGTAATCAATTTGATTGGTTGGGATTACGTAGGATTTGGATCTGACTTTGACGGGATAGATTCAGGTCCAAAAGGGTTGGAAGATGTATCCAAATACCCTGATTTGATCAATATGATCTTCGAAAGGACCAATGCCACAAATGAGCAGATCCTGAAAATAATGGGTGGTAATATAATGAGGGCCTGGAAAGATAATGAAATTGTAGCAGAATCTTTAGAAGACCAATTACCATGTGAGAGTAATTGGAACAAAAGAATATGGACTTTTTACGACTACGTCAAGTCCTTCCCCCAAATATTCTCAGGGGCCATGACGGCCAAAAAGAACGAATTTTCCGATGCACAAAAACTAGTTCAGCATGAAAGGTAGAGTACTCCAACACGGGTCCTTTAGATTACTTAAATAGATCGATAGACAAAAATGCATATCTTCAGAATGAACGCCATTGACATTGTTCTATATTAACTCTATAAATTTACTATGCTTGAGGAATAAACTTGGTGTTTTCTAAGTCATAATGAGGTCTGGGATACCTACTCTTAGCGTTACTTCCAGTTGCAAATGAAGGATTATCCTTCCATTTCCATTTTTCAGCCAACTTTTCATCTATTGTCCCCTCCATCCGTTGAACAATATATTTTCCAATATTAGGTAAAAACTTGAACCCATGCCCAGAGTCCCCAGTTGCCACATAAACATCTTTATACCTAGGACTTTCATCAATCAAGAAATGAGAGTCACAAGAATCACTAATCCAGCAGGTTCTAAGGTTAACTAGCTGATGATCAGCAAGCTCGGGAACCACTAAATTCAAGAGAGTTTTGATGTCTTGAGTATGGGCTTCAGGAAATGTCTCATTAGGATGATCAATAGTATATCGAGGAGCTCTCAATTCTTTATCCTTCTCAAAAGGATGAGCCGTTGTTGAATAAGCATCACAAGTAGTGACCCCTATCTTAATCTGACGAGATTCTTTATCCGGAGGGAAGAAGTAGCCATGTTCAGCGCTGAAAAATATGGGAATATCTTTATATTTCTCGTATTCTTCTGGGGTAAGTTGAATATGAACCACAAATGATCCAAACACTTTGGTTTGATTATCTAAAGGGAGAATTAATCCGGTACTAGCTCCAGCAGTCACAAGAATCTTATTTGCACGATAGACATGACCAGACGCTACCTTGACTTCATTGGTGGCTACATGCGTAACATTACCTTCATCACCAAATAGAAATTGCACTCCAGATTCCTTAGCCTTTGAATACGCATCTTTCAAAGCCTGGGAGGATAAGCCAGTCCCACAGTCGGTATTATAACTAGCATCAAAGGTTTCAGGAAGATTGTTATCTTTGAAACTAGGAATTTGTTCCGCCACTTGATCTGACGTGGTGAGCTTCATTATATTCTGGCGAATCCCTACTTTTTGCATCACTGCCAAACTTTCACGCTCATAATGGGATCTACTAGAACTTGAATCTTGCGGACTCAATGTCAATCTTCCCGTCTTAACGAATGAAGGCTTATACAATGCCAGATGCTCCCAAAGTTGAATGGCTTCAGCTGCCAACAGTGCTGTCAAATAGTCTGAATATTCCACGCGGAGGATTTTATTGTAATCATCACCAGCCGAAAGCGGTGATGGAACCGGATATGGATCAAGGGCCAACACTTTATAGCCTTTCTGACTCAATTCAAGAGCGGCCGAAAGCCCAAACACCCCACATCCTACCACCACAACGTCAAATTTACTCATGGTTGGAGATACCAAAGGAGCCGCATTGTCGCAATCTGGTTTAGAGATAAGACACCCCTCGAAAGGTCCAAGTCAAAAAGGTGCAAGTCAAAAAGGTAAAGATAATAAGCTTTATACATTAGTAATATACTTTCACCAATCAGCGGTAATAAGGGATTTAAGCGTTTTATGCCTTATATAGTGTCTTATCAGGGCTACCTCCCTGTATTGACACGCATCGGACATATACCCTTTTGGGTTATTCCGTTATATGTCTATGCGGAGGTTGCCCGTTCTGGATGTGATTGCAGCAACTATTAACTCGACGAAAAATATAAAAACCGCTGAAATTAAGGATTTTAATTTAAAACTAGAGTGTTTGAAAGAGACATGAGTGTACCACAAGTTATTAAAGGAATTGGATGTACTGACCCAAAGAATTGGGCTTCTCCTAAACATCTTGAATATGAACCCAAGAAATTTTTACCAACCGATGTGATGGTCAAGGTAGAATACTGTGGAGTATGTGGTAGTGATTTCCATACTATTTCTGGGAGTTGGGGGCCATACGCAGACGATAAATGTGTGGTGGGTCATGAAATTGTAGGAAAGGCTATCAAAGTAGGAGATCAAGTGACTGAAGTCAAAGTAGGTGATTATGTAGGGATTGGGGCTGCTTCTAGCGCCTGTCATGATTGTAAGATGTGTAAAGAGGACAACGAACAATATTGTTTCAAAGGCATTGGTACCTATAACAGTACTGATTATCATTCCGACAATTATGTGACCAAAGGTGGATACGCTTCTCACGCTGTGGCCAGTATCAGTCATATATTCCCTATTCCTGATCATTTACCAAGGGAAGTGGCCGGACCTTTAATGTGTGGTGGTTTGACTGTATTTTCACCATTGTACAGAGCTTTGCATGGTGATGGGAAAGGGAAGTTGGTTGGGGTTGTTGGGATTGGAGGTTTAGGTCATTTGGCTGTTAAGTTTGGTAAAGCTTTGGGAGCCAAAGTGGTAGCTTTTTCCAGATCATCTAAAAAGAAAGAAGAAGTACTTGAGATGGGGGCCGATGACTTTATTGCCACAGGGGAAGATACCGATTGGAACAAGAAATTTGTCAAAGAATTCGACGTTATCTTGAATTGTGCCTCCAATTTCACTGATATTAAGTTTGAACAATATTTGCCAACTATTGCAGTTGGTGGGGAATTCATTTTGGTTGGTGCTCCACCCGTCCAAGAAACCATGACGTTCCATCCATTTTTATTACTCGCCAATAATACCACCTTGAAAGGATCTGGAATTGGTAGTAAGAAAGAAGCCTTGGCCATGTTGAAACTAGCTGCTGATAAAAAGATCTATCCTATTATTGAGAAATTACCAATCAATGAAGCTAATGTCGCTGAAGTTCTTGATAGAGTTGGTAAATCAGATGTCAGATACAGATTTGTCTTGACTGACTTTGACAAGTGTTTCGATTAAGTAGCCATATCAATTAGTTTGAATTTATAGAGAACTGTTCTAATATTTTTTTGCAGTCAAAATGGACCCCATTGTCTGAATGTTGCAAAATGTCACAATGAATCACATTCCATTAGCTTAGGAAGTGTGCGCAAATATTTTATCTTTTTAGGACATTTTCATTTTGTGGTACCTCAGTGGTTCCAAAATGTTAGTGGGGAGATGGGTTACGTAAGCAACCAATACACACACCGAGCGATAGTAAATCAGTATATAAATGAGGCTTAATATTCCTACTTGTTGCAAATTAAACAATATTGGAGATCATGGTTTATGACGTGATTATTATAGGTGGTTCATCAGCCGGTTTATCTGGTGCCTTAGCTTTAGGTAGAGCATTATTGAAGGTGGCTTGTATTGACGCCGGTTTGCCATGTAACAGATTTGCCCATCAATCTCATTCCTTTTTGGCTAACGACGGAGTATCCCCAGCAGAGATCAAGAAAACTGCTAAGGATCAATTGACCCAGTACAAAACCGTGGAATTTATTGACGATCTGACAACAAAAATTGAGAAGAAGGATAACTTCTTTACTGCTTACTTAAAAAGTGGGAAGTCATTACAAGGAAAAAAATTATTATTTGCATCCGGTGTCTACGATAATATGGACAAATTGGGAATCCGTAATATCTACCAATTCTGGGGTAATTCCATCATTCACTGTCCCTTCTGTCATGGATACGAGTATGCCGGGAAGAAAACTGGGATCTATTATGATAAACTTGCCACTTTGTCCAGACAAATGCAGGTAATTTACAATTGGAGTCGTTCAATGTCTATTTTCACAACCCAGGACGTTTTGGATGCTTTGGACAATGAGACTAAAGAGAAGATTAAACGTTTGGGAATTCCTACTTATGTTGAGAAAATCGTAGAAGCACAGGGAGATGGAATCCAACTTAAATCAGTGGTATTAGAATCTGGAGAAAAAGTGGAATTAGATGTTTTATATGTGGAGATGCCACCGGAATTGAACAACAGCGAAACAATTAAAGAATTAGGGGTAGAATTGAATGAAATGGGATTAATCAAAGTGTCTCAATTGCAACAAACAAACCTCCCTGAGATATACGCTGCTGGTGACTGTAATACTCCAATGAGACAGATATCTCAAGCAACAGCACAGGGAGGACTTGCAGGTGCCATGATGGCTGTCGGTATTGCTCAAGAAAGGTGGTCTGCTTTGTAGTAGTTTGTGTTTTATAGTTTTTGTATTTCATTAAATTATTTATCGGTTTGACTGTATTAGAACTCTTTAAAAACGTTACATATATATTAACTAGAATTGAATCAAATTAAGCTATACTATCATCGTCTTCGTTATGGGTTATGTCTTTTAATTTTTCATCATCATCCATCAACGTAGCTTCCACAATAGTCTTATGTTGACCTGGACTGACGGTGATACCTTTAGTACGGAAGACACCACCGGTGATTCCACCTCTATCAAAGATATGATCAATATCCTCTAATTCAAGGTTGGCTGTCTCAGGGAAGAAGAAGTATACTATAGGAGTCCAGCACCCATTGAAAACAGCAAATATTATAAAGGTTTTCCACCCAATGTTTTCAATAGCTATAGGAGTGATTTCCACGATTATAAAAACCGCCAACCAATTGAATGCACTTCCAATGGCCATACCTCTAGATCTAAGTCTAGTAGTATTTATTTCTGAGGGATAGAACCAAGGGACTGGCAAGAAACCGATACCAAGGAAGATTTGAAAAAGGAATACCATTGCACAGGCCCCATAAGCTCTTGGAAGTGTTTGATTTGACAACAATATACTGACAATAACGAAACAAATACACAATCCGGTAGAAGAAAACATTAATAAGGTACGACGACCAAACTTATCAATAGTGAATAATGGGATGATAGACCCAACTAAATAAGTTAAACTGGTGCAGCCTCCAAGAATTAAACTTGTGTTTCTTGACAAATCCATGGTATTGGTGTACACCACAGGAGCATAATAATTGATCATGTTGGAACCCGTAAACTGTTGCATGAACATAATAGCAATAGTAATACAAATTCTTCGAAGGTTCCCAATTTTTCCAGTGGTAAATAATTCTTTGAATCTGAAGTCACCGCCTTCGGATTCTTGACGAACGGAAGCTTCAATATATTTTCTTTGTTCTTCGACATCAGGATGTTGAAGGGGTAAATCATTAAGTCTAGCCAAGATTTCTAACCCTTCGTCTTCTCTGCCTACAAAGATGAGCCATCTGGGAGTGTCAGTAACAAAGGGAATACAAGCGACTAACAATATAGCAAATGCTGCTTGGAAAGCCATTGGAAATCTCCATTGAAAAGAACCATCATGGAATGAAGTACCATAATCTAACCAGTAAGCAATACATAAACCAGCAATGGTAACCGTACCTTGACCACACAATAATCTACCTCTGTTTTCAGCTTTAGCCATCTCAGATTGAAACACAGGAATTGTAGAACTATTGATACCATTACCAATACCAGTAACAATTCTTCCAACGATCAATTGAGCAATAGTGAAAGAAGATGCCAATATTATTGTACCAATAATCATAATGCTACCACCGGCAAGAATCATTTTCCGTCTTCCCAATTTATCACCAATATAGAAAGATAAAATACTTCCCACCACACAACCAATATCATAAATAGCCGTTATTGTTCCTTGAGTACTAGTACTAGGATGATTGAAATCTCTTGCAAAAGCATTTTCAGCACCCACAATACCTGACATCAATCCCTGATCATACCCTAACAATAAAAACCCGCTTAAAGAGCATATAGCAGCAGCTGCTCTTAATGACTTGCCTCTTAACTCCATGGTAGCTAAAGCACTAATTACAATGAAAAGACAACAGACCAAGAGCTCAGGGTTTTTGAATCTTTATATAGCTGGCCATTCTGTCTTATGGAACATAAAGTTCGTCCGAGATCATGATATCTCCGCAAGGACTTCTATCCAACAAGGTTCAATTCTGGGGAAAATGGGGAATCAGCGGTGTCGGAACCATTCTTAACAATAGGATTTGCTTTAGAAACTTCAACGCAGGTACCCCGAGGATTGGCACTTGAACCCTGACACCCTTCTCGGTATAATATTACACCGATCTCCGAACATCTCCAGTATGTGACAGCTATGATTGACAGTTAGTTTAGAGCTTACAGATTCTTGGACTCGGAGTGTCAAGACTTTCGAATTCTGGGCAGGAGCTATTGCCAATCCAACCTCTACTGATGCAATGCTCCTCCGAGGGTTCAACAGTTACTGGCTCCTATTTCACAACGGTGATGTAACTCTCCTTTATGAAACCACCATTGGTGTTGTGCAAATGGTGATGTTGTAATATGTAACTAATTTTCTCTGATTTTGATTTTAGGACTATGTTTTATTGTTAAAGCAACAATCCTCTACCAAACAACAATAGCAATTAACCTCGTATCAAGGGGAGAAGAAATTGTGGGTTATCTAGACCCCCCCAATTTATCAAGGCATCGGTGTAATATTATCCCTAAGCACTTCTTGTACCAAGCTTTGAGCAAGTTTAACCGAGCCTTATATGGCTCGACTCCTCTTCTTAAACTGGAGGGGTCCAATTATAAGGCCTGATCTTATTCCGACTCAGGCCTGCTACAGAAACATTTCCCGTTCCAAGGTCGTTTATTGGTAAACATATATGGTATAAAAACTTTTTTTTCAAATATGAATATGATTAGGTGATAGTGATATCTAAGTCAGGGCTCTTTAAGGCACCAATGACACCATCGTTCAAAAGATTAGTAGCATCTAATGAGGTTTTCAATTGGTCGAGAGTAATAACCTTTTCTCTGACAATTTCTTTAATTAAGTCTCTGGCAAATGGAGCATTATCTGGGTCTTCAATGATAGAGACAACAACTTGCATAGCTAAACCAGATTTGGCTAAAGAGTCAACTAATTGGTCAAGCACTTCATTGTCTCTCTTAGCAAGTGTGACTTCAGGTTCTTCGTCAATCATGGAATCACGTTTATTGAACCAGCCAGAAACAGTATTCCAAGCGTTTTGCCACCATTTACCACCAGAGCTAGAACTGGAAGCAGAACTGGAATCAGAACTAGGACTACTGCTAGGAGTAGAAGTAGATGGACTGGAAGTAGCAGTAGTAGAAGTAGTAGAACCAGTTTTAGTAGCAGAAGCAGTATTAGTAGCAGAAGCAGTATTAGCAGCTCCTCCAGAAACAGCAGCAGTAGCAGATGGAGAAAGGGTGAGTTCTTCATCAGAGTCAGAACCGGTAGTACCTAATCCAACAAGAGAAAAGACTGGGTTCAAGAAGGAGAAAATACCACCACTTTCACCAATACCAAGGTCACCTTTAATTTCACTTAAGACATTTCCTAAACCATCACCAGCAAATTGGTTGTAACTTTTAGCAAGTTGAGACATGTCTTGAGCTAAACCAATGGTATTGACACTGTTGCTTGGAGGAGTAGTAGTTTGACCATTCTTTAAACCATCAATAATGGCATAAGCACCTGGGAAGAATTTATCATCTTGTAAAGCTCTGAGAACAATGTCAACGGTTAATCCTGATTTGTCAACGGCAGTTAATAAGTCAGTAAGATCTTGAGTAGAAAGGAACCAAACAATCCCTTTAACTAAAATTGGTTCAGTGATCTTGTTACCAGCTAAGATTTTAAGAATATCAACCACTAATCCAGATTCAGTAAGAACTTTGAAAAATGAGGTAAGAACGGCATAGTCTCTGGTATTTAAATTGACTTCTTGTCTTTTCACAATGTCTTGTATTTGTTTTTCGGCATCAAAAGCCCCGACAATGTCTCTTCTAACGACTTGCTTCTCAAGTGGAAAACTTGAAGAGACGTTGAAGAGAACAAAGAAAGATAACAAAACGTTAAAAAACTTCATAATGTGTAGTTGAAAATTGTTTATGTAATCGGTAAATTCTAATAATTGATCTAAACGGCAGAATCTCTAGAATTTATACCGTTTTCTTTATTCACCTGCCATTCACCTGCCACGGCTGCCATTGTTTCGTCACCATTCATGCTGTCGCTTGTTTTACGGGGTAACGAGATAATTTCCCTTTTGGGTAAAGTACTTGCATATTTTATGGGTTGTAAATTGCCCGATTTGGCAATTCGCAAATAAATTCTTCTTTGTCCCACTAAATCTAAGCTTTGAGGCAGAATGTGTACTATATAGCGCCACTCCTTAAAATTGGGGGTTAAGATCTACAAGCAAGAAGAAAAGGTTAGAGTATGCTTACCTTCCCAAAATGGGTAAGTTAATTGGCAATTTGAAAAATTATTTTCTAGTGTAATGGAGGAGAAGTTGGGTGAAATTCTCTAATTAACTCCTTCATCAAATTATTAGCTTGGGTTATTTAGTTTCACAAGCCGTCCTTGACAATAGACTTCTTCTATTGTACCAGATGTCGAGGTTCGTACTACACTATACGATCATACAATAGTTAAGTTCTTAAAGCCCTGGATGACTGGATCAAGTGGAATTGTTAGCCTAGGCAAAATACGAATAGCCAGTGTCAGCCGAACTCTAATTCAGAACGTTGGAATTATAAAGTTTATGGTTTAGCTTTTGGACTTGGAAAAAGGTTTTTTATTACCTTAAGCCTTTTACCTTTATAGGCGAACATGTCACTCCTTTGACACACATGTATGGCTACTTTAATGAAACACAAAAAAGTGTATATTCTTTCTATACTGATGAGTAAGCGAAAACGGCAAAAATTCTAACAAAATATCTAACTAAACCCAGTATTCTTAGACCTGGATTTGAATATCAGGCTTGTAGGCTGGATTGTTATCATAATCCCAGTAGAAGGTGAGATGTTGTGGATAAGACGTGTTAGACCCACAAGCTTCAGTCATGTCAAAATCAGGGAATCTATCATTGAAATAACCTTCAAAATCACTCAATTTGCATGAGAATCCTGGTCCTGTGCTACAAGCTCTTAAAGGAACCACAGCATTATTAACAATAAATCTGATGTAACTGTCTCCTTCATAACTGAATTTTTCAGTTACTAATCTACCACCCATAATCACAGGGTCACTGTATTTATAAGAATCTTTAAATACAACTCTGTCATTTGGCATTGGTTCAAAGATATCGAATAATCCAATGGCATTATAGAAATGAGCCAAATCTGAATCATGAGTAAATGAAGCCCAAATTTTGTTAGTAGGATTTTCTTCCTTCAATAAAGCTAAAGTAGCATTTAATTGAAGATATCCCAAAGCATTACCCAATGGGTTTCCTGGTCCTTGTGTGTAATACTTGTTTAAACTGTTGGTGTAATCAAATGTGATCATTTCATCCTGAGTAAATAACTCACAGAATTTAGAACTACCAGTATTACTGAATTCATAAGCACAGGTGGCGAATAAAGTCTCCACTTCACCAGTAGTGACATTCAAGCCAGGGTTACCCTCCATGAGTCTATCAGCAATAGTGTGCAAATAGTCATCTGGAAACTGGTTAATATACTCTTTGTTGTAACTAGTGTTGAAATTAGTACAAGCATCAGTAGGGGTCAAGACATTAAAACCAGCAGTAACATTTTCTGGTAACAGAACAAGTTGAATCTTACTTTCGTCATAGTTGATTCCCAAAAATCCTTTTGTGAAATATTCAGCAGTTTGCATACATCTGTATTGAGCAGCAGTGAAAATTGGCAAGGTATTATTTTCATTATACAATTCACCGTATCTAGATCTTACACCAGCCCCTGCTTTCATAGCAGTAACTCCCCCAATGTATGGGCTTCTGACATTATCTGGAGTCGATAACAAATCCAAATTGTTCATGTCTTGAATATAGAATTCATAATCATTCAAGAATCCTAATGGCCCTACTAATTTCCCTTCATAACTTTGAAGTTCGTCAACCACTTCTTTATAAGAGTGACCAGATCCATTGGTGGGGTACCTTTCCCCATGTCTCATGAAAATATGAACTTGCTCAATAGAACTGTTAGTAGGCAAATCCGGGGAAATCCCATAACCAGGAAGATCAAAATATGGACCTGCACCGAACAAATGTCTGGCAAGATTATAATCATTTTTGTTTGATAAAGCATCTTCTGCCACCTCATTGAACCAATTCAATGGCGTGTACAGTAAAGTACCGGTTAAAAGCTTAGAAATTGAAACCATTCTTCTGATTCTTTTTCTATATCTCTTTACTTGATGGAGTTTTTTTTACAAGCTGTTCCATTATGGGTTCCCATAGGGGCCTTTTATAAGCATTATCATTCTTGTAAGCCTCTTCCCCTTAAAACCTGTAACACATGGGGGGGGGGGGTGAGTCAAAGAATTGAGCACATCGAGCCAATAGAACATGTTCTCCTATTACGTACTTGCTTGGATGGTTACCAATTGGGTTCTACAATAGGACGGCTCTGGCTCAATCCGGTCTTGTGAAGAATCTTGCCCGATTTGATAAACGTGTGTTCACTTTTGGAAACTTGATGACGGAATTGAAGACCCAAATTCCGTTATTCTACAACTTTTGGGTTGACAATAGGACTAAAATATGGTATTCTCTCCACCTCGTGCCCATATTCCGCTTTTGTCCTTCCCTCTGCGGGAAAGTGCATACGCATGGAGTTAGAATCAGTTGGCTTTTTCGTTTTTTTTGTATTGTTTAGCACAGCCCATCTTATTGTAGTCGAAGCCCGATTTACGAAATCGATTGTTGGAAATATATTATTTGCATCCATATAAACCTTTGGATGGACGAGCTTTTATGGTTTGACATCAAAACGTGGGCCCCTCCTTCAACAGTTGCGATTTTTTTTTTTGCATCCATTGTTAGGAGTAAGCGGCACTTGACAATTACGACTACAAGGCCAAGATCAACCATAACCATTAATCCAAACTAAATATCTAAACAATCAGCATTAACAGGAAACGGTCGGGTCTTCCGAAAGTCCCCGGATTTCCTTGAATATATGTACAGTAACCTAACTAAATAGACATTATATGAGAGGCTTGATTGCTCCAGAAGGACACAAATTTTCATCAACAGTTCCTAACAAAAAGGCTTCATCAAAGCTGGAGGATTCAGCATACTCAATACACCTCAACAAATCATGTTCAAACATGGCCATTCCATGAACCGTAGAAAAGCTATATCGAGACATGAAGCTACACAAAATGTAGGAATTTAAAGTCTTTAATTCGGTATGGGAACAAACGTAGTGTAATACTTCTGCTATTGATAAAGCTCCTTTCGGGTATACTTTATCTTCATCCATCCAACTTCTGGGAACTTTGTTTTGTCTGACCAAGATTCTCATGGTGTCAATATGATATTTCATCACTTCTAAACCATAGCTTTTGACAAATCTAAATGGGGTATCTTTCAAAGCGATTGACCTATAATTCTTTAAAGCTTGATTCAAACATGTTAAACTTCTCTTACACACCTCTTTTAGTATAAACGTGCCATCCGCTAAGAATAAACAACTTTGGCTTTCGAATTTGCCAAACTTGATAAACTCTTCAAGAGGCACCAAGTCATACGCTTCACCATACAGTTGAAGATCAATATCGGTAAGTAATTTCTCTAGTTGATTACTAGTGATTTCATCATCAAATAAAGAAAACCCAATAGCAAACTCGTTTCTTAGTTTATAACATTCATGTTCTAATTTTTCCTTTTCTTGTAATAGTAGTCTATTTTGCTCCTTCATTTCTTCCAATTCGTGTTTCCTTTGGTTTCTTAATCTCCTTTGAGACTCCCTCATCTGAGCCAATCTACCAGTGGCATTTTCTGGTTCAATAATGGGGGAACGTTCTGATTTCATCTTTGAAGTTTTGGCGGTAAACATCAATATTGTTCAGTAGTAGGGATGACCTTGAAATCACCGCTCTCTTTTTGAGTCGGGCCCGCAATCTAGTGAGATCTGCAAGGCGGCCCAATTGTAACCTTGAAAGGTTTGAGTCGAGAATTATAGGAGACATGCCGATTAAGTCTGTTTATAACAATCAGCAATGTTCTTATGTTGTAATGTTATATACCCCTAGTCTTTACTAATTTTATTTTTATGGGTTACAATTTGACACCACAAATTGTAAATGTTGCAAAAATCACATTTTGAGATAAACTAGTATTTCACTATGTATGCTATTTGATTTATATACAATTTCTTTAGCTGAATAATTTCACAGAACTGTCTGTTATAAGTTCAGATTCATTTTCATTATTTTCATCATCCAGATGAGTTTCTTCCATTTCATTCATATTGATCTTTTGTCCCAATAAAGAGGCAAAAAATTCATCTATTTGATAATCATCCCATTTTAACGATAAGGGAGTTTTGAAATGGGATATTGGATCTTGAATATTGAACTTCAACTTTCTCCCTTTAGAAGCTCTGGTATCGACATTTTTATTATTCTTTTGAGCCTTTTGGGTTTGACGCAACGATAAAGTAACACCAGAGGTTGGGTTATTACTGGAAATTTTCTTATCAACCAAATCATTTAATAAGATTCTGTAGAAATCTTCATCATCATATATTTGAGTGATTTCATTCTTATTTCTGTCCATGGTTGCCTTAGGGATATCTGGGTTAACGTCCGCTTCGTCATCAACCTGTTCTATTTCATTATCTTGTTCTTCATTGGGGTCATATCCCAATGGTTTAATATTGCTTCTATTCAAATATGTTCTTTTCTTCAATCTTTCTAGATCATTCAAGTTGTTCACCACTTGTTGTTCAGCCGTTTGGTTGACCACCTTAAATTTCGAGGCATTTAAAGCGTTAGATCCAGATGAATTGGACACTTTGTTAGACCATTTGTTTAATGTTACTGATCTATATTTTCTTAATCGGTCGTCAAATTCTTTACTAGCGTTAGCATAACTGGAAAATTTTCTTTTTTTAGGCAAAGCCACAGTGTCAATTGATTCTTTGGCATATGCTTGATTTCTAAATTTCATAATAGTATCTAGCAAGTCGTAACATTTACTCTCAACTGTCTTGACATTATCAGATGTTTCCTTGGTGACAAATGGCTTACTAGAAGCTTTGTCTTTAGGTAACATATTGGCATTTGTTAAAGACTTTTGCAACTTTATACGTGATTCAATCAACTGATCAAACAATTTGTTCTGTTGCGTGACAGTATAACCTTTCAAGGCATCGTTGATATTAGATTGGGCTATTCTTTTCCCTATAGTTTGTTTCTCTTTTGTAATGAATGCTTTTAATTTATTTCTTTTATGCTCATCTTCTGAATTTCCCTGGTCACCAGTTTCTTCTTTGTCCTCCGAATCGGATTCAGAATCGGACGATGAACCATCAAGAGATACTCCAGAGTCACTGTCATTTTGTTCTTCTTGAGCTTGATCTTCCATGTCATCTTCGTTACTTTCAATAGCAGAGTCGACTTCACTGTCATCTCCATCACTCTCACTAACAGAATTACCTTCATCATTATAAATATCAGCTCTACTGGCTTTTTGCCCTCCATATACATTCTTTGGTCCATCTTTTCTCAATTTAGATTTATTCACCCCCACATAGTGTTCAGTCTTTTGTTCTTCGTCAGAGCTACTTCCACTTTCATCTTCCGATCCCGAGACATTGAAGTTGTCATCCTCAATGTCAAAATCGGTAGTGGGATTACTTAAATCCTTCAACTCATCAGCTAAAGACCGTTTCATCTTGTTATTCTTCAATACTAATCTACTTTTCAGCTCATCTCTTCTTCTCACTAAAAAAATTCACGATGCCATATGCAGGACCAGAGGGAACGGGAGAGAAAGGGAAGAAGAGACACAAAATTGATTCAGACACACCCACAAACCCCTACAAATAGTTTCCACCCGTACAACTACTCTACAATATCCTTCACACGAGTAAAACACCAAGATTTAAAACATGGAATGTATTTGTGAAAGGGCCACAGAACAATCGGCGATGGCTATGTTATTACTATAACCAAATGTCGTGCGACTCTCAATACGCTCTCTGAGGCAACTTTAAGGTACGTGAATTATTTATACATATATATACATTGATATTCTTACAAGTTTTTTTTTGGTTGGAATATATCGCTGTCTTGGAAAGTCAGACTCCAGTAACTAGAAAACTCACTCGTTTCATACAAAGTAATAACCAAAGAGAATGAAGGCTTCATTAATCCAGTTTATAGTGTGTTTATTATCCTACGTGTGTTGTATCAACGGATTAGCTGGCCAAGGGGATGGTGACGACAAAAAAACCACCACAAGTGCTACCAGTGTATGGGTAACAATCACCAGTGATGGAGAACTTGTTACAGTTCAAACCAAATTTAGTCAGTCTTTCATGACCACTCATAGCACAGCAAACCTTGATAGTGTTGAATCAGGGAACGTTGGATTAGGAAGCAGTCAAACAGGTGGTAGTGTTGGTGACATTAGATCATACGAAAGAACCACCATATCTAATACCAATGGTGGTAATACCGTAGGGGTTTATTCTGGTATGGTAGGGGTGATTGCTGTAGGATTAGGATTATTATGAACAGTTTTTTATGGCTTATGATGGTTATGACCAAAATTTCATGGTGGTTATTCCAATGACATAGTTATTATTCAATGCTTGAATGGTCATTTGATTAGTATTGTACTTTATTATAGGGTTTATATTATTAAATAAATATATATTCCAAGGGAGACTCGGAGCAGTATGAGGTTTACGCCCTCGCACTGGGGAGAAAAATTGGGGTTTGGGGCCTAAGTTGGTACCAGCTACTCACGAGCAAGACCATTATTTACGCGTAGCTCTGCCGGAGCCAAGGCGCGCACACGACCAATTTTTCACAAAAAATTTTCTCATCCAACTGTGAAGCTGTTTGTACACCGAGATATTGTTAAATCCAAGGTAAAGATGTCAGAAGAATTAACTAGTCAAACCGAATCCTTATCATTAGACAACAAAGACACGATCTTGAGTAGTAAAGAGGAGTTTACCGCCAAACATCCATTAAACAGTAAATGGACTTTATGGTATACCAAACCTCAAGTCAGTAAAGATGAGAACTGGCATGATTTATTAAAACCAGTGATCACTTTTTCTTCTGTAGAAGAATTCTGGGGGATTTACAACTCCATTCCACCGGCCAATCAATTGCCTTTAAAATCCGATTATCATTTATTTAAAGAAGGAATTAAACCAGAATGGGAAGATGAACAAAATGCCAAAGGTGGTAAATGGCAATTCTCTTTTACCAACAAGAGAGAAATTTCCGGTGTTATCAATGACTTATGGTTAAGAGGATTATTATCTGTCATTGGAGAAACCATCGAAGATGATGAAGCTGAAGTTAATGGAATTGTTTTAAATATCAGAAAACAAGCCATTAGAGTGGGGATCTGGACCAGAGATTGTCAAGAAGATAGATTAAAAACTGTCGGAGAAAGATTAAAGAAAGTTTTGAAATTAACCGATGATCAAAAGGTTGAATTTATCTCACATGATGCTTCAACTGAAAGAAATGCTAAACCTCAAATTGTCTTATAAGTATAAAGGGGTTTTTAGTACTTATGTGTTTATTATGAAGCTTCCTTTTTTTATTTTTTTTTAAATACTTGGTTCCCCTTTGTCTTCATGATCCATTCTAGGGTGGTTATAGGGAAACTGGTAAACTTCTTTAAGTAATTTAAATAATTTACTCTTTCTGTATCAATAGAAATACTACTTTTATCAAACCAATAATTCTAATTTATTGCTACATTCTAATCTATTAAATCTCAAGTCAATCAAGATTCAAATGTCTTAATACCCCACAGGGTTCACTTTTTCTCTGATAAATGCCAGTATTTTCTCCCAATATCCATCTTGAACTACCGTATGATTGTGCATACTATTCTCAAATGTGTACATGGTTTTATTGTCTGTGGCCAACAAAGAAAAGATAGTATCCATATGTTCTGGTGGGACTATTTCATCTTTTCTAGCACTCATCAATAAGAATGGAATATGAGCAGGAATTGTTGGTACTAAGGATTCCAGATCCCATACTTGATGAACAAGGCTGGTACAGTATTTCAAAAAGGGGAAAATGTGGGGAACCGTTTTCCTTATCGATAAGAAGGAGTTTTCTAATATAACTGCATGTACCGAAGACGACATAGTAGCAGCCATATATATGGCCACGGCCCCTCCTAAAGATCTCCCATATAATACAAGAGAACTCAGTTGGAATTGTTCATCTTCTGTAGTTAGATATTTCATTACTCTCTGAGCATCAATCTTCAACCCCTTTTCAGAAGCGGTACCAGTAGATTTACCATAGCCTCTATAAGAATAGATAAATACATTATAACCAAAATTCTTATAGAAAACAGCCACAATAGGTAAAGAATGACCGATATTCCCAGCATTGGGGGATAATATCACCACCGTCTTATTGGCATAATTGGGGGAATTAGGATCATGTTTCAACAGGTAACATTGTAACGTCTCATTATCTTCCGTTTTCAACAGAACCGCTTCATAATCAGGCATATCAAATTCATCTGGAGTGGCACAATAACCTCTCCCATCATTTAAACCCGAAGGATACACCAAGCTATTTTGGTATGAGTAAAGTCCCACTAAAGCCAACCCACCCAAGGAAATCCCTACGTGAAACATGACTTTAAAAAATTTAAGTAATTTACTAAATATCAAGGACCCTTCCAAAAAACTCATGTCACCACAATGTCCCAATACTAACTTGGAATTTGGTAGTAGGTTTAATGATACCCAGGAGTTGATCTTTTTATGAATGTGATAGACGATGCGCACTTTACTTTATCTCATTAGACTACAACAGTACTAACCATATAACGGGACCAACAGTGACGGATGTCGAATTATTCCAATTCCAACCATCTGAACTTGGCCAAGTTTGCGTTCAACATATATGGGACCTTGAATAATCTGTCACTAGATAATTCTCCTCCTTCGTCTTCCAGTTCCACCAAATCCAAAGCGGGATATTTCAAAACCAATGATAAACTCATATATAATTGTGAACGGGAAGTATCATGTTTGACTGACTTGGAATTGGTACCGAGTCCCAACGCCCCAACAGTAAACAATTCCCATGTGGTTATCGGAGGTAAAAACTATTTGAAGTTGTTAACCTTGAATGCTGAGCAGTCAACTATATTGAATGAAAGTAATATTCTAGAGCCAGTTCAGAGTGGTGCTTCTCGGCTTCCAGGAGGGAACAAGCTCCATAATTTCAATACTATCAAGAGTCATAAAACCCTATTGGCTGGAGGCATGGTCAATGGATCTCTAAGCTTATATCAAGTACTTAATAATGGGAAATCAAGAGTGATCAAGAAGTTTACTGATCATAAACGGTGTATTAATTCGTTGGATTTTTTGGACCCTGCTAACAATGAATTTTCTTCTAATTTATTGATCTCGGGATCCCAGGATGGATGTATCAAATTATGGGATTTAAGACAAGCTAATAACAAGCCATCCGTGAATATTTTACCCAAGAGTAATTTTGATTCAGTGAGATCTTGTCAATTTTCTAACCAAAGTTCGGTCAAAAATAAGTTGGTTATACTATCAGTGCACGATTCAGGGACTTTAAATAAATATGATTTGAGATCATTCAATCAATCCACCCAAGTTCCTGAACGGAAATGGAATTTCCACACCGGTCCAGCCCTTTCATTAAATACTCACCCCGAGAAAGAGTATGTAATAACATGCGGTAGAGATCAAAAGGTATGTGTTTGGAATTACGGGGAGAATAACAACAGTTATAGTAACACCACCCCTGAATATGTTTTACACACTTATGGACCAGTAATGAAAGTTAGATGGTGCCCTTATTCCAATCCTCAACCTACTTATGATTACGATGATGACGTTTCTTATGATGATAAAGACCTCAATAATACCAACACAAATCCGTTATTCAAATACGATTTCGCATGTCTGTACTTGAATGAAGACCCTACTATCACAGTATACAATTTGAAACGGAAATATGTCCCTAAAGAAATCGTAAATTCATATTCCAGTAAACCATATCAGAATTTCATTTGGGCAAAAAATCCAGAAGGTAAAAGAAGATTGTGGACCTTAAATAAGGGGAATCAATTTACCTCAAGAAATTTGGATTCTCCAGCTGATTTTGAGGACATTTCTCGTCCTGGAGAGACATTAAGTTCTGTATCTATGTCATGGGGTACTAGCATAGGTGATATTTCTTTCATATCACAAGCAAAGGGTGACTTTGAAGGAAGCAGTTTCGCCGATAAACCAGGATTAGGTCCTGGGGCTGCTATAAGCAGCAACGAAAATACCATTGATTCTGTTGATAATGACACAGGGTTCAATAGTAGTAACGAAAACTATGATATAAATGACCCTGCCAATTATAACCAGCTAGTGGTAGGATCAATGCCAAATAGTTTCTCAAATGGAAGCCTGCAAAACACTTCCTTAGGATCATCACCAATGGAAGTTCCTACAGTCAGACCTCCCATATTTCGTGCTTCTACTCATAATGCCAGTCTTCAAATGAATCAGATCACTAATAAGTCACCGTCGCCTTCACCTCAAATCAGAAACTCATTAAGTTTCTATAACACTCAAGATCTGCCCCTTTCACAGAGACCAGCATTAGGTAGAAACCCATCACAAACCACAATCGAATCCGGCCTCTCTATGGGAGGATCAAATAGACTGGATACAATTGGATTGGATACCAGAAGAGCCATTCAAATCAACCATGCTTCTCCTTATATTATACCTTTGTCATTACCATTACCTTTGAACGATGATATTGTATTTGAGACTTTATCAAATAATTACTTATTAACCATTCCAGACGGGTTCTCATTAATAGACGTTTGTTTATTGAATGCCAGCGTGGCTACTAGTGTGAACCGATTCAGAGATTGTCAGATATGGAGAATGTTGGCAGTGGGTCTTGAACAACATGAGACTGAAGGACTGGGTTACAATGAAGATGAAACCTTGAAATATTCACATTATGAAGACGGTGAACATGGTGATACCGAGCCAGATGACAATAATGACAATAAATCGATTCTTTCTGAATATGGCAATTTTGCTGGGTCCTATAACTCAAATTCAACTCTGACCACCAACTATGGTGGATCTGCTCACACAGAGCTGACTTCCGAGAAGAGATCGTCTAAGATAGATATTCCTTCTGGAACCTGGAATGACGTTAAGAGTTCATCCACTAATAACTTAATGGATATGATAAACCAGAATAGAAATAATTCCTTTGCCAACACCATTAGTATAAGTCCATTGAGTCCAAATGCTTCCAGATCAAATAGTATGATAACACAAGTTAATAATTTACGATTAGCATCGAACAACAGAGCTGATAATGAGAGTGCTGTTGAAGATGACGATAATGACGAGGAGCCTGAATTACAAAGTCGTTCAACTCGCAGAAGAACTAGTAAAAATGAAAGAAGCAGGGAGTCGGTAGAAGAAGAACCGAACCAGGATTCAACGTTGGGAGAAGAGGACCACAATACAACAATGGAAGAAGATAAGAGTGGGGGCAAATCCATCCACAAACAAGATCCAAAATCAGAACAGAGACAAGGCCAAGAACTAGAAAGAGAAAAACTGAGATTGACTCGTTCTGGAACAGGAGAAGAGGTATCTTTAAAGAAGCATTCATCTGTGCCAAATCTTAACCCCTCTAGAAACAATGAGCCTTCCACCTCTCCTACCAAAAAAGTGGAGACCCTTGATGCAAAGTATGGCTCATCACCCAAAAATATTGCCTTTATGAATAGGATGAGAGTTAGAACAGACTCGAATAATTCGCCAGCTTATAACTCGCGAGCTGCAAATGTATATGGATCTTCGTCTAATCAGAGAAATATGGATTTGGATAACGAAAACTTCCATGTCTTAAATCATGCTGCTACCCATTCCCTTTCATCTTCAGGGATGTCATCAAATGTTCCAAGTCTTGACCATAAAAGTTCGATCGGATCTACTCCTAGTAATTATATGGGATCTTATAGAAGTAGAAGAAGTTCTTCAATTGCACCAACTTATGGGTTTTTGAATAGTCGTAATTCTTATTCAAATGGATTGAGGGAAGTTGACGAAACATCAAATGACAGCGAAAGAGCTGAAGAGAGACCAGTACATGGATCGGAATTGACCAGAGCCATCGAGGGAAATAAAGAAAAATTGCAACATGGTTTAGAGATACCTTGGAAGATATCAAATCTTTTAAAGAAAGCCCTTGAACATGCTACGTTACAAGGAGATGTTATTTTGTGCTCCTCGTTGGCGTTGTTATTCTATTCCTTTTCCCGGTCTTTGGGTTTGGGTTTCATTAAAAAGGAATATTGTTTAGAATGGTTATCCCTTTACATTGAAATTCTTCATAAAAAGAGATTGTTTGTAAATGCCACAAACATTCTTAACATAGCTCCAAAGGAATTACAAGAAAAGTTAGTCCTATTATATAATGGTGACAGTCTAAGGTTTTATTGTGAACATTGTAATGAGTTGATAACCAATGAAGAAGCCAAAATGAGGTACAAGAAGGGACAAAGCCAAAACTTTGGGTTTTGGTTTTGTGAAAAGTGTAAAAGTAAACTGCTGAACTGTGTTTACTGTAATGAGCCATGCATGGGATTGAATGTTGTAGTGGGATTAAAATGTGGACATAGAGGTCATTTTGGGTGTCTTCGAGAATGGTTTATAGAAGATGAGAATACCGAATGCCCAGGAGGCTGTAATGAGACAGTATTTTAATTAATATAGATATGCATAGTGTATTATAAAAGAAGAATATATAAAGATACATTTCAATGCCAAAAAAGATTTAAAGTAGACCATCATATCAACCGGACATCACCTATCTCTAGGTATTTACTTATGAGACTATATTTAACCACATAAATCCCATCTTGAGTAAGAATCATTTCGTCATCTTCATACAGAATTGTTATTTCTTTCGAAGTTTCCACCTTCACAAATACCAATTCATCTACATCGGGAGTAGTCACCATTGATAAATCTCCATTTTGATCATCTAAGTATGATAATTCTTTAGGAACTTTTTTCAACACAGAATTATTGAAAAGGGATTGGATAATGTTCATGTATTTATACAAATAGTCTTGCTCTTCCTTTGACAACAAGTTGACTTTATTATCACCATCTTCTGACGTAAGTCTTATATAATAAATCGTGAAGTTTTCAATTTTCGATAACCTTATTCTGAAGTATAATCTAACCAAATAACTCAACCGTTCAATATCAGTTTCCACAATCATGAGTTGGAGCTTGAAATCACTGGTAATAATTCCAGAATCCACATTAACGTCCCCATATTCATGTGAATCAAGTAAGAATTGTTGTTGGCTTGAAATATTATCTAGTACTTGTTGTAGAAGATTATGATCGTATGGTAAAAGCTCCGGGCACATTCGTTCGTTCAACATAGCATGTGTTAGTTGCGTATATAAATCACCCGAGTCCTTTGGTGCTTTGCTTTGAACCTCCTGATCGAAGTTTCTAAGAATATCATCAACTTCCATTTCGTTTATTTGTGTTGGTGGCCCTCTCTGGTCGTTTCAAGATGTCTCTGATTATATCTGATCTCATACATATTTTGGCAGACGCGATCGATGGTCGCGACACGAAGATACACAGCTAGTATACTCTAGGCTACTTTGAAACCTGTCAATCACCGACAACATGGACCGACAGTCGTTGCTTGAGCAGAAAAGACAAAGACTCGAGGAATTGAGGAAAAAGCGGTCAGCCCTTGGGCAAGCTTCTGGTACAAAAGACCCAATGATTGAAACCACCCAAACTATTCCTACTCAAACAAACGATTCCTCCAAAGCTCCAATTAATGATATTAAAGTAGCTGTTGACGCCGCCGTACAGGCCGATAAGCTGGCAGCCAAGCCTGTGATTGAATTTTCTGAAATCAATCGATTCAGCAAAGGGGTTCAGACCGATAAGTTCCTAGAACCAGAAGACAAACCATTTACCCCACCAATATCTCATGAGACGTCAGAACCATCTCCATTGACTTTAGAGGTGGATGATTCCTTCAATGAACAAGATTTGAATACACAGCTTCAGCAATCCATTTTACTATTACATGAAGTGTTTGCCTCCACTGGACTCAATAAGGATTCAGAATCGAAGTATAGTATCCAAAAGGAGATCGATCCAATACATGTCATCAATGAGGTATTACCATTACCGACAAGGATTCCTGTGTTGTTTGACGTTTCTTCTCAAGCAAACGAGTTTATCGCCAGTTTTAACTCCACAAAAGAAGAGGAATACCCTGGACTTGCAGTTGTTTTCCAGATTGTAAGCAACAAGATTATCCCCATTTATTTTCTTGCTTGTCTCTCGCCCATAACTCAAATCAAATTTGATGATCTCAATAACCGTAAAGTCATTGGAGGCTTAAAAAACGGTAGAATAGTGATTTGGGAAATAACTGACGATTCGAATGATGCGTTTATGTTACCTACTTTAATTACTCCGACCAGCTATGGAAACGAATCCTTGCATAGAAAACCCATTTCTTCAATTTGTCAGTTCCCATCGGAACCAAATATGTTTTTAACCACATGCTTAGATGGAAAAATTAATTTCTGGTCAGTTAACTTCCTAGAACGTCCTAAGTGTGAGACGATAATGATACCTAATGACACAGAGGACGAGGAGATATCAGCAGTTCTAGGGAATAAGTACAAGAAAATAAAACACGCATTGGTTGTTGAAGATATTCAACAGTCACCACAGAAACTTGACTTTTTGAATTCAATGATTATTGGAACGGATACCGGTTTCATTCATCGTCTAAATAATGATCCTAAGACAAATTACATAAGCTCATCCATACAATCCAAGCTATTTGGGTCTTTGACAATAGTGGGTACCAATGATGGTAACACTATTGTGGCCTCCACTAGCCATGACTGTAATATCAATTTATTCAATGACGAAAAGGAAATTCTAAAATTGCCTACAAGTTATATTGCATTGAAAGTCTGTAAACGACCCAGATCACAATTCCAATTTGTAAGTTTTGGTCTTTTCGATGAGTTCAGTGACAATTTAATAAGCGTAGTTGATTTCTGGGACTTGAACAAACGTATGAGAAAACCTCTTTGTTCAATAAAAATCAATTCTGAAAGTCACCCTGTGAGCTGTGCATTTGACACAATTGGAACTCACCTTTTCATAGGTTTCAATGATGGAAAAGTATCTATCTTCAAACTAGATAATGGTCGTCTACAAAACTATAAGGTGGATGACAGTATACACGATATCATATGAAAGTCCTCTTTATTTATAGATCTAATATACATAGTATTTTAAGTTTATACAAACGCAGATAATAGTTTATCTTTACTAGTTACATTGATGTCCTTACCAATGTCAGTGACGGTAGATCCCAGTTGTTGATCTATGGAGATACAATCACGACTGGCTAACACCAATAATTCAAAGAAACATTTCGAAGCTTCCTTTTTCATATTCAATGTTGTTTCATTACCTCTTCTCATAGCTCCCAAGGGTAAACCGTCAGATCTAGTAGAATCTTTAGAAATAATCGTTTGTAAGTCTATCTTATTTTCATCTTTAATAATATTAGCAACAGTCTTGGTAGAAGCTGCTACATCTGATTCAATTAAGTGATCTTCAATTTCTTCAGGTTCATCATTAACTTCAGGGATTGAAAGATCGAAGTTTAAGTCGTCAAAAGCATGGGATTGATCTTGGTCAAAATTAAAGTCGTCAAAGTTATTATTATCATCATTGTCAGGTATGGTGGAGTCATGTGCTTGGTCTCTTTGTTCTTGGGACGAGATATTTTGGCAGATTCTTGACAATTCCGAATTCAAATCCCAAAGTTTTCTCTTTTTAAACCCAGCTGGCTCTGATAATTCTTGAATTAATTGTAATTTGTCATTCTCAGATAATTTAAACGTATATGAATCTTCTCTCCAGTTTTCATTTAATTGTAAGCTTTGTAGTTTTTTCAACTCTTCAGTAGTAATACCAGCTTCCAAGTCTTCGTCTGAATCCACTTGAAGCTTTCTTTTGTTAGTTTTTAATGTCCCTTCTTCAGTGATTCCTACCAATTTCTTACGAGTTTTAGGTTGAGTTTGGGTAGGTAATTCAGTTTGTGGAGGCGTTAAAGGTTCATTCAAATCAGGAGGAGAAAGTTCATTATCATCATCAATAGTATCTAGAGGAGCATCAATACCCAAATTTATTTCTTTTGATCCATCGTTGATATCCAACAATGAAAATTCAGGATTAATTGGATTGGAAGCATCTCTGCCCACCTCAATAGAATTATCAAAATCATTAAAGTCATTATTATCGAAGTTCAAATCAAAATCTAGATCAGCCCCATGATCACCAGAATCATCCATCTGATCGTATCTTCCAAATTCAATGGAATGGTCAAAATCATGAGAATTATCTGCTGTTTGTTGATGGGTTTGAGATTGACTGAAAATCGATTCAGGTAAACCTCCAGCAATTTGGTCATCTATTCCAAGATCAAGATCTTCTTGGAACAACAAATCGTGACTGGTAATTTGATCCTGTAAGATATTATGGTTGAGATTTGTCACGTTTTTTTGAGACTTATTAATGGTGTTATTGTGACTATTAATATTAGATTTATTTGATTCACTTCCCAATAAAACCCCACCACTAGCTAATTTGAAGGAATTCTTCAACTTGAAAAGAATATCATTGACATCATCCAATAAGTATTTGGTTTTCCTCGAATAAATTCTAACAATCCCTAAAAGTAATTGACCAGATAATCGCAAGGTAATGTTCTCTGATGAGGTATTTATAGGCGTGTTTAATAAATTGGTAGACGTGACAATGTTGGTATTTAGAAATTGTTGTTTGCTCAATTTCTTCTCGTAGTTGGCGGCCATCCATACGGAAGCCAATGGTCCTTCTTTCAAATGATCCATGATGTAAAAACAGGAAAACTTAACTCGTGAGTGCTGAGAATGTAGACGTGATCCACTAGTTGCAAAATAATATCAGCTGAAGATTCTATGATTAATGAGTGACGGCAACACACGCTTGAGTATAAAGTTATTATCTGTATGTGACAAGCAACACGCTAGTACCAGTAATACCAAAAGTACAAGGATCTAATGAGTTAGTTAAAACGAATGTAAAGACTTTTGAGTCGAGTTCAGAATGTATATACATCTCAAAACAGGTTTCGCGTTTGGCGTCACCGCGCTTCATCAGGTCGTGTCGTGTGACCAGAAGCACGTTTAACATTTGAGACTTCAATCTTTCACTCTACTAAGGGCTCCGAAGCCGCGCATACTAAAAGGAAAAGCGGAGGCTGAAAAATTGAACATACCAAGCAGGTTTTTTTATTGTGTAACGCTACGATGAATCTTGAAACAAGGCTAAATGATTCATTGAATGATATCTTGAGGTCATCAGGGTATATGTTTGAAATCATCAACAAGAACAAACGACAAAGTAATTTGGTTACAGGAAGTAATAATCAGCTAATACCTCCAGTGGTAACGGCACAATTAGGGAATAGTATAGGGAAGTTTGATGATATATTGGATGATACGGTATCCAAGTTCAATGATGCGAAATGGTGTGTGGGACAAATGTTGGAAAGCCGACAGAAACAAGCAGAAATGAAATTAAAGGAAGAAGAACGGAAAAAAGAGGAAGAAGAATGGAGGAAATTGGAAGAGAAGAAACTTCAAGAAGCTGAAGAAGAACGTAAAAGAGTGGAAGAAGATAAGAAACGGGAACAAGCAAAGAAAAAGGAAGATGAAGAAAAACGTAAACAAGAAGAAGAACGGAGAAAAGAAGAAGAAAAGCAAAGACAAGAACGAGAAAAATCTAACGACAACAACCAAGATTTGTTTAATGATTTCATATCACCAGGGTTTGACTTTAATATAAATGAAGTGATGGATAAGACGGTGGCTAATAACAACAATAATAATAACAATGGCGATTCCAATAATAATGGTAATGATATTCCTAATCCAGCAGATATATTATCGTCCATAGATTACCCTGATTTGAACTTTGGACCCATTGATGGCAATAATAATGATAATAATGATAATGGGACTAACACCAATAATAATGGGGATCAAATGAATGACGGAGGTGATAGCAAAAACTCCAATGATTTGGATTTGGATATAAATAATGTGTTGGGTAATAATGATCTGATCCTTGATGGGTTGAATATGAGCTTATTAGATCAAGAAGATGAGCTTAATAACCAGACAAATAACAATGATGATTTCGATGTGGATAACTTTTTGAATCAATTCGCCGGAAATGATTAAACTGAAGATTTGTAGCATATAATTAAAGGTTGGTGCAGTGTATAATATACAACGTAAAACAGAAAGAGCTATGTTGGTGTAGGTTTTCGCATGTTTCCTAAACCGGCAGTCTACATGAACCAATGAAAATGCAGTGCGCGGTGAAAATTGAAAAAAAAATCACCAAAGCCGATACTCAACGATTGGTATTACTATATCTCAATAGCAAGACTTTAATCAGGATGTTCAGACAAACTTTACGTCAAGTAGCTAGACAATCTGCCACTGTGGCCAGAAGAACCTACGCTACTGAAGCTGGATCCGATGGTTTGAAATTATCTTTGGCTTTACCACACCAAACTTTATACACCGAAAGTGAAGTTGAACAAGTTAACTTACCATCTGTCAATGGTGATTTAGGGATTTTGGCCAACCACATTCCAAGTGTCGAACAATTAAGACCAGGTTTATTAGAAATCATCTCCAAAGGTGGACAAACCGAACAATACTTTGTCAGTGGTGGATTAGCCACTGTTCAACCAAACAATACCTTAACCATAAGTGCTATTGAAGCTTTCAAACCAGATCAATTCGATACTGCTGAAATCAGTAACTTGATTGCTGATGCTCAAAAGAGAGCTGCTTCTACTGATGAAGTTGTTGCTGCTGAAGCCACCATCGAATTAGAAGTGTTGGAAGCTTTACAAACCGTTACCAAATAGATATGCATTTAATATAGTAAATATATTAGAATCTAAGAATGTGAAATTGCAGAATGTGAAATTTGCAGAATGTAGAATTGAGGATGGGGTACCTGAAAAGGTATGTATCACTACAGATCAATCTCTTTTAAAAAATTATACTAGTTTATAGAGTGGCAGTGTAACACCAGTGAAAATAGTAGAGATCTAGTTAACATAGTAAGGTCATAATGGAGAGTTGTGGTGAAAATAGCCTACTAAGGAATAATAAGGAATATTATATAATGTACTGAAAACCAGGCAGAAATGTACCTGAATTGTATTGCCTGATCCATCACGTGACTATACTAATAAACCCGCCAAAAACCCGTAGATTTCACCCATTCATCTTTCCCACCTAACTAACCCTTAAGATATCCTTAACATACACTAATCACACATTCCAACCCTGGATCCCTCCAGATCAACTCCAGCCCAAAACCAAGGCCAAAATCCAACCCCAGATCATTCATGCCCTACCCCAGCTCGCAGACACTCGATTTCCTAAAAGGTGCTGTATCGGACTTCACTAATACTGGGGTCGCGGAATATTTTACGGAGTAAAGTGAAAAATTCGACATATAAATAGCAGAGCGTGTCCCCAGAAATTAACCCAAGGATCTTTTTTACGTTCAAACTCAACGAATTTAAAGATACAATTATTGCAAAAAATGGTTGCTAATCCATCTTTAGTGTTAAACAAGATCAAGGATCTTTCCTTCCAAGAATTCGATGCTCCAGAGATCTCTGACGAACATGATGTTATTGTTGAAGTGAAAAAAACTGGGATCTGTGGTAGTGATATTCACTATATGCTTCATGGAGAAATCGGGATTTTCAAATTACTTAAACCAATGGTTATGGGTCATGAATCTTCTGGGATTGTTAGTAAAGTTGGAAGTGCTGTTTCCAATTTAAAGGTTGGTGATAAAGTTGCTATTGAACCAGGTTTGCCATCTAGATTCAGTGATGAATATAAGAGTGGTCATTACAACTTGTGTCCTTGTATGTGTTTTGCTGCTACACCTGCTCCTGAAGGGACTCCAAACCCTGCTGGAACTTTGTGTAAATTCTACAAATGTCCAGAAGATTTCTTGGTTAAATTACCAGAAACTGTTTCTTTAGAATTAGGGGCTTTGGTTGAACCTTTGACTGTAGGTGTCCATGCTTCTAAATTAGCTGATATTAGATTTGGTGATGATGTTGTGGTTTACGGGGCTGGTCCTGTTGGACTTTTGGCTGCCAGTGTAGCCACTTTATTTGGTGCCAGTTCTGTTACCATTGTTGATATCTTTGATGCTAAATTACAAGTTGCTAAAGACATTGGTGCTGCTACTCACACTTTCAACTCCAAGACCGAAGGTGACTACACTAAATTGATTGAAAAAGTTGGTAAAGCTCCTTCTGTTGTATTGGAATGTACTGGTGCTGAACCATGTATAAACTCTGGTGTCCAAGTTTTGAAAGCCGGTGGTCGTTTTGTTCAAATTGGTAATGCTCCAGGACCTGTTAAATTCCCAATCACTGAATTTGCTACTAAGGAATTGAAATTATTCGGTTCTTTCAGATATGGTTACAATGATTATAAGACCTCAGTAGCTTTGTTAGAAAAGAATTATAAAGTTGGTAAGATCATTGATTTCGAACAATTGATCACTCACAGATTCTCCTTCAAAGATGGGATCAAAGCTTACGAAACTGTGGCCGCTGGTTCTGGTTGTATCAAATGTATCATTGATGGACCAGAATAATTGCTACACCAAGTTAATTGAATTGATGATGTGATTTTATAGACGAAAAATCTTTTAATGTAATAATTAAATGTTGAATGCCTAATGAACTATACCATATATACTATAAATAATCTTTTAATGTAAACTATTAAATGTTGAAATTCTAAAACTATTAACTATCACCATCTTGGTAAGTGCACGTCCGCGAATGAAAAAAAAAACTGAAAACCAATCGAAGACAAATAGTATTATCTAACATTGAAGATGTCTTTGACGGCCAAAGAAGCATTCAGTAAGCTTCCACAGAAGCTCCACAACTTTTTCATAAAGCATCCACCTAGACCATTTATCCAATATGCCGAAAAGCCAACCACCATCGATGACCCTGCCAAAAATCCCTTTTTACCTAATAAGAATCCCGAATCAGGAAGATGGCACGACGCTAAGTATTCTTTAAGAAGACAAGCCGATATATATAAACTAGCATACAAGTTTGGCATCCAAGATTTATTGCCACCATTACCAAAGAAATTCTATGAAGATAAATACTACAATAAGAACTGGATGAAAGGTGTATTGAACCACAAGAAACATAAATGGGAAAGAACCCTTGATGAAAAATTACAATCTAGACAAGAAGCCATTGAAAACATGGACAAGACTATTCTTGAAGCTAGACCAAGATATAAGAAACAACTTAAAAAGAGACAAAGCGAAAAGAAAAGTTGGTGGTAAACTATATGACTTTATTTTTTTCAATTATTTGCTTGTAAATATATATATATATAATTAATATAAAACAGGATAAAGATCCATCTATTATGGTGTTATTGTACAGAATTTTGTCATCAATATTCGTAAGTGAAAATAATTATATCCCCTTTCTTCTAAAGGTGGGTTTTTTGGCAACTTTGGGGCCAGCTCCGTTACCTTTTATCTTCACCACACTCTTGGCCAAGACATTATCGATATTCAAATCTTCGGGTAATAAAATCTGACGGATTTGGTTCCCTCTAATGTTGATATATTGTAATAATTGAGGATCTTGATGGGGTTGAATTAGTTTAATGTTTTTCATGGAAAGATTCATGGCTGGCGAACAAGACAAGATTTGTCCGTTGACAGAATTCCCGTTCTTCAATTCTACCGTTACCGGTTGGTTTGTGGAATTTGGTATACTCATTAAAAACCGTACTAACTTCATGTTGTTTGCTTGTTGTTGGAGAGGAGCGTAGATGTGATGATGGTTTTATCAATCAGAAGATGGAATACCTCACCAAAAATTTTCTATATGCGTAGACACGACTCAGGATAATTGTATGGGATTGTACCATAATCCTTAATTTGGTGACATTTGGATTCAGTTTTCACTATTTTGAAGCAGATCTAGTAAAAACCTAAGGGGACTCTAAGGACCTGTTCATGATAGTACAATCTTTTTTAGGTACAAATAGTGAAATCATTATCAGGAATCAAAGCCCCATAGACTGGTTCGCAGCTGGAACTTTTCTACTTGATACTTCTCCACCAAAGAGAACACATCACAGTTACAAATACCTATAAGTTTGCACAACATGGAGTCTCAACTGTTGGCAGATAGCATAAGAAACATCCCGCCTGTGACCCGGTTCTTCACAATCTCGACGTTAATGGTATGTCTTGCTAATTCATTAAGGATAATCGAACCTTCTCAATTGGTGTGTAATTTATGGGTATTTGTCTACCAATATGCCTACACACAAAAGATTCTAAACCACACCACTTCGATATTCGAAGGGCTACAAGCAATCCTCCTGTTAATAGCTCAATGCTATAGATTCTTAGCATGTTTTTTGAAACCAGCAGGTATACCCCAAAGTCCATTTAACGCCATCATGGACATTTACTTCTTTTACACGTTTGCTAATCATGTGGAAAGAATTAAGTTCAAAGGAAGTTTCCCCGATTGTCTTTGGTTCACGTTGGTAACTGGAACCATCATTGTGATCGAGACATTAATTTATTCATTTTTTGATCCTCAATACATTCCTTGTCACCATCTGATGATGTTATCATGTATCACCTATATTTTTTCAAGATACGAAAAGAATTCTGTCATCAATTTCTTGGGGATCTTACCTATTAAAGCATACTATTTGCCATTATTTAATTTAGGAGTTAAATTGATTATTCAAGGGTATTGGGCATGCTTTGATTCCGTATTTGGGATTTTGGGTGGTTATTTGTACCAATGTCTTCAATCTGATACTTTACCGATCTACAATTTGTTCCCCCAATTCTATCCCCAATTTTACCCTCGTGCTACTGGTAATAAGGTAGGAACTATTAATATGAATAGTGCAAACGCTGATATTATTCTGGATTCTATATTTGATAAGGGATATTTAAGAGCTCCATTATGGCTTTATAACGTCTTGAAATACCCAGTAGCCGACCGGCAAAGAGAAACCTCCATGTCACAACTAAACAAACGTCCTACTACAACCCAAACCCAACAAGAGGATTCATCTACAGCTTATTCTACGGGATGGTTTTCCTCAGATAATGCGTTCAAGGGTAAAGGACATCGATTAGGAGATTAGAGTTTAATATATAGACCTACTAAAGTATAATTATCATGCCCTACACGCTGCCACTCTACATTGATTGTCTCTAGTCTATACACTAAGTAGCACCTATATGTCTTTTCACCTTTATCTTGTGAACTTCCCCAAGTGGACTCTCACCCCGGAAAGCCGCCGCACCCACAGGTCCGCGAAACAGACGAGGAATTACAGGTCCCCTTTTACGTCACTTTGTTTAAAGATAGGTGTGGATTTCTATAGCGTGGATTAGAGTATACAATTCCAATGCCAGAGAATCCCAAGTCCAAAAAGCCTGTTGGCGAAGAATTGGAGGCGTCTCGGTCAAACAGTACCCAAACCATTAATCAAGCGTTATCTCCAACTTTGAAACCTAGAGCTTCCCTGAAATTACGGAAAAAATCTAAACCTCATCTCAAACGGTTATCTTCTGGTCATAACAAGCTATTGTTTTCGGTTGACGATGATATTAGAGACATTGGTGATGAAGACTTACCAGATGGTCAACATCCAGATGAATATGGGGCCAAAACGGCTAAAAATAGTAAACTAGACCGGGAGTATCTTGAAGGATATAATGATGCTTTAAAAGCGTTATATCTTAAGAAGTTGAAACGAGAATTGCCTCAAGATGGAAGCTATTTCCCAGATATATCCAAAATCGATGAAGCTTTAAAGAATTCCGCTGGGCCTAATTTAGATCCTCAGATCGAAACTAATATTAAAAAGCATTTGCTTTCAGCTGAAGAAAACTTAAAAGCATTGGAAAATCTTGATGGAGAGAACACGCCTGCTAATATTGTGAATACTCCTTTAATTGATGAAGATGATCAAAGCCAGGTTGAACCAATTGAAGAAGGGGATGAAGACGATGACACTGGTTCTGTGGGGTCTTCTTCTTCATCTGAAACAATTGAATCTTTAAACTTACGGGAAAGACAAGATGCCATTAACTCTACCCATCCATTTGGGATTAAAATTTGGAAGCCTTCTTTGTATAAAAAGAAAAGATCGGTGGCTACACGGGCTGAAGAAGATATTCATGATTATAATGCCAATCGATTGAGAGGGATATTTTGGGGTGTTTACGTAACTAACTTCATTTGGACTTGTACTTTTGGTATTCTTCTCTGGGCAACATGTATGATATGTGCTTTGCTCTTATTGGTTGTTACTGGGTTTGGAATAAAAAAGAACCTGAGACCTTATTTCAAATTAATCTTGAGTTTGAGTAGATATTGGTTATTCCCATTTGGAAAGTTTGTGCTTTTGAATAAAGACGAAAATTATTTGGATGAAGATGAGATTTTTGGGTCTTCCATCAATGAATTTCAAAGATGGAGAAATGAAGAAGAAGGAAGATTATTTTTTGCCCCTCCTAGGCGGTACACTAATTCTAATGAATCTCGTCCTTTGATAAAGGATCATAAGGGGAGACCTTTAAGAGAATCATATACGTTTTTGAATGATGAGAACAATAATACCAATGAGTCTTCGACCGTCCCCACAGTTGACGAAGAAGAAGAATATAATGAAGAAGATACTAGTGGAACCGATATCAAAGTTAGATTTTTTGGTAGAGGTAGATGGACATGGTCTAGAATTGTTTTCTATTTGGTATTCTATGGCATTTTGCAGCCAATGTTTTATATCGTGGGTGCTGTTTGTTGGTTAATTGTTTTCACTATCCCAATGACGAATGTTACCACCACATTGTGTGGCCATTTAAGACGTCATCCATTAGCATTACACTTTGAAGATGAGAAATATTACTACACTGCTCAAAGAACCGAGGCTGAACAAAGGAAACGGAAGAACCAACTGATTCTTTTGTGTACTTATAGATGTAGTGGTTGGCACTATTATAAGTATACCTTAGATGGGACCAATGTGTTTTTTATCAATCTTTTATTCGCTGTGATATTTGTGATTTTCGATAATTATGTGTTGAAGAATAGAATGCATTTGGAAGCTTTAATAACAGAACCAATGTTTTTGTTTATGGCCTGTCTTTTTTCAACTATCCCATTGGCATTTTTCATTGGTCAGGCAGTGGCGTCTATTTCAGCCCAATCTTCAATGGGAGTTGGTGCTGTAATCAATGCATTTTTCTCTACTGTTGTGGAAATTTTCCTTTATTGTGTAGCTTTAACACAAGCCAAAGCAAAAATCGTGGAAGGGGGTATGATTGGGTCGGTATTAGCCGGGGTTTTATTGTTACCTGGGTTATCCATGTGTGCCGGGGCGTTTAAACGTAAAACTCAAAGATATAATCCTAGATCTGCTGGTGTTTCTTCTACTATGTTATTATTTGGAATGGTTACTATGTTTTCTCCTTCATTGTTCTATCAAATCTATGGAGCATACGAAATCAGATGTACTAAATGTGAGGTGACTACTGCGGCCAAGGAATTTGCTGATGACTGTGCCAAATGTAGATTCATTCAACCAGCATTTGCATTGGATAAATTGTATCATAATGTCATCAAGCCCTTTTCTATGACTGTGGCCATTGCACTTCTTTTGGCATATTTCTGTGGATTGTTTTTCACTTTAAGAACTCACGCATCTTTGATTTGGGCCACCACCTCAGCAGAACATCACACTCACAAAAAAGACGATGGTATGTCGTTAAGATCTCCTAGTATAGTGAGTCTTGATCATGGCCAAGGGGCTGGGGTAAAATCAATGCCACAAACCCCTGGAGCTCCAAGCAATAAAACTAGAGATAATGTTTATTCTAGTGGAATTGATGTGTCTAAAAAGGGCACAAATTCCTTGGTTTCATCTGCTTTACCTTCACCTTCTCTTGATGTCAACAAACAAAGAAATCCTAAAATACCACCGAAGAAGCCACAAGAAGCAGTAACTCCAGTTAGAAGAAATAGTCTTAAACAGCTTAAAGTCGAGGAGGAAGAAGGCGGTGAAGGGTCAGGTCATGATGCTCCTAACTGGTCCAGATCCAAATCCACGATAATTTTATTGTCAGCTACCATTCTTTATGCTGTGATTGCTGAGATCTTGGTGGATGTAGTGGATGATGTGATCAAAGATTATCCAATTAATCCCAAGTTCTTAGGGTTGACTGTATTTGCATTAGTTCCAAACACCACTGAATTCATTAATGCTATTTCATTTGCTTTAGGAGGTAATGTGGCGTTATCTATGGAAATCGGTAGTGCTTATGCTTTACAAGTGGTGTTAATCCAGATTCCAGTATTGGCCCTTTATTCCATATTTGAAGGGTTTGATGATCCTCAACAATTGTTCCCATTGGTATTCCCCAGATGGGATATCATTGCTACCTTAATTTCCATTTACTTATTCACTTATATCTATGCCGAGGGGAAATCAAATTACTTCAAAGGAGTAATCTTGATGTTAATCTATATGGTTGTTTTGGTAGGATTCTGGTTAAATGATACCATAGAAGATATCGATGATGAATATGGCCAGCCTCCGGTTATGCCATTCTTTTAGGATTCTACGTCAGCATTAGCATTTTTATATTCAAGACTTTCAAGTTTTCATATCCAATTATATAAACCACATACGTGATGTACTCAAAATATAAGTTATTTAACTTTATATACTCTCCCTTCATATGGAGTCAAGGTATCGGTCACTTTTTCAACGTTGGAGTTAATTAATTCCAAGTCACCAGAAATAAGTGGTTTAAAAGGAATCTCTTTATCCGAGAAATTAAGAACTTCATAGATGATATCAGAATTTGAAGTCAGGCCAGTTTTCCTCTTGACAAACGAAAAGACCTCTTTATTCTCCATATCCAAAACTTCAATATCTCCATACACAAATAACTCCTTATTGGCTTTTCTTAATCCAAGACACTTGCTCCAAAAATGGTAAAGAGAGTTAGGATCATTGACTTGAGAAGCAGCATTGATCATCTTATAGTTATCATTAACTCTCATCCAAGGTTCACTGGTAGAAAACCCAGCATATTCACTGGAGTCCCATTGAACTGGAGTTCTAGCATGGTCTCTAGCTACCAAATTGAGAACATCCATGAATTGTTTCATTTCTGGGGAATCATCAGAATATTTCTTCTTCAATTCTTTATAGTAATTAATAGAAGCGATATCTTTATATTCTTCAATGGGCCAATCTCTAGGAACATTAGTCATTCCAATTTCTTGACCTTGGTAGATAAATAAAGTCCCACTAAGAGCACTTTGTAACATGGCCAACAATTTCCCCGATTGAAACAAGTATTTCGGGTCATCATTACCGAACCTGGTGATGGATCTAGGCTGGTCATGGTTCTCATTGAACACAGTAGTCCAAGCGTCTGTGCCCATAATAAACTCACTTTGTTTAAGAACGGTTTTCTTGAAATCAATCAAATCAAACCCATGATACCGAAGTCTGTCATCACTATCACTACCCAATTCCACCATATCAAATAAGAACATCATATTCAATTCCCCTCTGCTAGCTCCAACATACTTCAAGGTTTCTTCTCTACTAGAATGCCCCACTTCACCAACTGTCATGGCATCATATTTGCTGGTAACAGTAGAAAACATTTCCTTATGGAATTCATGGATTCTGGGCCCATTCTGGTGATAGATCTTACATGGTTGGTACTCAACATCTGAATATACAATAGGAGCATCCAAAAACCTTTGATCTTTGGAGTACATCCCAGCAGTGTCAATTCTAAACCCATCTATACCTTTTTCAAACCAAAAGCTTAAAGCTGATTTATAGATTTCCTTTCTACAATCTTCATTTTCCCAATTCAAATCAGGTTGACGTCTGGCAAATAAATGTAAGTAGTATTCATCCGTAGTCTCATCATATTCCCAAGCACTACCTGAAAAATAAGACCCCCAATTGTTAGGTGGGTGTCTATTACCTTGCTCGTCATACCGAGGAGGCTTCCAAATATACCAATCTCTCTTTGGATTGGTCTTGGAAGAGCTGGACTCTTGAAACCATTTGTGTTCCGCCGAAGTATGGTTAATCACCAAGTCCAAAATCAATCTTATGCCTCTGGAATGGCACCCTTCAATTAACTTATCCATATCTGCCAAAGTTCCATATGGAGGGTACACCGAGTTATAATCACTGATATCATATCCCATATCTTCTTGAGGAGAATCATACATAGGAGATAACCAAATAATATCCACACCAAGGGTTTTAATGTAATCTAATTTAGATAAAATCCCGGGAACATCACCAATCCCATCTCCATTGGAATCTTTATATGAAGCAGGCCAGATTTGATAAATGGACGATTCTTTCCACCACTTGTGATCCATGATGACAATTGTACTTTAAATGAAAACTACAGACTTTTTTACTCCTAGAGGATATTCCGTGGTATTTTTATAGTATTATCATGACCTACAAATCGGTGGTAGTTTTTCCGTTATTACGACCATCTTACGAGAGAAATTGCGCAACCAAATCTGGGGAAATTTGCAACAGTCTAAGTTTACTCGTAACCACAACAGTCCACCAAATCACACTGGACCCAACATCATGTGACCCACAGTTGTTAGGTTGTATATAACACTACATAAATCCATCCCAGATCCCCCCTCACTGATCATCTGGTTAGACAAACCTTTACCCCACAAAAACTCTAATTACTGAAAATCCCCAGCACAATATTTTTCACTCAAAGGCTACCCGGACCTAGTCACTTATGCGGCCGCGAAAGTTCCCCCACTCTTAGCACTAACCTTTTCTTCTGTGACTCGTGGAGAATCTGATATATCTGGAGTACTGCCCGTATCGAGATTGGTCTTGATACTCTATTGTGTGGTTGTGCGTACTTTTTTTTTTTTTTTTCAACACGGCGGCAGAGTCTGAATAGATATCTATTCACTTATATCTAAACAGCTATAACTGTAGACATCTCCGATGCCTAACTCTGCGGTGCCTATTGGAACGTTGATAAGTGAGGGTGGGGATATGTCATTTAATACGATGAATTCCAATGATCCTTCGCCAAAAACCGTCATTCCTGGTGAAGAAGGCGATGGTGGTCATTCCAACGGGTCTACCCCTTCCAACCACACCCCCCAGAAGATGCCACCTCAACCCATACAAATAACCAGTGAAACCCCGGGCAAACCATTACAAAAAGAGTCTGAGTCAGGGTCCAAGCCCGAACGGATGTCCTTTTCAGGTTCCACGTTCAAACTCCTCAAAGCCTGTAACTTTTGTCGGAAACGGAAGATCAAATGTACGGTTCTACGTAACAACAATGCTTGTGAAAGCTGTAAAGAACATGATAGAACCTGTGTATTTGATCATAAGGTCATTAATAGAGACAAATCCAAGGTCAGTAAATCCATTTTACCCAAATCATTCAATGTGAAAGCCAAAATCAGTGAATCTATCACCAACAATTCTAAAAACTTATCCAGTTATACTGGTACTTTTTTGGACCAAATCGATTCCTTTGCCATGGAAGAATATAATAAATCCGTCAATAGTCATGACATCAGAGATGACCTTGCTTGGAATCATCCAAACCATCCTAACATCACTGAAGATACTTCCTCTTCTGGGAGTGGGACCGGTCATAATACCATTCCTACTTCAAACAACTCTCCTCTGGTTCATGAGGGGGCACCCACCCACTTTGCTGGAATAGATAATGCTCATGCCAATGGGAATTACCAACAACCTAATGGGAAAAACAGTTTCAAGACTTACTCTGGATCCAAAAATGCCATCAAAGAATCTTATATCACACACATCGAACCTTATACTCCATTTTTGTCACTTGATGTGTTCGAAAACGATCTAGACACTTTCTCCAAATGTTGTATAAATATCGCTGCCATCTCGTCTTTGAATAATCGGTTACCGGAATCTGCTGCTAATTTTTTCTTGGATATTTTAACTGATTCTTTTAATGGTCCAATAGATTGGAATGAAACTAAACTATCATGTTTTTTCTTATTACCTCAAAGATTAGTGGTTCCCAAAAAAGTCATCCGGGATAGTTTAAAGGCTTTCAACGATATATATACTCGAAAAATGGCCAATAATGAACCAATCTCGTTGAATTTGGTGGCAGGTGCATTATGTGTCGATGCATGGTATGCTTTATTCAATGAATCGAAATTAATCACCGATGTTTCCATATCCAAGAAATGCTATGAGATCTTTAAGACAATGGATATAAGTGCATTCAATTATCAATTTGTTAATGTCAACATATTTTTATATAAATTGATCTGGTTGATAGACGCATCCATTAGTGCTGAAGAGAAGAAGGATGAGTTAATTCGGTTTGAATTTAATATGTTATTGTTCCCTGCTAAGTTGAGTAAAAATTTGATTGTTGTTAAAGATACATTATTGGCAACTCCAGAAGCATTTATTCTTCATATTCTTCATGACATGTTAATGATTACTTATTATACCAGAGCTGTAACTAATCCTGAGTATGGAGAAATGACTTCCATTTTAGCTGTCCCTGGACTTTATCATTTTATTTCAGGTATGGCTATAAGTAATTTCAGAGTTACAGAAGAAATTGCTGGTAGGTGGTCGGTGATATCAGATTGTCAAATTTACACTGCCAAATTACTCTTACAATTATACAATGTAATGGAATTTGACACTTTCACTTTCACATTACAATTTTACAACAGAAGATCCAATAGCAATTTCGATGAGTTGGAATCCACTAGCATTGACAATGCCGTTAAAGATTTCTTGAATTCTAATGCTGTGAGAGATCGGGATGATGATTTCGATGGAGCGGTTGTGTTTTGGGTTTTCAGAGATGTCCGAAGCATGTCATTACAATTATATATAAATGACCGGAAACGAAGAGGGTCAGAAGCTTCTGATGCAACCTTATAAGGAAAAAAAAAACTGTATTTTAGGCTATAAAAAAAGTATTCTATAGGTGTATATTAATAAATAGGAGAATGTTATCGAACATTCTACTTTAATTCCACATTTTTAAAGATGGTGTTATCCACATCATTAGGATCCATGTCAAAAATATCCGGTAAATGCATTTGCAATTTCTCAGCAGCCAATTCTGGATAATTTTGATCAATGATTTTAAGAATCTCTTTGAAAACTAACTTATAGGCATCAGCAGTATAGTGAATACCGTCAGTTAAAAACTTGGATAAAGTGTCGAATTTTTCATCCAAAATCTCTTGTTCAGTGTATCCACTTTCAACTTGAAATAAGTGCCAGGTATCTAAAAATGGAACTTTGAAAGTTTCACATAATTCTTTTAACCCATCACTGTATTTTTTATATCTAGCATTGGAAACAATTTTTTCATTTCTATCAGGTTGTTGAAGAAGTAAATCAGTATCGTGCAAACCAGGACCAATGACAATAAGATTGATTTGTTCCTTCAAAGCATCCTTGATAACAATTTCCATGTTAGAAAGGTATTTTTCTAAAGTAACATGTTGAAACCCATCGACAGCATCATTAGTTCCAAAGAAAATTGTCATTAATTTAATATCCGCTTTCCCTTTAGTTTGAGTCTCAGCTTCTAAAATCTGGGGTAATATCACTCTAGCATGTTCAGAGTTATAACCACCAAATCCTCTATCAATGATATCTAATTTTCTTACATAATGAGCTTGTAAAGCTGCTCCCATTCCAAACCCTAAGTCTTGATTAAAACTCATTTGGGTAATGGAGTCCCCAAACATTAAGAATTTGTCCCAATAAAGTCCCATTTTAACTTACCTAATTTGTATATCTACACAAGTCTCTATACACTTTCTATAAGAATCAATATGTTTGCAAGATGCCAAGTAATTGATTTTGATTGTGTCAAACAAACGATCAAAACCAGAGATTCGGCCGTCCAGTTATCCCTTTATATAGTAATTTTTAGTGGGGTCGGACTTTATATTCGCAGTGGTATGGGGTTCCCCCTCCCCCTTTTTACGGATGAGATCAAATCCCGGACCAATCAGTGCCCGTCTTCCCCATATTTTTTGGTTCCATTGTTGAATAACGTGATTTTAACGGGAACCGTTTAATTTTAGAGGTGTAGTTACTGACTTGTGTGATTAGTAGTAGTTAGTCTGATTAGTAGTAGTTAGTCTGATTAGTAGTAGTTAGTCGGTATAGTACTGGTGGTATGATCTGGTGATCTCTAAAGTAAAGTATACTCAAATGCATAGGTATAATTACAAGTACAGGCCTATGACATAATAATCTCTGACCTCCACCAGGTGGATGAATTGACAAAAGTAGAAATATCGGAGCCCAGGGCACACCCGTAATATCCCCCATTCAATAAAGTGGTCCTTTTTCTCCCCCACGCTTTTTCCGTGTCCGTTAGCGCACTAGTAGCGACGGAGTTTTGGTGGAGCTCTTACCGCTTTGGGAATGTGCCCCATGGTTTCTGATGTCTCTTCTCCATCTCCTCCACCACTATATAAACTAATCAATGTCCATTGCCCCCCACTTTTTTTTATTTTTTTATACCCAGCTTGCATTTGTATAGGCAATTGGTTACATATACAATCGAATTAGTGGAAGCCCATAAAAGAACCATACATCATGGATCAAATCACTTTAAAAGACTGGAAATATAGACAATTCGGTACTGAAGAATGGAAACTTGCTAGAAAGGGATTCGAAACTACGGAAATTCATCCTGATTTGTACGCCAATGGAGAAATTCCTGATCCCTTCTTGGATGACAATGAAAAATCCTTGCAATGGATTGGTGAAACCGATTGGGAATATAAGGCTAATTTTACTGTAGCCAACCCCAAAGCTAGTGTTCATGAATTGATCTTTGATGGTTTAGATACTTTTGCTGACGTCTATTTAAATGAAACCAAGATCTTATCGACAGAAAGTATGTTCATTCAATACAGATCTCAAGTCAATGATTATATCAAGTCAGGTGACAATGAATTGAGAATTGTGTTTAAAGCTGCTATATTCATTGCTAGAGAACTCGAAAAGAAAACTGGGTTTAGAGCTAGAGGATTCAATGGAGAATCCAGTAGAATGCAAATCAGAAAAGCCCAATACCATTATGGTTGGGATTGGGGTCCTTTGTTCATGACTTGTGGTCCTTACAGACCAGTTAAGTTTGTGTCCTATGATTCTTTTATGAAAGATGTCTATATTAAGTCTGAAGTTGATAGTGATTTGAAAACCACCATTGATATTCAAGCTGATATTGATACTCAGGGCCCTGTTGAGCTTGCAATTGAGATGAAAGAACCGGATACTGGAAAAGTGGTGAAATCTCTTACTACTAAAGTGGACAAGTCTGGGGTTAGTCTGACCAAATTTGAAGTGGAAAATCCAAAACTTTGGTTCCCCTTCAGTCATGGGGATCCTTACTTATATGATTTTTCTTTCAAACTTGTATCTGGATCCTCAGAAATTCAATCGATTGAAAGAAAAGCTGGTCTCAGAAGAGTGGAATTGGTTCAGGAACCACTTATTGACCAACCAGGAACCAGTTTCTATTTCAAAATCAACAATGTTCCAGTTTATTCCAGTGGATCCAATTGGATTCCTAGTCACTCATTCCAGACTTCTTTGACTGATGAAGATTATAAACAATGGTTGCAAATTATGGTTGATGGTAACCAAAATATGATCAGAGTCTGGGGTGGGGGTTATTATGAACAAGAAATCTTTTATCAAGAATGTGACAGATTAGGGATTATTATCTGGCATGATTTGATGTTTGCTTGTGGTCAATACCCTGCTTACAAGGAATTCATTGAGTTAGTTAGTGAAGAAGTCAAGACTCATTTGATTAGATTGAGAAACTATTGTTCTATGGCTTTGATTGCTGGTAATAATGAAGATTATCAAGTTGCTGAACAATGTGGATTAGAATGGGACAAAAATGACCTTTCTGGAGATTATACCAAAACTGATTTCCCTGCCAGAACCTTTTATGAAAATGTTTTCCCTAAATTGGTGTCTCAATACACTGTGGGGCTTCCATACCATCCTGGTTCTCCTTGGGGAGGTTCCGACACTACTGATAAAACTATTGGTGATCTTCATCAATGGAATGTCTGGCACGGTAGTCAAGAAAAATACCAAGATTGGTATAAATTGGGTGGGAGATTTGTGTCTGAATTCGGAATGGAAGCTTTACCATCTAGAAAAACTTATGAAGCTTGTATTTCTGATCACACCGAATTATACCCTCAATCGTACTTGGTTGACTGGCATAATAGATCTGATGGATTTGAACGGAGATTGGCCCTTTATGTTATTGAAAACATCAAGGTTGAAGGGTTAGACTTTGACTCATGGATTTATGCTACCCAATTAATGCAAGCTGAATGTCTTGGTTACGCTTACAGATGTTGGAGAAGAGAATGGAGAGGTGATGGAAAAAGATACCTGGGAGGAGCTATTGTGTGGCAAATTAACGATTGTTGGCCAGTAGCTTCATGGGCTATTGTTGATTTCTTCAAAAGACCTAAATTGGCTTATTATTCGGTTAAAAGAGAAAGTAGACCGATTGGGGTTGGTATGTACAGAAATGAAAGAAAAGACCCAGATCCAATGTTGGATATCCCAGCCCAAGATGGGGCTCCATTTGACTTTAGAGAAGTCCATCTCTCTGTTGATGTTTGGGGTGTTAACTCTTCTCTTGAAGATGTTCCTGGTACTTTGAAAGTCGATGTATATGACATCATCAAGGGGGAAGTGGTATCTTCTTTACCAGATGAAAAAGTCACCTTAAAGGCCAATCAAACCACTGAATTCATTAAAGATATGAAAATCCCTGAAGAATCTTCTGTGGTTGTTTATAGTAGAGTTGTTGATGCTAAGGGTGAAATCATTGCTAGTGCTGGTGACTGGCCTCAACCATTGAAATACCTTAAATTCCCTAACAGAAAAGTGGATGTCAAGGTCTCCGATGGCTATGTTACTTTGACTGCCAACAAACCAGTCAAGGGTGTAGAAATCACTCTTGAAAGCGATTTGTTCATTCATGATAACGGGTTTGATATCTTCCCTGGAGATGACAAGGTCGTGAAAATCAATGATTTGAAGGCTTCTGACAAGGTCTCCATCAACTACTACCAAATGAAAAGGTAATTAGATATATCTCAGTTTGCATTTCAATATAAGTTAGAATAAATAATCTGTAGAATAAATATACTGTAGACTAAGCTTTAGGCTAAAAGTTGAAGCTAGTGATTTGCAGCCATAGAAGTCGCGATGACTCAATGAAAAATTACAGAGCGAGCAGGAGTCACAACCTTTATCAAAGAATAGCGAGGAAACCAGCACAGTATTGGAGCCAGTAAGGATAAATAGGTACCAGGAACATACAAAATGGGAGGCAATTATACTATTGTGATAAAACTTGGGACATCGTCACTAGTGGATGAGAAAACTCGAGAACCTAGACTCGCCAATATGTCCAATTTAGTGGAGACAATGGTCAAACTTCGTCGTCTGGGACACAGGATCATAGTAGTATCTTCCGGGGCTATTGCAGTTGGTATGAGGGCCATGGGACTTGACAAAAGACCTGAGAAATTGGCCACCATTCAAGCATTGGCATCTATAGGACAAGGAATACTAATTGGACTTTTCCATAATTTATTCAGCCAATTATCTCAACCAGTATCCCAAATCTTGCTTACTAGAAATGATATAGTGGATTTCACTCAATACAGAAACGCTGTGAACACCATCAATGAAGTTTTAGAAATGGGGGTGATTCCTATAGTAAATGAAAACGATACTTTATCAGTGGCCGAAATTAAGTTTGGTGATAATGATACTTTATCAGCCATTACTGCCGGGATGATGCATGCTGATTATTTGTTTTTGATGACGGATGTTGAATGTTTATACACCGCCAACCCTCGTAATGATCCAAACGCCAAACCTATTTTGATTGTAGATAGAGTGGAAGACTTGAAAGTTAATACTAAGATGGAAGAAGGCACAGATGCTGGATCTAGTGTGGGAACTGGGGGTATGACCACTAAATTAATTGCCGCAGAGCTTGCTAATAGTGCTGGAGTGGTGACGGTTATAACTTTATCAAATAGACCCGAGTATGTGCTTGATATTGTAGCTGATATTCAAAAATCTGAAGGGTTACCTATTGAAAATATGAAACTAAGACTAGAAGAGAAAGTGACTAAAAGCTTGATTCCTTTACACACTCGATTTTTGGCCCTTCCAAGAGATTCTACCATATCCGATAAAAAGTTCTGGCTTTTACATGGGTTAAAAACTAGAGGAGATATTATAGTGGATCAAGGATGTTTTAAAGCTTTAACTAGACAGAATAGAGCCGGACTCTTACCAGCTGGGATAGTAGCAGTCACGGGAGACTTTCACGAGAGTGAATGTGTATCGTTGAAAGTTCTTGATGATTCAACCAAGCCAATTGAGGAAGCCAGATTGATAGGTCATTGTAGAGTGAATTATAGTTCAGTTGAAGTTTCTTTGATAAAAGGGTGTCAAAGTCATCAGATCGAAGAGATCTTGGGGTTTGCTGATAGTGAATATGTTGCCCATAGAGATAATATTGCTTTCCCTCCCATAGTAGTCCAACCAGAAGATACCAATGACATAAGTATATAGAGGAAGTGAGACCAAGATATAGCATAGATCACGGAAATATAAATTTCTCAATACTAAATCTCATTAACTATTTCGCACTAGCCTTTATCTATTGTACATTATCAAATCACCTTGACATCGCCTCATCTATGGACATTGAAGTGGATTCGGTGGTCTATCAAAAGAGACTCCTTCTACAGGAAGGTGAGGCCTTGAAAGACCACGAATCATTTCATTCAATTGCAAGCTTTGATAGTAATCTCTATGTGGGGACAAGTTTAGGTCAATTACTCCATTATCATCGATTTGAAGATAGTCCTGGGTTTATTCTTATATCCCAACAAACCATCCGGAATTCTCCCATCACCAGGATCATTGTCATGAAAGATATTAACCGTGTGGCCATACTATGTGGTGGAACTATCAGCTTATTTTCTTTACCTGAATTATCTCCTTTGCAAGCTGGAAAACTTAAAGATGTGGAAGATATTCTGTTATTACGATCCAGTGAATTGTTGGTGTTGACTAAAACCAAGCTACGGGTAATACGATTGAACCAATCTGATATAAAGTTGGTTAAAGACATTAATGATATATCACCTATCCGAGCGGTTGGTCATAAATCCAACAATCTCTCTACAATTGCAAACGGAACGGAGTATGAAATTGTTGATCTCGAGAATATTCGAAAAGTTCCATTATTTCAGTATTCCGAAGATGGGTCTGTAGCTCCTAATATTGTGTCTTTTCAGGCAGAAGACACCAAGATGGAGGAATTGTTATTAACTATCAAATCAGACACAAATACTTCAATTGGGATGTTTATCAACGCTGAAGGTGACCCTTGTAGAGGAACTTTATCCTGGATCGATAAGGGATACCCGGATGGTGGTATAGTGATTAAATGGCCCCATGTTTTCGGAATATTTAATGATACGCTAGTAATTTCATCTTTAACTGATTTGGATATAAAATATTCAGAGGAAACCACAGGGAAGTTGGCATATCTTCCACTCCCCACATCAGTCTATGACGACAATTACATTTTAAAAGATGTATTGAAATGTTCAATTCCAAGTGAAATGATCGTATATGAAGAGAAATCCTTGTATGCTATATTCCCAAAACCCTTAACTGACATTTTTAAAGAGCAATTGGTAAGGCTTTTTAATTCTGAAATCACAGAAATTGAAATACCTCAGGATGATTCATTACTGGATGATGTTTTATTCAGTCATTTAATGTTCCTTTATCATATATATAAGAAGGAATACTCCAAACTTTCCGAAATCTTCAACGACTCCTTCGAAGACTTACTTTTATATCTCTATCACGAGCGGGCCAGTGATAATGAATCCAGTAAACTATTCAGTGGAGTGAAATCAGTTGCAGATGTATTAAAGGGTAAACTAGATAATGACTGGTCTCTGTTTGCAATCCAAAAGATTAGAGATAGTTATCTTCAATCACATAAATTAAAACTACAAGCCTTAGCTTACTCCCGGTTTACCAACAGTCAAGAATTCATTGATTTATGTAATAAAGATAAAGATTCATGGAAAGTCGAAACTCCCAACCTAACAAAAATAATCCAAACTTTAGAATCCCAAAAATTATACCTGGCAGTTTTACATCTGTACATACTATTGAAGAACGAAGAAAGTATATGTTTCTCAGCTAGTAAGTTTCTAACGGGAGAGTATCAGGATGAACCTCAATTTGATTTCGTTCAGTTAATTCTTTCGGGGTTAGATCACGTCAAAGACTCCAAGGCTTATAGAGATTTATTATTGGAAGTATTAAGAGTTGACACTAAACGAGGGATCAGTTACATGAAGAAAAACATCAATGGAAAGTATAATAAAACCCATAATGATATTCTTAAACAAGTTTATAACTTGGTCAATAATGAAGATTTTTCTCACCTAAAGTTAGAGGTTTTGGAGAATGGGTTAAAGGAAGGAGATGAATCCATATCACTTGAAGATTTGTTGGACCAACTTAAAGAAATGCTTAAAAATCCTAATGAAATGGTCACGAACAATTTGATCATACTTTATCAAACCTATCTTATAGAAAATACCTATGATAGTCACAAAGATGTCATCAGTTGGCCCAATTTCTTACAAACCCATAAAGATTCTACCGAATGTAAAGATTTCATTGAAATATATCTTAAGGCATTTGAACTATTGAACTATAAACAATTATCAATTGAATTTTTGGGAGAACTAGCTGAAAACCCAATCTACGAATTCTTCAGAATATGTTGTTCTGGTTCCATAGAGACAACTGTTAGAAGCTTAATTGATTTCAAGGACTATTATTCAGCTGAATTGACCGCTATTTATGGAAAAGTTCCCTATATGAGTGACAGGTATTATACCAATGAAGAATCACGCCTTTCAGAAGATGCCAAATCAAATCTAGCCATAATTTTTGATCATTATAAGCAAAATAAGATGTTGCCAGCTATTAGACATTTTGTTGAATCATATGGCTCTGTGTTCACTCCTGGGGAGATCATAGATATGTTACCACAGGACATTCCATTATCATATATTCAAAAATATTTTTTCAGTCTATTCATCGACCTTGAAACCAGACAAAGAAAGTTGATAATCAAAAAGTTATTCAACCGACAAGATTCCAAGTTCACAAACGAATTATATACAGATTTAAATAATTAATTGCATTACATAGTCAATCAACATCCCGGCCCATAAGTAGAACCCGGTCTTGACATTATCAGTAAAAAAAAGCCAGCAACTAGCAGGATTATCAAGATCGGTTTGTTTTATCTTGGTATATAATCTATGGAACCCATAGGCCCCCATGGCAAAAAATCCAGGTCCCATGCTGTTCATAACACCAGCAGTAAAGAAACTAGCAGCTTGGGCCACAAATAATTTGTTGACTATAGGCTTAGTTCTTTCCTTCCAAACCAAAGCCGTAGATTTCACTCCTGCTTTAATATCAAACTCTTTATCTTGATGAGCATAAATACTATCATATATCATTGACCATAAAAAGTTAGATAAGAACAAAGGACCAGCGATTGTGAGGTCTAATGGGGCCCCCACCGCAGGAAATCCTAACAAGGTTCCCCAACTGAAGCATATGGAAATCATAACTTGTGGATAATAAGTGAATCTCTTGAATAATGGGTATGCGGATATAAAGGGAATTGATAAGGCACCAATGTAGAAGCAATCGAATGGAAGAGACAAGAGTACTGCCAAACCAATCAGAAGCTGGGATGCCAAAAACATAAATGCTTGTTTTGGTGAAATTCTCCCACTAGCAATAGGTCTTTCGACAGTTCTTAATACTTTATCATCAAGATCCTTGTCAAGCATATCGTTGATAATACACCCGGCACCTCTCATGACAAAAGCTCCAATGGTAAATAATGACGTTGCGTACAAAAACGTTCCCAAACTGGCATGAATAGCATAAGAAGCCATGGTTATCCCCCACATAGACGGTATTAAAAGCAATAAAGTTCCGACGGGTTTTTCCAACCGAAGTAATTCAGCGTAAGGAATCCATTTCTCTGGAAGTCGTGCTAACCACCCAAGGTTTGCCAATCTGACCAATCGGGCTGATTCCCGTTGTTCTTCTGTGAACACTGGCTTTTCAACAATAGACTCTTTGGGTATAGCTGATTTTTCAACCGTAGATTCCTTAGGTATACCTGGTTTGTCAGGTTTGGAACTAGCAGGAAAATTCGAGTTGTATCTTAAGAAAAGACTTTGTACCGGCGATGTTCGAACAAAAGATGATCTTATGATACTAGTGGGCCGTGTAAGAGCCCCATAGCACCCTTTTGTTGCTCTTAAGCCTAGCATTGGTATTACGCTTTACTGAAGCTGGTGATAAGATATAAGATGCGAATGAGATTTGAGAAATGCCACAAAGTCTCCGGTACTAGTATGGATGTTTATTACTATACAATCTTTCTAGATCTGCTTGGTTATATATATATTGATCTATTCCCGTTTTCTACTCTGTTTTGTATTCCTTTGTTGTTCTCTACCTCACTCTGTCATTCGTAGACCGTCGTCAAAAGAATCAAGTTCTTGGTCTTCATTACTGCGATCTCGCATAGCTTTATGGCCATCTATCAATAATTGCAAATGATTGAGTTCTTCGGTTGTTCCCATATTAGCATCTTTTTGGTACACAAAAACTTGTCTACACATAGGACAAAGTCCCTTGGACGTATCTTGTTCAAGCCATTTTAAAATACAATGAAGATGAAAGTTATGAGTGCACCCGTCTCCTAGAATAAGAGGACAGTCTGTTCCTGGATATCTACAGCTGGGACAAGTCCCATCAAATGGAACCCGACAGATCCCACATAATTCATCGGCCACCCCTGTTTCTTCTTCTCGAAGGTTCCAGTGCCACGACGCCACTAGGTTCCAGTCTAGCACCTGTACTTTCATTAGTGAGTTTGAGTCGCGTTATCGCGTTAGATCAATATCAGTTTTTGTATATTTATCATTATATGGTGACGTTTTACTGGGTGGCCACTTTTCTATATACTAAACCCTTGAAGATATCAAAAGAGTTCCCATCTGGTTGCAACTCTAATGTTTCTCTGGTGTTAAGGTCTTTGACCACCAAAAGCCCGTTGTCTTTGGTGATACCTTGGATCTCACACTTCCGGGAAGTTCCATCAGATGTCACGGTCACAAGTTGATTTGAATGGAACCATCTCTTATAGTATAATGGTAAAAATGGAGTCATTCCACTATGTTCAAATACACTGTAGAATTGGTTGACTGTGAACATGACTTTGGCCAATAACACTTCATGTTCATAAGGTGGTAAAGGATCGAGACCTTTAGAAGCTCTTATTTCATTCAATTTCACCAAAATCAAGTTTAAAGACGTGGTGGGGGCTTCGTTAGATACATTGATTCCAGCACCCCATACTAAATTGAACTTGCCGTCTAAATATTGAGAATTCACTATAGCACCAGAGATTTTAGCATATTTCTCTTCAGTCCCATCCACTGTTGATGGGTTTTGATTCAGCAACAGATCGAAATATTCTGGTTTCAATGCATATATGTCATTGGGCCATTTCAATTTGATGGGCATGTCTTCATATCCTACACCTTTTCCAGGTTCAACACTACCGTAATTTAATATCAGTTCTGATAAGGCTAACCCAAGAACATACTGCAAAGTGACAATTGATTGAGCTTTCTTTGGATCAAGTCTAAATAAAACCGATTGGGCCATGACTCCTCGAGGATTTATCCATACATTACCTCCTCTTCCTCTACCAGCAACTTGAGTAGTGGCTGAAAAAACAAGTCCGTGTGGGAGATGTGGTAACCATCGACTGTTTTTATCTAAGAGCGTACTAGTAGATGTTACCACTTCACCATATCCTATGACTTTCCCAAAAATCCCATCAATTCCATTGGTTTTATATAATAAATCCAAGTTGGAATAATATTTTCTCATATTGAAATATGGAGTCTCCTTTGGTTCAGGTAAAGTATCTTTGTGGACCAATATATGAGTGGCATCATCTTGTGCAATGGTACCTGGTTCTTCAATAATGAATGTATCATTTGTATCTTCAAAGGAATTGCCTATGAAATCCAAGTTTTTCTTTAAAGTGTCTACTATTTCAATGGTTTTGCCTGGGGTTAAATGTGATGCTAAATGAATTGGGGTTATATTAGGCACTTGAGAGTTTTCACTAACTTTCAACCCCAATTTTCTTAAACATGCTTTCATAAACAGCTTTCTATCTTCATCGAAATCTGACAACTCCAGTAACACTGGTTGTTCCTTATCAGCACCAAATTCAGGATGAGTACCACTCAAAAGAGCAGCTCCTTTCCCCACTTTACAAAGAACTACCGCAGCTTTATCGTCATCTTCTATATCCAATGGCTCCGTATACTTTGCCAACACTTCAACGTTCTTGAATTTCAGGGCTTGAGTAAATACTCCCCCACCATTATAATAATTAAATACCGTTGAAGGTGAATCTGCCATATTAACATCTAATTTGGTGATCCGGGCCCCTTGGTGAGAATTATACACAAATCCCTTATAAGCACATCCTTTACAAGTTCCAGGAAAGAACTTCAACTCCCGAGACCCTGATACTTCCATTTCTGTGCCTTCTTCGAACTCTAATCTACCACTAGCATAATAACCTCCCGCACAAAACCCCATAAAGCGACCCCCTTTCCGAACATAGTCTGAGATCATGGAATTCCCGGCCCCGTTGAATGTTTGACAGTAGGGCAAGTCAGCACCCCCAGGGATTACTAAAGCTTTAGTTTTCAATTGCCAAGGGTCATTAAGTAAGGCTGATTCCCCTACTGTAACTACAGCATAATGTGGTGATAAATGAAGCCTTAACGATTCGATACAGTGCTTGACACTTTCTGTAGTAGTACCTGGCCCGGCGTATACTAACACGTTCATTTTATGTTATTGTCCCCTTTGAACCTACTTCTGTACCTTCTAGAAAGTAACACTTAATTGTAAATGTCATTTTTCACTTCTAATCTCGAGCGTATCTATAAATGGTTGGTGCACGGCGATGATTCAGAGTCATATTTGACATAAGCTATTGACACCAGAAAGAGGTTTACTTATACGGTTCAGAATGACATATTGGGAATGTTTTTGGAATGGAAGAGAGTATACTGTAAACCATCAATAGTGCAAATATCACGAAACCTATACGGATTTAAAGGTTCTTCAGTATTGTCTCTGTTCTTATTTTTTGCAACAATTAATTTGTTGGGCTTTACTAGACAATATACTGCAAATTTGATTATAGCACTATTTCTTATACAACTATATTAATACGACTTCATAATATATTTGAACTATTAACATTTTGAAATTACTTATAACTTAACGTGACTTCACTTTTTTCTTTCACCATAGGCCTTGGTAGCATAATCCCCATCAATCACAATCAAATCTTGTGGTCTATAGTCGTAAGTCTTTTTGAAATAAGATTCCAAAATAGACTTGGTTCCGTTGGCATATCTTTCTTGAGCATCAATAGAAGTACCACTAATATGAGGAGTCATGGCATTACCACCACCGTGGGGGTTTTGCATAGTTAACCAAGGGTGGTCTTTTGGAGGTGGTTGTGGATACCATACATCACCAGCGTAACCCAATAATTTACCAGAGTTCAAAGCATCAGCAACATCTTGAGAGTTGCAAATAGCTCCTCTAGCGGTATTAACTAACCAAGCTCCATCCTTCATCTTAGAAATCAATTCCTTATCGAATAATCCAAAGGTTGATTCATGTAAAGGACAGTTGATAGTAACTACATCACATTGGCCAACCATATCTTCCAATTTTTCAACTCTTTCAAGAATAGCATCTCTACCATTGAAAAGTTTGGAAGCTTGGTTAATTTTATCAACTGCTTCCTTTGGAAGATCTTGATAATCAAAGTATAATAATTTTTTAGGGTTAAAAGCCACCAATCTTTCCAATACTCTGTAACCAATTCTTCCAGCACCAACAGTACCAACGACTTTATCTTCCAAATCGTATTCATCCTTAGCAGCTCCAGCAATATCCCAAGTCCCCTTTAAAGCAATATCATGAGCAGGTACAAAGTTTCTCACCAAGTTCAAAATTAACATGATTACATGTTCAGCCACAGAAACCACATTTGATCCAGTAACTTCAGCAACAGTCAATTTCTTTTCGTTGGCAGCGTTCAAATCAATATGATCAGAACCAACACCAGCAGTGATACAAAGCTTTAAGTTTTTGGCTTTGGCAATTCTTTCTTTGGTGACATAAGCTGGGAAGAATGGAGTAGTGATCACAATTTCAGCAGTTTCAATTTGTTTTTCAACTTCAGAATTCTCTCCATCTTTATCATAAGTAGTAACCAATTCATATCCATTGGACTCAACGAATTCTCTGATTCCTAATTCATTTTCCACACATCCTAACAAACGCTTTTGTTGAATGGCGTGTTCCCCTCCTTTGTATAACACTAATAAAACGGTACCTTTAGACATAATTGTATTTGTAGCTAATAGTTATTGCTAGCAGATAATTGAAAATCAATAATCACCGACAAATACCCTAGTATTTATAGTTGGTATAGAATTAGGGATCACGATTCCTAATAGCCATTTTATACTAGTTGCTCCGGATAAAATATCTCAATAGGGGAAACTTGCCCTTAACTATGGGCTTACCCCACAAAAAAGTCATTGGTTAATAGACTGCGAAAACTCCGCAGACGGTATTGAGTATCCGGACCGAGCGATTTTTAAATAACTCAAGCCAAAATTAGCCGTAATTTACCCCTGAGTACTGGAGTGATATTTCCGAGTGAACAGGGTGCCATTTCTGGCACATTTATGGTGTGACATTTTTGAGGCTTCGATTGGGCTTGGGCTTTGGGCCATTTTGCAATTGTGCCATTGCCTTCTTTAGAATGGTGGTAGTTCAACTTCTACCTTGATAGTCTTGATTGCATCACTATTGTCCCTTTCAATTGTTACCCACCAATCTTTAATTGTCCTACTACCCCCCAATTGCCAAACGCCTAACTCCAGACTTCCAGTTCCCAACTAGTTTGTGTCCTGGACACGACCGGCTGTTACCATCGCGAAGACTTGTGGTAAGCTAAATCATATTTCACTAGTTGTACAATGCAAGAAGCCGGAGAATCCATACGATTAAACCCCACTCCCGGGTACGTGGTGAAGACTCGTATTCTCAAGTCTGATTCTGTGCAAGTGGGAACTAAAGTGTTCTTAAATGTGTGTCAAGACTCTCAAGTTCCAAAACCTGAGCAAGACTTTGAGCCAGGAATTGTATTCCCACTTATTGTGGATAACAAATGGGAAATTCCCATTATTGTTTCACGTGAGAAGGAAGTTAAGGATAAACAGGGGCTGACTTCTTACTGTTACGACTGTTGTATCAACGAAATGTGTTTTCGATGGTGCACAATTAACTCCGATCTCCGCTCGATTCTTAATGAATGGTGTATTGAAGCAGTGGAGTTACTTTATACTGTCACTTTGGATAGACAATATTCGACTCCTAAGATGTTAAATAAAGGACCTTTGAGTGAAACGGTTATTCGAAAAGATGAATTGACCGATCAAGGGTTTCTGAAGAAATTGAGTGAATTGAAACAGAATGAGAGTTTGGGATTGCTTGAGGAACTTCATCAAGATCCAGAAGAGCCTGCTGACATTGAAATTTTCTCTAATAGTTCCAAACCTTTTAAGAGACCGCTAATAGAAGAAATTGATCTGAAACCTACTGCCCAAGTTACCTCTTCAGGTCCTAAACCCCTGTCAAAACCCGTACCCACTGAGATTTCCTACTGTGTTTCATTCCAGAAACTTGCCCAAAACAATCCCTACTCTTTGATAGTCTCCTATGAGTCCAACCTTCCTTACCAGTTCCTCCAAGTCGACTACCAATCCCCTAATCTAATCATCTCATCCAAATCAGACGGTTACGTATTTGACACTTATACAAAGCGTGCTGAATTACGTATTCCACTTCCCCATACCCCGGTCTCCTTCAAAAGCTTTTATTTGCATTCCCAAACCCTTGTGTTCTGTTAATTCCTATAGTATGACCCATCAAATAATTTGCACCTATTCTTCTTTGGTCGCATGTAACTTCCCGATGCGGTTATGGGTTTGGGCCTATTCCGCGATTCCGCTCGCGGTTATATAATCGCGCTCCATCGCTTATCTTGAAACATCTTTCCGAGCTTTTATATATTTGTCTTTTCTTCTTATCGTTGTGAGTTATACCACTATGAGTGAAGAAAGGTTGTTAACAGGCGAATATGAGTCTTATGAAGCGGTTCCAGAGACTCCAAAAGGACATGATTCTAATACCCTCAAATCTGAGTTCCTTTTTACCACCAGATCTTCTGCCCCCCTAACAGTAAGTTTCTTTCTCCAATACCTTTTATCAGTGACGACGATATTCTCAGCAGGTAAGTTGGGTCCAAAAGAATTGGCAGCTGCCTCTTTGGCGGTATGTACATTTAATATCACGGGGTTGGCGGTCTATCAAGGAATGTCCACAAGTCTTGACTCATTCTGTTCTCAAGCTTATGGATCTGGCGATTTACATAAGGTCGGAGTTTACTTTCAAAGATGCTCATTTATGATTTTTGTCGTGACCATTTTCCCCTTGAGTATTATATGGTGGTTCTCGGGACATGTTTTAGGTCCTATGATTGGAGACTCTGAATTGGCCCAAATGTCTCAATTATATTTAAGAATCAGTGCCTTCGGGACCCCAGGATTGTTTTTATTTGAAACTGGGAAACGTTTCTTACAAGCTCAACACATTTTCCATGCTGCCACTTATATTTTGTTGATAGTGGCTCCTATTAATATCATCTTAAATTATGTATTGGTATGGCATCCTACTTATGGATTAGGATTTATTGGTGCTCCAATCGCTGTATCCATTGTATATTGGTTAATGACCATTCTTATGATCCTTTATATTGCTTTTGTTGATGGTAAGAAATGCTGGAATGGATTTGATTTCCATAAAGCTAGTATTAATTGGATTCCAATGTTGAAATTAGCTTTACCGGGAGTGATTATGGTAGAGGCTGAATACCTTGCCTTTGAAGTATTAACTATTCTTGCTGCTTCTTTCGGTACAGATGCTTTGGCTGCTCAATCCATTGCTTCCAATGTCGGATCTTTGGCTTTCCAATTAGGATTCGCCGTGGCTGTAGCTATAACCACAAGAATTGGACATTTCGTGGGACAGAAAAATGAATTAGGAGCAAGAATCGTGGTCAAAGTATTTGTGATTCTTAGTTCTGCAATTTCTGTGTTTAATTTCCTGTTATTATTCTTTGCTCGTTCATTTTTGGCCGGGATGTTCACTGATGATAAACCAGTGCTTAAAATTGCCAAAAATCTTTTGATCTTGACTGCTATTAATCAAATCTGTGACAGTTTCAATGTATTGGGGGCTGGTGTCCTCAGAGGTCAAGGTAAACAGAGAATCGGATCGATTTTAAACATGATCTCATACTATCTTGTGGCTTTGCCTATTGGTTATATTTTAGCATTTCCATTTGGTTATGGTGTAGGTGGATTATGGGTAGGATTAATCCTGGGTGTTGCGTTTTTAGCATTGGCTGAAGGTATAGTCATTTACAAGAGCAATTGGAACGAAATCTTTATAGAATCATACAGTCGTCATGATCATTAAATATGTATATAGAAATAGTATAGACAACCAAGTAATTTTATAGTGATGGCTCTTTTGGAGTGTAATCGCGTGCAGCTTATCCCGTGATTCGATGAGCAGATGAGATGCGATTTTTTTTTCATCATAACCTCTAACCCTAACTAACAATGCCACCTAGAAGAAAGTTCAACAAGAAGGATGCCACCACATTTCAAGTGGTCCATCGGTCACACGAAGATGAATTATATTTCGACAATGATGCTTCCAGACATGTTCTAATGCCTGTGGACAAAAAGAAATCCAAGCAAGAAGGTTCTCACAAAGGTCTCACCAAAGAAGAATTGGAGCAGAAAATGGGGAACGATGTTAAGGCCATAAGAGAAAACGAAGGAATGGCTGCTCAGTATGGGATTTATTATGATGACTCAAACTATGATTATATGCAACATTTGAAACCTATAGGGCAAGCCGAAGACGCCGTATATATTGCCAAAAAGCAAGAAAAGGCTAGGAAAGCTAACTTGTTAGAATTGTTAAAAGATCAATTACCGTCTGATAAGCAAAATGTGGTGACTCAAGATGACTTGGAGAATATCCCTCGTGAATTAAGAGGGTTTAATCCCAACATGGATCCTCGTTTACGAGAGACTTTAGAAGCGTTGGAAGATGAAGCCTATATAGAAGGAGGTGATGAGGATGATGATCTTTTCAATGATTTGTTGGGATCGGGACAAATTCAAGGGGATGACTATGACGAATATGGTGATGAATATGGTGATGACCAGTACGATGAGTGGGACATGGATAATTATAATGACGAATACGAAAAATATGATGAGTACGATGGCTATGAATCAGAGAACTTGGAAGAACAAGTGGTTCCATATAATGAAGGTGAAGCTCCTGAAGATGTAGATAATGTTGTAGTCAGTACGGCATGGGAAAAAGATTTCGATAGATTCAAAAAGACTCAAAAGAATGCTGGGGACTCCGATGATGAATTCGATGATAATGACAGTATAAATGATTTTTCTGACCGTAATGAAGAAGTTGAAGAAGATGATGAAGAAGAGAGAGACGTATTGCCTTCATTGCCAGCATTTAACAAATCAAGTAAATCCAAAACCAAGCAAAGGAAAAAGAAAGGAGCTATGAGTGATACCTCAGAATTCTCTATGTCATCGTCAGCTGTGTTTCGTACTGAAGGGTTAACATTATTGGACGATAGATTTGAAAAATTGGCAAAAGATTTCGAAAAGGAATCTGACGAAGAATATAAAGAGTTTAACATGGAAGAAGAAAGAGATGACTTTGAAGGAATGCTTGATGACTTCTTGGATAACTATGAGTTAGAAAAAGGTGGAAGAAAGTTGACTAAGAAGAATGAAGAACACAAACGACTTCAAGAAGCTTCTGACAAGGCTTCTAATTCCAAATTAGCCAGAAGAAGAAGACAGGATCCAACCGAAGCTTTCAGTAAATTGTCCCTAAAGTAGCATATAGACCAGCATTGATATATAGTTGAGCCATGATATGGTCTTTGGCACCATATTTCATATAGAATGTACTTAATAAAATATATTACAATATCTAGTACTATTTTCTAATACTATACTTTTAACTTGTCGTACATATTAATCTGGTGGAGATCCTCAAAATTCAGCGAGCACAAAGAAAAATTCTGTGATTCATTGTCTGAAACAATCTTTTCAAAGTAGAATACGAGGAAGTCTAAGTCCCAGCCCTCAAGTGTGGATTAATATTATATGGGAGCGTGATACACACAACATACATATCGTTTTAAATATCCAAGATTTTTAAGAAAAGAAAATTATTTTTCCTTTTGGTGTTAGTATTAAGTCTCCTGCTACTCCCATCCCTGCTTAAGAGTTTATACCAGCTGTATTCCCCAAGGTTCTTATCTAGTCACCCATCTAAAACACCCATGACAACCTCTGTTGCTCGAGTTTACCCCCAAGCTTTGGCCTCCAAGCCTCGAGAATTCTGGGATTATGAAAATGTGGTCCTCCAATGGAATTCTCAAGATAAATATGAAATCATTAAAAAAATCGGTAGAGGGAAGTATTCTGAAGTGTTTTTAGGACTTGAGTTACCGGTTGGCAAGAAATGTGTCATCAAAGTATTGAAACCTGTGAAAAGAAAGAAAATCAAGAGAGAAATATCGATTCTACAAAATTTAGTTGATGGTCCTAATATTATTAGTTTGCTTGATATTGTAAGAGAACCTCAACTGAAAATCCCATCGTTGGTATTTGAGTATGTCAACAATATTGATTTCAGAACTTTGTACCCAACTTTTTCTGATCATGATATCAGATATTATATGTTTGAGTTATTAAAGGCGTTGGATTATTCTCATTCAATGGGGATCATGCATCGGGATGTTAAACCTCATAATGTCATGATTGATCAAGATGATAAATCCATTAGATTAATTGATTGGGGTTTGGCTGAATACTATCATCCAGGTATGGAATATAACGTTCGGGTAGCTTCTAGATATTTCAAAGGACCTGAACTTTTAGTTGATTTTAGATATTATGACTATTCATTGGATTTATGGTCATTTGGTTGTATGTTTGCATCGATGGTTTTCAAAAAAGAACCATTTTTCCATGGGAAATCTAACACTGATCAATTGGTGCAAATAGTAAGAGTTTTGGGCTCGGAATCTTTGAATGCTTATTTGCAAAAATACGATTTGGCTTTAACTGAAGAATATGAAGATTTGGGCTATTACAATAGAAGACCTTGGAAGAGATTTATAAATTCTGGAAATGAGCATTTAGTTTCTGATGAGTGTATAGATTTGATTGACAAGTTATTACGATATGATCATCAAGAAAGATTGACTGCTCAAGAAGCCATGGACCATCCTTATTTTGATCCTGTTAGACACCAGAAACGAGCTGAACTTACTGGAAGCCCGAAACCAGAAGGAATTGAAATCGAATTGGTTGGTGGTAAAATCCAATTAAAGAACTAGTTTCCCCTCGGTCTTAACCCAAGTCCGTTCTAGATAAAGTACTACTATATAGTTTTGACGTCTCATATACATATTTGAGTAAATCTCGATCTGGCTGCTCCTATTCTAGATTATAGTGCTATTACCGATATTTAACGTTCGCACTTGATATCTCAGCAGCATACGCTATCAGCGAGATTCTGGGTGTAGGGGTATAATTATAACACCCTAACTAGTTATAGACCTGGCAATTAGTATCATACCCTGGTGAAAGCATATTTCTCATACGCATATTATCTAGAATCTCCATTCCCCATATTGCAATTCTATCACCAATTGTATAGGAATAATGAAGTTTCAATCCAAGGTGTATACCGATGTATTGACTACCAAACCAAAAGAATACTGGGACTATGATAACTTCCCACTCACCTGGAATACCACCGATAAATATGAGATCCTAAGTAGAGTCGGAAAGGGTAAATACTCCGAGGTTTTCTTGGGCGTTGATACTACCAATGGCACCAATTGTGTCATCAAAGTCTTAAAACCGGTCAAGAAGAAGAAGATTAAACGGGAAATTTCTATTTTACAAAACGTCTGTGATGGGCCTAATGTAATTGGAGTGTTCGATCTTGTTAAAAGCCCATCCCTGAAAACCCCGGCCATCATATTTGAGTATATAGACAATATTGATCATAGAAGCTTATATCCAACTTTGAAAGATCATGATATCAGATATTACATGTATGAATTGTTAAAAGCATTAGACTATTCTCATTCCATGGGGATAATGCACAGAGATGTCAAACCAAATAATATCATGATAGACCATACCCAAAAAAAGTTAAGACTAATCGATTGGGGTTTGGCAGAATATTATCATCCGGGTACGGAGTATAATGTGAGAGTGGCTACCAGAAATTTCAAGGGACCAGAGTTGTTATTAGATTTTAGATATTATGACTACTCGTTGGATTTGTGGTGTCTTGGTTGTACTCTTGCTGCCATTGTGTTCAAAAAGGAACCATTTTTCTATGGGAAATCAAATTCTGACCAATTGGTACAAATCGTCAGGGTATTAGGATCTGATGATTTGGAGAAATATTTGACCAAATACAATCTCAAGTTATCAGAAGAATTCGAAGACTTGGGATTCTACCACAAAAAGCCATGGAGTAAATTCATCAATTCTGAAAACAGTCATTTGATCACTGATGAATTCTTAGATTTCATTGATAAAGTCTTGAAGTTCGATCATCAAGAAAGACTTACGGCCAAGGAAGCAATGGCCCATCCTTATTTTGATCCTATTAGAATGTCGTGACCACACTTAATAATTGTACTAGTAGTAATGGTTTGTAAAGATTTTTTTCTCCGTTTTTATATCTGTTTTTTAGATGGGAATTGTGTGGGACTTTGGATTTAGTATGTACACTATATATGGGCGTTAGAATATATGATAATTATAGTTAGCCTCGACTCTTATATGTGTGATTTCCATTGTTAGGATTTGTACTGATATTGAAAAATAAGTTTCTGAAGTTCAGCTAGAGTAATTCTGTGAATTTTGCAATTTGCAGTAACTAGAAAAAGAGAAAAACTTAAAACTAACAAAAAAAATTTCAAAAAAATACATAAAAATAAAAGGACTCCACAATAATAACAAGACACAAGAAAAGATCCCAAAGGAGAAAGAACAGACCAAATGGTATAATAGATGAATTTTAAACATGTTTTTAAATGATCACACGACCCAACATTGGTGAAATCTGGAGAAACTCCAACACAGTCGTGGCGAGCACAAATCACATTCGAGGTTTTTCTAGAAGGTCAAGAGAACAGCGTATTTAAGGTCTAGCAATAAGCTATTTATTTAATTGTAACACCACCGAAATACAAAAGAACCAGAAAATAATGACAGACAGAACGAAAGTATTCTTTGATATCACCTCTGGTGGTACCAAACAAGGAAGAGTTGTATTTGAATTATATGATGATATTGTACCCAAAACTGCTGAAAATTTCAGAGCTCTTTGTACTGGAGAAAAAGGTAAGACAAGTTCTGGAATTCCATTACATTATAAGGGATCATTGTTCCACCGTGTAATTAAGGATTTCATGTGTCAAGGTGGTGATTTTACTGAAGGAAATGGTACTGGAGGTGAATCAATCTATGGTGCCAAATTTGAAGACGAAAACTTCAAAAAAGTCCATGACAAACCATATTTATTATCTATGGCCAATGCTGGTCCTAATACCAATGGGTCCCAATTTTTCATCACCACTGTGCCAACTCCTCATTTGGATGGAAAGCACGTTGTGTTTGGGGAAGTTATTCAAGGGAAGGCCTTGGTGAGAAAACTAGAAAGATGCGTTAAAGGTGCTAATGATAAACCAGAGGAAGATTGGGTTATCGAAGACTGTGGTGAATTATCTAAGGATTATGTTCCTCAGGCTATCGACGATGGATCTGGTGATATTTATGAAGAGACTTTACAAGATGACTCTTCCATTGATATCAAAGATCCAGAATCTGTATTCAAAGCTGTTACTACTCTAAAAGATATCGGTACTGCTCAATTGAAAAAGAACAATTTGGACTTGTCCTTGGCTAAATATTCCAAGGCAACTTCTTTCTTAGAAGAATACTTTCCTGATGATCTCTCCGAAGAACATTTAAAAACTTTAGAGGCTCTTAAACAATCTTGTTATTTAAATTGTTCTTTGGTAGCTTTGAAGTTGAACAAAGGTAAGCAAGTGGTTTATAATGCTACCAAAGCTTTAGAATCGATTACCGACGATAAACAAAGAGCTAAAGCCTTGTACAGAAATGGTATGGGTTTATTATTATTAAAAGATGAAGATGGAGCCAAAGAAAATTTGGAACAAGCTTTGAAATTTGCACCTGAAGATGCAGGGATTTTAAAAGGATTAAATGATGTTAAAGCTTCAATCAAAGCACGTCGTGACAAGGAAAAGAAAGCCATGTCTAAATTCTTCTCATAATCAAAACAGAGTCGGACTATAAATAGTTTACAAAATATATATAAGAAGTAAAGAAAATACAATCATTCAATTTGATAAAATCAACTATCTAATACTTTGACATACATATGCTGGCTGTAAGGGTAAATTTGGGAGAGTGCGTAACTATCAGTCCGCGCGCGATTTGAAAAACCGTCGCCTTTGAAAAATCCAAAGTGAATATTGACAACCGCTCTTCAACCTAACCCTGCCTTGTGTACTGGACGTTATCCGTGTTTCCAAGGTATTATAGACGTCGCACTCATTCATTTGATTGCAACTTGTTGTTTTTGTTTGGAAACCTTAGTTGTATTGGCTTCGCTTTCGTCGTTTAGCTACTGACTAATTTTTCATAGATAAAAAAACTCCCAATAAAAATAAAAAAAAATTTACATATATTTCATTAAAAAAATTTACAGATACTTTATTATCAAAACAAGGGAGACAAAGCAAGAACGGATAAACTATGAGTAGGGAATTTCCATATTCGGGTGCCCCTCTTAGGTCGGTTAAAGAGGTTCAATTCGGGTTATTATCACCAGAAGAAGTCCGGGCCATTTCTGTGGCTAAGATCGAATACCCGGAAACGATTGATCAATCAACGAAGAAGCCAAGAGAAGCAGGATTGAACGATCCAAGATTAGGATCTATTGATAGAAATTACAAATGTCAAACCTGTGGAGAAGATATGGCAGAATGTCCTGGTCATTTTGGTCACATTGAATTAGCTAAACCAGTTTTCCATATTGGTTTTATTGCTAAGATCAAGAAAGTTTGTGAATCGGTTTGTATGCATTGTGGTAAATTATTACTTGATGAAACAAACCCTTCCATGGCCCAAGCCATTAAGATTAGAGATCCTAAAAAGCGGTTTAATGCTGTTTGGGCAGTATGTAAAACCAAAATGGTTTGTGATGCCGATACCGAAGAAGCTGAAGCAAATGGCGGTAGAGGTGGTTGTGGTCATACCCAACCTACTGTTCGTAGAGATGGATTAAAATTATGGGGGACTTGGAAGCAAAATAAACAAGAAGAAGAACAACCAGAACGTCGGTTATTATCTCCTACTGAAATTCTGAACGTTTTCCGTCATATAAATGCCCAGGATTGTTATAGATTGGGTTTCAGTGAAGATTATGCCAGACCAGAATGGATGTTGATCACCGTTTTACCAGTTCCACCACCTCCAGTTAGACCTTCTATTGCCTTTAATGATACCGCTAGAGGAGAAGATGATTTAACTTTCAAATTAGCAGATGTTCTTAAGGCCAATATTAATGTTCAACGTCTTGAAATGGATGGGTCACCACAACATGTTATTAGTGAATTCGAAGGGTTATTACAATTCCACGTCGCTACTTATATGGATAATGATATTGCTGGTCAACCACAAGCATTACAAAAGACAGGTCGTCCTATTAAATCTATTAGAGCTAGATTGAAGGGTAAAGAAGGTAGATTAAGAGGTAACTTGATGGGTAAAAGAGTTGATTTCTCTGCCCGTACCGTTATTTCAGGGGATCCTAATTTAGATTTAGATCAAGTTGGGGTTCCAATTTCTATTGCCAGAACTTTATCATATCCAGAAATCGTTACACCATTCAATATTCATCGGTTGACAGAATATGTTAGAAATGGTCCTAATGAACATCCTGGGGCTAAATATGTCATCAGAGATAGTGGTGATCGTATTGATTTAAGATATAATAAAAGAGCAGGAGATATTACTTTACAATATGGTTGGAAAGTGGAACGTCACTTGATGGATAATGACCCAGTGTTGTTCAATCGTCAACCTTCATTGCATAAAATGTCTATGATGGCTCACAGAGTTAGAGTTATGCCTTATTCTACTTTCAGAATGAATCTTTCTGTTACCTCACCATATAACGCCGATTTCGATGGGGATGAAATGAACTTGCATGTTCCTCAATCCCCTGAGACTAGAGCTGAATTATCACAAATCTGTGCTGTACCATTACAAATTGTTTCTCCACAATCCAATAAACCAGTTATGGGTATTGTCCAAGATACCTTATGTGGTATCCGTAAAATGACTCTTCGGGATAATTTTGTTGAATATGATCAAATGATGAATATGTTGTATTGGATTCCTAATTGGGATGGGGTTATTCCACCTCCAGCTATCATTAAACCAAAACCATTATGGTCTGGGAAACAATTGTTGTCTATGACTATCCCTAAAGGTATTCACTTGCAAAGACTAGAAAGTAACTTGTTGAGTGCCAAGGACAATGGTATGTTAATTGTTGATGGTGAAATTATGTTTGGGGTTGTAGATAAGAAAACCGTTGGGGCCACCGGTGGTGGTTTAATTCATACAGTCACCAGAGAAAAGGGGCCACAGGTCTGTGCTCAATTATTTAGTTCTATTCAAAAAGTTACTAATTACTGGTTGCTTCATAATGGATTTTCTATTGGTATTGGTGATACCATTGCTGATTCTAATACTATGCAAACGGTTACTACCACAATTGAAGAGGCTAAGAATAAGGTTCAAGAAATCATTATGAGTGCTCAAAATAACACTTTAGATCCTGAACCAGGTATGACCTTGAGAGAATCTTTCGAACATAATGTATCCAGAGTTTTGAATCAAGCTAGAGATACTGCTGGTCGTTCAGCAGAAATGAACTTGAAAGATTTGAACAATGTTAAACAGATGGTTACTTCAGGGTCTAAAGGGTCTTTTATTAATATTTCTCAAATGTCTGCTTGTGTGGGTCAACAAATTGTTGAAGGTAAACGTATTCCTTTTGGATTTGCTGATAGAACCTTACCTCATTTTACTAAAGATGATTACTCTCCAGAATCTAAGGGTTTCGTTGAAAACTCTTATTTAAGAGGGTTAACTCCACAAGAGTTTTTCTTCCATGCTATGGCAGGTAGAGAAGGGTTAATTGATACGGCCGTGAAGACAGCTGAAACTGGTTATATTCAACGTCGTTTAGTTAAAGCCTTGGAAGATATCATGGTTCACTATGATGGAACTACCAGAAACTCTTTAGGTGACATTATCCAATTCGTCTATGGTGAAGATGGTATTGATGGGACTCAAGTTGAAAAACAATCCGTTGATACTATCCCAGGTTCTGATGTTTCTTTTGAAAAACGTTATAAGATCGACCTTCTTCATGATGAGTTACCAATAGAATCTAGTAAAGAAGTCAAAGGTGACGTGGAATTACAAAGACTTTTGGATGAAGAATTTAAACAATTGGAAGATGATCGTTCTTACTTACGTAACGTTTGTTTCAAGAATGGTGATTCTGCTTGGCCACTTCCTGTTAATTTACGTCGTATTATTCAAAATGCTCAACAGATTTTCCATTCCGGTAGACAAAGAGTTTCTGACTTGAAAGTTGACGAAGTTATTTTGGGGGTTAGAGAACTTTGTACTAAACTTTTAGTTATCAGAGGGGATACTGCTCTTGCTAAAGAAGCACAAGAAAATGCTACCTTATTGTTCCAATGTTTGGTGCGGTCTAGATTAGCTTCTCGTCGTGTGATTGAAGAATTCAGATTGAATAAAACTTCATTTGATTGGACTTTAGGTGAAATTGAAACTCAATTCCAAAAATCTGCTGTCCACCCTGGTGAAATGGTTGGGGTTATTGCCGCACAATCTATTGGGGAACCAGCTACCCAAATGACTTTGAACACTTTCCATTATGCCGGGGTTTCTTCTAAGAATGTTACTTTGGGGGTTCCTCGTCTTAAGGAAATTTTGAATGTGGCTAAAAACATCAAAACTCCTGCTCTTACTGTATACTTGGATAAAGAAGTAGCTGGTGATATTGAAAAAGCCAAGGTTGTACAATCTGCTATTGAACATACTACTTTGAAGAATGTTACTTCTGCTACCGAAATTTACTATGATCCAGATCCAAGAAGTACTGTAATTGAAGAGGATTATGATACTGTTGAAGCTTATTTTGCAATTCCTGATGAAAAAGTTGAAGAATCGATTGAAAAACAATCTCCATGGCTTCTTCGTTTAGAATTGGATAGAGCTAAAATGTTAGATAAACAATTGACTATGTCACAAGTTGCCGAAAAGATTTCTCAAAATTTCGGGGAAGATTTGTTTGTTATCTGGTCTGATGATACTGCTGATAAGTTGATTGTTAGATGTAGAGTTGTTAGAGATCCCAAATCCTTAGATGAAGATGATTCTGAAGAAGATCAAATCTTGAAGAGAATTGAAAGTCATATGTTGGAATCGATTTCTTTGAGAGGTATTCCTGGTATTACTAGAGTGTTTATGATGCAACATAAATTGAGTTATCCAGATGAAACTGGAGAATTTCAACAAGGACAAGAATGGGTTTTGGAAACTGATGGGGTTAATTTGGCCGATGTTATTAGTATTCCAGGGGTTGATTCTAAGAGAACTTACTCCAATAATTTCATTGAAATTCTTTCTGTATTGGGTATTGAAGCCACTAGAACTGCTTTGTTTAAAGAAGTGTTGAACGTTATTGCTTTCGATGGGTCATATGTTAACTATCGTCACATGGCTTTATTAGTCGATGTTATGACATCTCGTGGTCACTTGATGGCTATTACTCGTCATGGTATTAATAGAGCAGATACTGGTGCTTTGATGCGTTGTTCTTTCGAAGAAACTGTGGAAATTTTACTTGAAGCCGGTTCTTCTGCTGAATTAGATGACTGTAGAGGTATTTCAGAAAACGTCATGTTGGGTCAAATGGCGCCATTAGGTACTGGTGCATTTGATGTCATGGTTGATGATAAGATGTTGAAGGGAGCTGAAACCACTGAAGAATTTGATGGAGGTGCTACTCCTTACAGAGAATATGATATGGAAGATGATAAGATTCAATTTGAGGAAGGTGCTGGATTCTCGCCAATCCACACTGCTCAAGTGAACGATAGTGGTGCTTTGACTAGTTACGGGGGTGTTACATCACCTTCTCCAACTTCACCATTCTCATATGGTGCAACTAGTCCAGGATATGGTGGTACAAGTCCAGGGTATGGAAACACTAGTCCAGGGTATGGGGCCTCACCTACGAGTCCATCATACTCTCCTACTAGTCCATCTTATTCCCCAACTTCTCCATCGTACTCCCCTACTTCACCTTCTTATTCACCAACTTCTCCATCCTATTCTCCAACCAGTCCTTCCTATTCACCAACTTCGCCATCATATTCCCCAACCTCACCTTCTTACTCCCCAACCAGTCCATCCTATTCACCTACTTCACCATCTTACTCCCCAACTTCCCCTTCATATTCCCCAACAAGTCCATCCTATTCACCTACCAGTCCATCTTACTCGCCTACCAGCCCATCCTACTCACCAACGAGTCCATCCTACTCCCCAACATCGCCATCCTACTCGCCTACAAGTCCATCTTACTCCCCAACTTCACCTTCCTATTCGCCAACCAGTCCATCTTATTCGCCAACCTCACCTTCCTATTCACCAACGAGTCCATCTTACTCCCCAACCAGTCCATCCTATTCCCCAACTTCCCCCTCGTACTCCCCAACTTCTCCATCTTACTCCCCTACCTCACCTTCCTACTCCCCAGGTTCACCTTCTTATTCACCATCTGAAAAGAAAGACAAGGAAAAGGATGAATAGATGTGACGGGTTTATTATTACTGTAATTTTTATAGTCTGTTTTTTTAAGAAAGTACTACATGCAAAATAATACTATATATAATAAATGATTTTGAACTAATTGTTAAATTACTCTTAAAAACCAGCATGAATATTGAAATTGAATTTGCAGCCATTATGAGACCTTGCAGCACCGCGAAATTTTTTCTTCTCAGATGCTCTAACAAAGATAACAGAAACATCGAAGAATGGCACAATCATCACAGCCACAAAAGGCGGGTGGGCCAAAGAATAAACCTCCAGGGAAACAGAACTCGGGCGGACCATCAGGAAACTCTTTAAAGGAGCGAGAGAAACGAAGAAGACAAGTATTTAAACCAGTGTTAGACAATCCATACACTCAAGTGAACTGGCCCTTTATCAAACCTTCCACTAATGAGGATATCCTTAACCTATTACTCAGTGCCCTTAGGCCTATAGGTGTGTATAATGAAGTGATGAAACGTTCAGAGTCTGATAAAAAAGTACAAACCCCTGAAATGCCAGACATTCTACAAAAGGTCACCATAGGATTCAATTCTACTACCGCAGCTTTGGAAGGATTAGCCAAAAATAAACCACAAACACTCCCCATAGAGTATGTGTTCATCTGTAAATATGATATTCCTGCCAAAATACTTGTACAACATTTTCCTGTATTGACATACACAGCTTCCAAAGGAGCCAATCGAACGATAAAATTGGTTCAATTATCCAAAGGTTCTGCTCAAGCTATTTCTGATGCATTAAAAATCCCAGACACCACAATATTGGGACTTTCTAAAGACTCGCCATTGTCAAACACCAGTTTTTTCAATGAAATTCCTGACGTTGAAGTCCCATATCTAGAGCATCTGTCGACTTTCAATAAACCGGTTATTAACTTTCTTTCTACTTCAGCTCCAATTACCGGAAAGAACGATAAGAAAAAACCACAAAAGTCACAAAGTGATTCCAAGGAGCCTCCACAAAAGAAACAAAAGAAGAACCAACAGTGAATTATAGATAGTGGTTGTGTAATATCATGTAGTAATAGAAGATGGGTCCATGTATATGAACATCACACGACTACGCGTAATATTTTTTTCATTTCGCTAACAGTAAACCCAAGCTCTTAGTATATCATTTGACACATTATAAATGACTAAAGAAGCCTCTCTTACATTAGAACTTCCCTGGGTGGAAAAGTATCGTCCTCATAAACTTAATGATATCGTAGGGAATGAAGAAACGGTAGAAAGATTGAAATTAATTGCTGACGATGGGAATATGCCTCATATGATTATATCTGGATTACCAGGGATTGGGAAAACCACGTCGATCCATTGTTTGGCTCTTGAATTATTAGGCAAAGACTTATACCATCAAGCTACGTTGGAGTTGAATGCTTCTGACGATAGAGGTATTGACGTGGTGAGAAACCGGATCAAGCAATTTGCTCAAACTAAAATTCAATTACCTCCTGGAAGACAGAAGATTATTATTTTAGATGAAGCAGATTCCATGACTCCTGGTGCTCAACAAGCTTTAAGAAGAACCATGGAAATTTATTCAAATACCACCAGATTTGCATTTGCTTGTAACCAATCTTCCAAGATCATTGAACCTCTTCAATCTCGTTGTGCCATATTGAGATATAATAAGCTTTCAGATGAACAAGTCTTAACCAGATTACTTGAGATTACGGCTCTAGAAAACGTCCAATACAACACGGAAGGATTACAAGCATTAATATTCACCGCTGAAGGTGATATGAGACAAGCTATTAATAACCTCCAGAGTACAGTGGCTGGGTTTGGAATGGTAAATGATATCAATGTGTTTAAGATTGTGGATCAACCCCATCCTCTAGTAATCAAAAAAATGCTTAGATGTTGTTGTAGTGAACAAAATATTGATGAGGCTGTTGATTTAGTCGATGGATTATGGAGAAAGGGATATTCAGCTATTGATATAATTACCCTGGCTTTTAAGGTCGCTAAAACTTTACCAGATATTAATGAACTGAAACGATTAGAAGTTATCAAAGAAATCGGATTTACTCATATGAGAGTCCTTGAAGGGGTATCCACCTATTTACAGATCTGTGGATTATTAGCAAAGATATGTGATATATAGAATACTAGTCTTTGGTCTATAAGAATAATAAAATGTATATTCTAACGAAAAAAAAAATTTTAAAAAAAAATTATGCTATGAGCTTTTGTAGGCTTTACAAAGCATTTCAAAATGTTCTATCTTTTCATTAATAAAATCGTTTGAGGTTTCTTTGTTTTCGTTCTTCAAAATGTTCACAATTAAGAAGTAATTGTTATACAAGAATATTTCCTTCTCTGAAGAATTTTTAATTTGATTACTCAATTTCACCAACGTGCTTTCGAAATCGTTTGTTAATCTTGTGATTGATGTATAGACAGGTTCACCTTTCAAAGATTCCAATCCATCTTTTCCATCAACATTTATAACACTCAATTTTAAAAGACCCAGGAGTAATTGTCCAAACTGTTGAGTGATAACAGTGGGAGCCAAGTTGCGTTTACTATTTGGAAGTCTTATTACGCCTTTCTTCATGGCTTCACAGTTTAAATCTATAATTCTTGTGAACTGGGGCCATAAAATCAAGAATAAAGAATTTAAATGATCTTCCAATACGGGAATATGAAACTCATTATGTAGTTGTACCTGAAACGTTTGAATTACTCTTATCATCAATAGAATAGCAAATGCATCACAGGTTCCTTGTGGAGCGCCACTAAGGCCAGAGGTTACTCTAGAAGCCCCAAAGGACCCGACTCGATTGGGGTTCAGGAACAACAATGATGGCAGATGAGTAACTAACCAGGTTAAAAATTCCCTTCCAATTTTATAAACATTTTCAAACATTAACAAAGACCAATCCTTCTTTTGGGTTTCTCCTTCTGAATTAGTGGATATATCGACAGTATGGAACTTCTCCTCACCATCGTAGAAAAATTCAACGTCAAACAAATATTCAACAATGACATTATCAATAAGAGCAGTATACCACTGGTTAAATACAAACTCAATCCAATAGCCAAATGGAGTTGTTTCAGCAATCTGAGCTGGCATTGAAGATTTATGAGTCCCAGGGTTGTCTTGAAGAATATCTAGACGTTTATCAACGGACGCTAAGAATTCTGAATAAGTCAATCTACTTTGACCAGGTGGTAGATTATTGCCATTGCCTGGTTGTTGTCCATTATTTGAATTACCCGAATAAATCCAACTTTTGATTCCTCCACTGACACCACCCAAATAGGTCTTATCATCATTTGCACCAGCAGTATTACCTAAAACCATGGTATGATCCACATGACGTAGAGTAAGCTTTTCCAATGCATATAAGTATTTAGCAAAGCGTGACTGGTAGTACCATTTCATGGTATATAAGTAAGCCAAATGTAATTGGTTAGCTAATTTGGGTTGATGACTCTTCAAGAATTTAAAAATGTCTTTGACTTTTAATAAATCCTGTTGAATGGTTTGAGAAGATTTTGCAGTGGAAGATCTTAATAGTTTGATTTGAGAAATAATAAAATCCCGGATTCTTTCTAGTGCTTTTGCAGTCAAAAGTTCAACTCCCTCTTTCAATTGTTCGAAAGCCATTGAGCCATTATATAAGCCGATAAGTTTTTCATCTAGGGTTCCATCATTGACTTTTTGAATCAATTGGGTCTTTTCATTAATAAACCGTAAATTCTCCAACCAATTTACATCGATTTGTCCTCGCAATATAGAGTTTGCCACATCCGGAGGGATCATTAAGTCTAAGATTATAGGATTCAATTTATCGGTGGAAGACTTCTTATTGGTCAAATTTGTCGATAGTTTATTTGATTGTTCGTGTAACGATATAAGACTAGAAGATAACTGGTTTAAATCCTGATTGAACCGATCCAATACCAATTCTATGGGCTCTAATTTCTTCTTATACACATTGATTTCATTCTGATGCTCTTCAAACTTACCGGTTAAATAGAATAGTTCTTCTCCAGACATCCCACTAACTTCTGGTGGCAACACCGAATCGTTGTTGCTAGCTTCTGATCTTATCAACTCCAAAAGAATTGCCGTCTCATCATTGCTTTTGCTTTTGCTTTCAAGGTACTGAATCAAAGTGGGCACTGTAACAGTGTCGGTGGCTTCGGGCGCTAGACTGTTGTTATCAATCGACTCATTTAGTACGCTTTTTAGCTGTTCTAAGGCCGTCATTTGGATATTTGTAAATGAACTTTCTAAAAGTGCGGTGAGAAAATACTCCAGACTCCAAGCCCATTCAGGAACGCGCTTAAGATCATATACATACCTACGCGAGCTATATTTACCTCAATTGTTCTATTCCTACCATAGATGATGAAGTAATGGAGATGAGCCTGCAATCTGTATCTCAAAAAGAGATACACAGTGGTCCTATCCAGATGGAAATAGGAACAGACATGGCCTCCGGTGCTGGCATCGAAGAAGATTGTTTCACCTTTGAAGGTACTATATCTGGCCATGAAGTGGCTACCGAGTCCCAACGACGTATAATTGACCACCCTCCTACCCACAATTGCTTGTTGACAGTAAAGGCTGGCCCGGGAAGTGGAAAGACTTTCACTCTTACTAACCGTGTGGCCAATTTGATTAAAAACCACCTGTTGAAACCAAGTGAGATTTTAGTACTATCTATGGCCAATAGATCAGTAATATCTCTTAGAAATGCCTTGACTAGGGAATTGGGAGAGGATATTACAAGCCAGATTGATCTAAGTACATTTCATCTGTTTTGTGGGAAATTGGTTGATAATTATCACGAACAGTATTCTCCTCAATTGAAGAATAAACGATTGATGGATGACTTGAATTGGCGTTTATTTTCCACGATTTTTCTGAATAAATTCATTAACTTGAATGGTAAGAGTATCCAAGGAACATTAACGGCTTCTAACTTTGAAAAATTAGTATCTTCAGTCAGAACTGGCAAGTTGACTATCGAGGAGGCAGCAAAACAGTTTAAAGTCAATAAGGAGTATTTGGAGTCTTTATTGGAGTATTTAGATGCCAATGGAGTCATTAGATATAATGATTTGATTAGCAATGCTAAAAGAATCATAGATGCTTCGTTAGAGCCCGGGAATCAAAATGGATACATCGGTCAATTGCATAACTATAAAGTAGTTATAGTCGATGAGTTTCAAGATATGTATGATGATTTGCTAACGGTTGTAGAATACGTCGTGAAATATCCCACTGAAGGCAAAGAGCCTAATACTTGCAAACATATAACCATAGCGGGAGATCCTCATCAAAGTATTTATGAATTTCTAGGTTCGAGATTTGAAATGATGGATGAAATAGAAACCCATTTTCCTAATCTTCAAGTCGAGCATAAACTTATAAATGAATGTTTTAGGTGTAGTCCTGAGATTTTAGATGGGGCCATTAAAACATGCCAAGGCAATACCGATTTGACTAGTCATTTCCAATCGGTAAAGGAGCCTGGACATCTACCAGTATTATCAGTATTCAAAGATCCAACAGAAGAGTATAATTTCATCATCAACGAAATTATAAGAATTTGTTGTGAGCTGGGTGGATTGATCAAGTTATCTGATATTGCTATTCTTGCTAGAAGTAATAAGGAGATTGAAGATTTCAACAGAATTCTATCTGATAATTATGGAATAAGTTATAACAAATTAAATTCATCTTTGTCGTGGGTGAAATCCAAGGTCCATATATTCTTAACTATCTTGAACCTCTTGGAGAGTAATAATAATAATGAGCTACTGTTGTTATATTTATTACTATCAATTGATACAGACCTGGGAAATAAGACAAGAGTGTCCAAGTTATTTTCTCTTAGTCGAAAGTGGGGGCAACATGAAAATCTAAAATTTGATGTATTGGAAGATTATTTGATTAACAATCTGCATGGTAATTTGATAAACGATAAGGATTATTCAATTAAAAAGATTTATAAAAAAGGTCACGAATCTAAGATTAAATCATTTGAGCTTTTAATCGATAGTGTGGTAGATATCAGAACCAATTTGAGTCAAAACTATAGCAACCAAACTCCAGACACAATCTTGGAATGTCTATTGCAATTGGTGGAAAAGCTGAAACTAATAAACTATTTAAATGAACCACCGGCTCCAAAACGTCTTTTGACTCTGTCACAACTAGAAATGACAAACTTGAATTACAAAAAAGACCTTTCTAGTGACTTGAATGCCTTCCATCGGTCATTATTGATGAGCTACAAGACTTATACTCAGCAAGATATTCTTAATACTCAAGGGGATAATTTCTTGAAGTATTTTTTGAAAAGTTATAATGACGATTACCCTTTGATATCTAATGACCTGGTCAATACTTCAACAATCCATGCAGCCAAGGGATTAGAGTTTCCAGTTGTATTTATTCCAGGAAGTTCTAATTATTACAATGGTCCATGGTGTCTGATATTGACTAGACAGACCCCAGTTCCTTCTAGTGGGGCCCGATTATTATATGTGGGATTAACCAGAGCCAAAAATTTACTTTACTTGGGAGCCAAATGTTCTATTGGAGAAATAGATGATGAAGTTCTTGATAGTTATACTACCATGGCACCAAAGTTCAATGACTCATTTCTTCTGCTGTTGTCCAAAGATTTGAATCGAAAAAATCCATCATCACACAAGTTACAACAGGGGGTTAAATTATTCAAGTCTTTCAATCAACTACAAAATCAAAAGTTTTTACATACATCTGCTATTGTTCAACAGCAGCTTGGTCACAGATATGGTGTTTTCAATAAGTCGATTAATTTATTGAATCTATGTAAACGAAAATAGAAATCATATAATATACAAGGTTATGAAAATCACCGGTTAGGTTATTATTGCAATTTGGATAATAAGTCAAGGACAGAAGAGTTTCCATTGCTAGACTCTTGGTTATCTCCCCCTGGGCTATATCCATCGCCACTAGGATCGTATCCATCGTCAGATTCCTCATTGGCCTCAGTCGTCTTCATTTCCAAGTCGTCCTTGGGGTGAGCCGAAAAATCATCACTTAAGCCGTCTTCATCCTCATCTTCATCTACTTCAGTCTGGTCGTCGTCACTCTTAATGATTTTAATAATCTCAGTACGATTTTCCCGATCATACTCTTTGATTTCAATATTCTCTGAAAATGCAACGGATTTCTTATGTGCTGGAGTAGAGTTCCCAGAGGAACTAGGTGACTTTTTAAACTTTTTAGCAGGAGGTAATTGAATCTGATTTGAACCATTTTCCTCCTCGCTATCATCATTATCGTAAGTAGGTAGTAAATCATCATCATCATCAGAATCAGCATCCGCATCAGCCTCATTGTTGGGTTGGTCATCTTCATCTTCATAATGAACTCTTAATTTAGATCCAGATCTTTCAGAACCATCAGAAGAATTTGTGTTCAATCTCAACGGTTCTTCTGGTTTAGCTTCTGGTTCTGATTCCAGACCTTGAACTTGTTCCTCATCATTGACCATTTCTATCAATTCATTTCTGGTGTTGTGTAAGGTGGATAACTTCAGGTTAATAATGGATTTTTTGGAATCATCTGTCTTCAACCCTTCTTCTACTATGGTTTTCAAGTTATTTAAATTCTTCAAGATATCAAGTCTGTTCTCTTTTATGCCATCGATATTTTTATTCGAAATCTGACATAATTTTTCCAAGGTATTGAGCTTATTGATATATATTTTAGGTGAGGGTAAATTGTCAGATACAGAAGGATCATTAGGCAAGTAATTCTTCGATTGGATCCCCACTTGGTTCAAGTTGTTTTGACTTATGTCGATTAATTGGTTCATATTGGCAAACAAATCATTTAATAATCGTAATTCAGGGACAATCTGACTGGAACCACTACTGGAATCATTACTAGACTCAATAGGGTCAATTTGTTCAGAAGTAACAGCACTAGCAGTCTTCTTACCACTATTCTTAATAGCCTCAACCATCTTGTCCAAGTCTTCCTTAGCAAAGACCAGTCTTTCAGACCAGACTTTAACTAACCGGTCGACTTTAGGTTTTATAGGAGCATCTAAAGTATGATAGATTTGACCTAATACGGACGGCAAAACCATGGCAAACCCTTTGATAAACTCCGGTTTCCGTTTATGTCTAGCCTGTTGCACTACATCATTGCAAAGATATAACAATGATAATTTCTTTTTAGACGAATCCCCTGTATTCTTAAGAATATATGAACCCCAACCTTCCAGAATATCTCTGCTATGTCGATGATGAAACAAAACCCATTGTGAAATCGAGACGATAGAATCTTGGGTTTCCTGTAAGGATTCCAACTTATTATGGAAATGTTTGGAAGAAAACGACATCTCACACCACTATAAACCTTTTTGGCCAAAAAACTGTTTCGTTTCCCAAAAACAATCTAATGAGCTTTGTGGTTCTGTCTTCTATAGATATTCCTGGTCTGCTCCCGTTGATAGAATGAGGTGCGGCTTGAAGCGCGCTTTTCACATAGAAACAATGAACAAAGTAACTATAAACAAAAGACATCATGGTGCAAACTAGAGGGCCAAATAAACGGAAAGTCTCCAGTAAGAAGGAGTTAGAGGAAGCAGAACACCTTCAACTACAACAGGAGTTGAAACGGAAGGCAAAGCGGAGTACCAGTGGGAATAGTCAGTCCGGAAGTACTCCCACCAGAGCAGGACGTGTCAACAAACCAGCTCATGGTAAATCTACTCCTACAAGGGCCATTAAAACTCCAGTCAAAGCTACACAAACTGGAAAGGGGAAAGGAAGTTCCAAGGCACAAGGAGTAGCGTCCGAATCCCCAAACAGTTATATTAATGGGACGGTTGATTCAGTCAAAGACTTGGAGATAAAATTGAATAAGATCACAGAACAAGAAATTCTTACTGCCAACAATAACAATGATTTAGTGAATTTTATAAACCAATTAACTAGCACTTCACAAGATGAGATTTTCAGCAGTTATAAACTAAAAACCAAGTTGAAATTACAACAAGATGAAGATGAAATAATAAGACTACAGCAAGAAATCAAAGAAAAGGATGCGTTGATCCAGTCATTAAGAACCAACAAAAATTCAGATATGTTTGAAGACACTTCACAGGAGGTGACTGCCACCAATAACGATAATAAAGAGTTGTTCATATCGCCTATAAGAAAGAGAAAGAATATCGATGAAGAAATTATCACTCGAGAGGATATTAACCAAGAGTTTGATACTATGGGGGCCATATTAGATATGGTTCAATTATTGACGGGAATGAGAGTAATCAACTATGAAGAAGACAAATCCCAATTTTATTTCGATGTGGTTCAGAATAACACTAACGATAAAGGGCAACGGGTTGAAATTGAATATAAGATTATTATCATCAAGAAATATTCTTCTGCAACAGAAGTCAACTACATTCCTACTTTCATAAGTAATGACAGTCCCGATAAAGAATTGTTATTGAAAAACCTACCGGATTATTTTTGTAACAACTTGACCTTTCCTTATAGTACATTAAGCCAGTTTTATGGGAAAATGAATAAGGCTCTTAATAAGGTAAGCTCAAGCAAACAAACTTAACCCCACATTCCCCAACACATCTATGTAGAATTCTAGATCAATGTATATTATTATGTGTATATAGTTAATTCATGACATATAATGACTTAGAAAGATAATTTAATTGAGTCGTCTGAACCCTTAACTATGTTCAAGTTTTTAAGTAATATCTTTTGTTTAGATTTAGGTAATTGTTTAAGAACTTTCTTGAAGCTGGTGGATTTGTCTACCTTCAACAACTTGGTTAAATCACTGGTAAAATCGTCCTTTGATTTAGCAGCCTTTTTGTCTTTCTTCTCTTTCTTATCCTTCTTTTCGGATTTAGTATCCTTTTTAGGTTCAGGTTTTGGTTCTTGTTTAGGAGGGTCTTGTTTTGGTAAAGGTTTCTTAGGTTGTTGTTGCTGTTTTTTGGGTTTATACATCCCCTTTTCATATTTTTGAGCTTCAGTTATACAAGAAGTATGGGCATGATGATCATTATTATAAAAGGTAGTGTTACAATCTATGCAAGTGAAAAGAGCTTGGGAACATTTCTGTTGATGTTGTCCCAATCTCTTCTTAATTACAGTGTCATTACACGCCTCACAACTAAAAGAAACCATGGTTTATGTTTGGCTGTGAAAAATCTCCAGTTAGTTATTTTTTCTTTACATCTCATCGCACATCTCATTAAGTTTATTCATAACTAGTATATACAAGAGGGAGGGAAAACCACACCAAATAATTATAAATAAATATATACAATAGATAAGAAGGGGATATCACCACACAGGTTCATCTTCCTTCTTACGTTTGACTCTTACCATTTCATAATCCAAATCATCATTAGGGGCATTAGGTTTTGAGGTGACATTGAACCCTTGCAACCGATAGTAATCATCTCGCTTATCAACTTTCCGTCTACCGTCAATTAAATCCAACATCTCCGCTTCATTCATTTGTCGATGTTTCTCATCATATTTCTCCCATTTGACGGCAGTAAAGTTTTGTAAGTAAATGGATCCTGCTACTATGGATAACATAAATGGTAAGCCAAAATAGAGAAAATGGTTTTTCCTCATGAGCTTTTGATACTTGCCAGCAAAAGTTTTATCATAAGCTTCTTGTGCTTTCTTACCTCTAAACACATTATTCCCCAAATAAACCATGGCCAGTTTACTTGTATATGGTTCCTATTTTTGTCTACCTCATTTGGTTCAAAATCTGGTGAGAAAACTACGACACAAGCACGACATTGTCACGACATGTCTGTCGGCACTCGGCCCCCACTCGGCAATTTTTACTCATCCGCAGCCCAAAAAAAGAAATCAGAATTTCGGCGATGGTCGTGGCGCACCCTATTCGCTTGAATGACAATGCTACGTGTTCTGGTGACGACCAAAAAAACTCGATAACTTGCACCCCCTGTTGCACCCCATCGAGGGGGTGCCATACTTTTTGGCATTTGCACCCCCTATCACTGATTAGACTCGATTGTTATATTCGGCTGCAATAGTCATTGTACCCTACTTGTGCTCAAGGACTTATGTCCACAAACATGTCATACTGACCCATAATAACCAGAACCACCATAGTAGAGTACCCTCTCCCCCAAACACATGCGCTTACAGGTGTTCCGTGATGATTAGTTTGCACCCTCCAGTTGCACCCCCTGTTGCCGTCTTTAGTTTTTCGTCGGTGGATTTATCGAGCCCGCATATTTTTCAGCTGGCTCATTCTTGCACCCCCTGTTTGGTTAAACTCGATATTCTATATCGCTAGTACCCCTTTTTGCCGCAGGTGACCGGCAACTTGTATTGCTTAACAATCCCTCCAGCAACTTTAACCCCGACTCATTCGAATATCGTAAAGTCAAACACCTCTGTTTTATTGAATCTCTATTGGTTGCAGATCAAAGATAGATAACCAGTAAATCTCATCTGCCAATTTTTCTGGATTCGTTGCTGCTTAACACCCCCACTAATTTTGTTCTTCAAACCCGAACCTGTGAGAAAAGGCTTAACCTGACAAACCTTGGGCGAAAAATAAATACAAAAAAAGCTGGAAAATTTTTATGAGAATTTCAATCCAACTTTTCTCAATTATCTTAAGGGTTTTAAAATTTCTGTCTTCAACTCAGTCTTTTTTTGACGTATATTTTTCCAGGTACCGGTACTTTTTTTTTTCTATATAACTGGAAGGGTTATCATTGACACTAGTGTTTATTCCTTATTGTTATCGTTAATTCCCCTAGTTTTTCCACCCCACTTTAGTTCTCAAAAAAGTGTCAGGTAATAGAATCTCGGAACATCGATAGCATAATTTCCCATATTATATTTTATCCTGTAATTGTGGTCAGATTGAATCTTTTGATAATATAAATTAGTCAGATCGTGGCTTGAGTGGAAAGATGTCAGTATATACTCCTAACTCGGCTGCTGTTGCTCAACAGCAACAAGCCCAAGCTCAGGCTCAAGCTCAAGCTCAAGCACAGGCCCAAGCCCAAGCCCAAGCTCAAGCGCAAGCCCAGGCCCAAGCTCAAGCGGTTCAAGTACAACAAAGACAACAACATCAACAAAGATTACATGAATTGTTGGATGCTGTTAAGCAAGAATTCGATTTTGCCTTGAATGAAGCCACTAGTTTCAAACAAGTCAAAGAAGATTATGACTTGAAATATAACCAACAAACCGCTGAAATGCAACAAATCAGACAAACGGTTTATGAATTGGAAATGGCTCACAGAAAAATCAAAGAAGCTTATGAAGAAGAAATTTTAAGATTGAAAACTGAATTGGAAAATAGAGATAGACAAGTCAAATCCAATGGTCAAGCTTATTACTCCAATCAACCCCCAATTGTGGCTCAACCTCAAAACCAAGCTCCTACCGCTCAAGTTCCCCCAACTGCTTCTCAACCTCCAGTTCCTACTGCTGCCCCAACTCAACCAACCTTACCATCAGTTCAACCTACCGAAAATGGGTATAAACAATCTCCTCCAAAACAAGAAGCAGTAGCTTCTAAGGTTAAAGAAGAAACCAAACCAGAAACTTCCAGTGATTTAACTGTTATCGATCAAAGTCAATATATGGTTAATCCAGATCAAAGATCCTTACATATCAAAGAAATCCCTCCTTTCTTATCTGATTTGGATGTATCAAAGGCCAATCCAGATTTCAAAAAACAATTGCAAGATTATTACGTTTTGTATAACCCTGCTTTCAAGAAGGATTTAGATGTGGATTTAGTTCATTCTTTAAATCATTCTTCTGTGGTTTGTTGTGTAAGATTTTCTAAAAATGGGGAATTTATTGCTACTGGTTGTAACAAAACCACTCAAGTTTTCAGTGTTGAAACTGGGGAATTAGTTGCTAAATTAATTGATGATAATTCTTCTAATGGAGTTAATGATGATTCCAATAAATCTAATGATTCCAAAGAAGTTAGTGCTGGTGCTAGTGGGAACTCCAATGGGGATTTATACATTAGATCTGTATGTTTCTCTCCTAATGGTAAATTCTTAGCTACTGGTGCTGAAGATAAATTAATCAGAATTTGGGATTTAACTACCAAGAGAATCATTAAAATCTTAAGAGGTCATGAACAAGATATTTATTCTTTAGACTTTTTCCCTGATGGTAACAGATTAGTGTCTGGATCTGGGGATAGAACCGTAAGAATTTGGGATTTAAGATCTTCCCAATGTTCTTTAACTTTATCAATTGAAGATGGGGTTACTACTGTTGCTGTTTCTCCAGATGGTCAATTAATCGCCGCTGGTTCTTTAGATAGAACTGTCAGAGTCTGGGACTCCACCACTGGATTTTTAGTGGAAAGATTAGACAGTGGTAATGAACAAGGTAATGGTCATGAAGATTCCGTTTATTCCGTGGCCTTCTCCACCAATGGTAAACAAATTGCTTCTGGTTCTTTAGATAGAACCGTCAAGTTATGGAATTTACACGGGAAATCTAACAATTCTTCGATCGGAAAGAAATCATCTTGTAATGTCACCTATATCGGTCATAAAGATTTTGTTTTATCTGTTTGTTCTACTCCTCAACATGAATATATCTTATCTGGATCTAAAGATAGAGGGGTGATTTTCTGGGATAGATTATCCGGAAATCCATTATTAATGTTACAAGGACACAGAAATTCTGTTATTTCTGTTGCTGTTTCATTAAACTCTAATGGTACTGAAGGAATTTTCGCTACTGGGTCAGGTGATTGTAAAGCTAGATTATGGAAATGGTCTAGAAAGCCTTAAGGTCCTAACAACCCCTTAAATATGAACCAAAAATTTGAAAAACACAAAAAAAATCTTAAATCTAAAAATTGAAAAATCAGAAAGAGACAGTAACAAAATCAATCTAGAACGATTGTTGGATTACATGACACGATATGAAACGAGATCTTTTTGTACTTCCTTTTCTTTAATGTTCTACTAATGTTTACTAGTTGGCCAAATCCCTTTTTTATATCTTTAATTAGATCGTTTGTACTAATACATACCTATTGTATATTTGAATCTGATGTCACGTGACTGAAATTTATGGCGCTCTCGATGCGATCGTATAGACGTACGTTGACGGTATAAATTAAATATCTATACCTCGCTGTTAAATATCTACACCCCCACCACCTTAGAATGCAGATATACCAAGCTAGTGCCACCGCACCCGTCAACATCGCCACCTTAAAGTATTGGGGTAAAAGAGACAAATCTTTGAACTTACCTACTAATTCTTCCATCTCCGTAACTTTAAGTCAAGATGATTTAAGAACTTTAACTACTGCCAGTTGTTGTTCTGATTTTGAACAAGACCAATTATGGTTGAATGGGAAATTAGAAAGTTTAAGTAGTGAAAGAACTCAGGCTTGTTTAAAAGACTTAAGAACCTTAAGAGCTGAATTAGAACAAAGTGATGCCTCATTACCAAAATTATCTCAATTTAAATTACATATTGTGTCGGAAAATAACTTCCCTACTGCTGCTGGTTTAGCTTCTTCAGCTGCTGGGTTTGCTGCTTTAGTGTTTTCCATCTCCAAATTATATAAATTACCTCAAGATTTATCAGAAATCAGTAAAATCGCCAGAAAGGGAAGTGGATCTGCTTGTAGATCCTTGTTTGGAGGGTATGTGGCCTGGGAAATGGGTGATTTAAAAAACGGTGAAGACTCCAAGGCAGTTGAAGTTGCTCCTATTAGTCATTGGCCAAACATGAAAGCCACTATTTTAGTGGTTTCAGATGATAAAAAAGATGTTCCATCTACTTCTGGTATGCAAAGTACTGTTGCTACCTCTGATTTATTTGAACATCGGATTAAAGAAATTGTGCCAAAAAGATTTGATTTGATGAAAGAAACTATTATAAATAAAGATTTTCCTAAATTTGCTGAATTAACCATGAAAGATTCAAACTCTTTCCATGCTGTTTGTTTGGATTCTTTCCCCCCAATTTTCTATTTAAATGATACTTCCAAGAAAATCATCAAGTTGGTTCATAAGATCAATGAATTAAACAATGAGACTATTGTTGCTTATACTTTTGATGCTGGCCCCAATGCTGTTTTGTATTATGAAAGCCATAATGAAGATAAAGTCTTAAGCGGATTAACCCCATATTTCCTGACTATTCCCGGGTTCAAAGCTCCTCAAACTGTCACTGAATACGAATTAAGCAATTTCATTACTGAAATCAAGGGGGTTTCCAAGATAATCTCTACTAAAGTGGGTGATGGTCCTAAAGAAGTTGAATCATCTTTAATCAATGAATCTGGATTACCCAAATAAGTAAGCTCAATTGTCACCATTTTTGTATTAGCCCCTCGGTGTCAATACACATATATCCAATCTTATCATTTAGCTTGTACTTATATAGATTTAATACTTAATAGATAAAAGTTTCCCCAACCATTTTATAGCCGTATTGCGCAGACTGAAAAATAACATTCTTTTATCCCCACAAGACAATATCCTCAATGTGGTTGCAAACGGGTATCTATAGGGCCATCGCCGGTGCTAGCATAAGGCCACTCATACGGACCAGAGTACTTCTGGTGCCACATCCATATTCCATAGGCCAAGTTTCCGCTTTACAATTTAAGAAACACATCAGTTGCACTCGGCTATTAAATAAACTCGATGAGCATCAATCTTTCAAAGTAACTCAAGACAAGACTGAAGAGAGCAAAACTCCAAGCGAGAAAGAGACTAGTGACTTACTGAAGACATCACCAAAAGCTATTCTTAAAGATGATATTTATACGATTCCCAATATTCTTACTATGAGTAGAATAGTGGCTACACCTTTAATTGGATATTATATTTGTACGGGACAATCTACATTAGCCATGTCATTATTCACATATGCATGTATAACTGATTTTTTGGATGGGTTTATAGCTCGAGCATTCAATATGAAATCAATCTTGGGAACAATCCTTGATCCTATAGCTGATAAACTTTTGATGGGGATTTGTACTATCGCCTTGTCAGTAGTTCATACCATGCCAACTGCGATGGCAGCAATTATTATTGGGAAAGACTTTATGTTAGCAATGATGGGTGTATATTATAGATATGTGACGTTACCAGCCCCAAAGACATTCAACCGATTAATCAATTTGGGGATTCCTACTGTGAGAGTGGAACCCAATTTATTATCAAAAGTTAACACCGGATTACAAATGGTTTATATAATCGGACTTGTGTTTCAAACCCAATTAGAACCAATTATTTCAAACTATGATTTCTACTTAAACAACTATGAACTTTTGGTAGGGGCAACCACTATATTAAGTGGAATGTCATATGTGTTCAGCAGCAAATCCATCAAGAAAATTATATAGATTACACTTTAAATCTAGTGGAAGCTTGATAATATTCAAGCAAGGCCTCATTTCCCAGCCTAAGGAGAAGTGATAAGACGTTCAAATGATCATCCATCGTCTGTTCCTCTTGTACATATAATATAACATTAATATGCAATAATAAAACCATGGATACTTTCAGTTTGTTTATAGAACAAGGTTGTGGTACTATTTGCTCGAAGCCTTGTAGATGTAGATTCTCCCCAAATGGAATGGTTTCCACCACCACACTATATAGTTTAAGTATTACCTTTTGTATAAATAACCGGTAGAACTTTGTTTTAACACTGTGATTCCCAATACCTTCCAAAACCGTTTGAATGAAGTTTAAGTACCATGCTATTACTCGAACTTCATTTACTGGATCAAGAGGATTTTGAAAGATGCTATCTATACACAATAAACTATGGTGAATAAAAGGTTCCCATCCTCCTGTTCTTGTTTTTATACTCTTGACACATATAGGAACCATGATCCGTAATTCACGGGGTAAGTGTCTTGAGTTTTGTAAGAAACTTGTTGATAACTGTGAAAATAGCCGCTTACACATTAAAGCTGGCACTTGTTGAGTATTAACAGTTAAGATCAACAGGTTGGGATTGGTAACCTTGACATCCATGGAGTACAAAAGCTCTTCAATGGTTTCATCCAATGAAAGCTTGGACTCATGTCTGTACTTAATAATAGAGAGGCTTATAGCTATATTCATTGAAGGAAATTGAGCATTTACATTTACTTTACTAGCGCTATTTATATGCAACATTCCCAAAGGATTTTGGTGTGATAATGCTATGGTATTATATGAATACTATGATAATGCTTTGATAATGCTATGATATTATGATAATGCTTTGATAATGTATGATATTATATGATATTATATGATATTATATGATATTATATGATATTCTATGCTATGAATGCTATGATGCTATGGACTATGCGCTGGCTTACTTATTTAAATGATCTCGCAGCCGACGCCGAAGCCTTATCCATACTCTTCTCCTAATAAAGTTCCCAAAATAATACTTCCCCTTCCAATGATGACTTCTAAACAATAACTTTGAATAGATCCATCCCTGATCATCCACATCATTCAACATTAAAATATACCAATTATCCCATTCCCATTCCCATCCAAGATCTGGCAACGGGAGATTATTAAGATTATTATTGATAAGTTTCAAATTATGACCATTGATAGATTGGAATGTCGAAGGGTCTAATACTGGTACTAAACTCTTATCAGAAAACACCGGGATTCCAAATACTTTAAACCCTCTTTGATTCTCAATTACCAATTCAAGTTTATATTCATATGTGGGGTTATCAATAAGTTGCAGGATTTTTTGAAAGAACAACCGATTAATTAGTTGGGAATCATTGACAAGTTGGAAGAACTCATTAAGTTGCGGGAGTTGAATCAATTTAGCATCGATCAGTTTGTCAATCAATCTCTCAATAGAGGTCATACAAAAGCAATGAACTGACGCTAATAAACACACACAAAAGAACACAAAACAATAAAGAACCCAGCCTCACGCAAACCTTCGCGCAAGAGAACACCCTAATTATCACACAAAACTAATAAAAACTGCAAGAGAAAAGCTCGTACCGGTCATCGCACCGGTCCTAATAAGAGCCCGGTGAACTACCGAGAATATTGTCCCGCTAAAACAATACAACAAAGCCGGTGAAAAGTCGTGTAAGCCCCCTGTTCGTTCTAAGGTGGAGATACGATAAAAAATTTCACTTGACCTGAGATTTGCTCATTTAAAACTATTTGTGATCCCTAATCCTTTAATAAAACCTGGACCCTTACAAGCTATTTCTTGAATAGATTTCTGACGCTACCTGACGTCAGATTGCATGGGGTGATTTATAAACGTTGACTAGTGAGGCTGACTAAAAAAAAGTGCGAACCTGAGACATTATTTTATTCCTTAGGTAACAAGAAGGATTGACCATTATTATGGACTATTTAGATAATTTTGATAATCAAGGGTCGATTCCTATCCAGAATTATGATGCAGGGATACCCCTGGTGGTTAAGAATCCTCCGAAAGGTCAACCACTAGCCGGAACAGGCAACCCTCAACCGGGCCCATCATCTCAACCGTCAGTTGGACCTCAAGTTGATTCCTCAGGAAACAGTACCGCCAAGCTGGACCGGGTGGCCAATAGAAGATCTGATTCTTCTTCCAATGTGTTTTTTAACAATCCCTTTGACTTTAATAGTTATCCTATGACCAACCCTCCACTTTTTGACCAAAGTATGTTTTTGAATTATAATCAGGATGGAACTCCGACGTTGAGACGGAGAATCTCGATTTCGAATGGTCAGATTGGTCAAATCATAAACCATGAAGCTGTATTTGATGATAACTATGGTATGCTTAGTGACAATACTACGCCGGTGGATTTTAATGATAGACAGCTTCAAAACTTTAATGATTCGCTGCGAGGCCCTAACCAGAATCATATACAGGCTCAAGCACAAGCTCAAGCACAAGCTCGGCAATTGGCTCACGCTCAAGCACAAGTTCAGAATAGAATTCAAACAGATAAAAATGAGCAGTTAAGAGAACAACAAGTTCGAGCAGAGGGAGAAGCTAGAAGACAAGAAAATATCAAGATCGAAAAAGAGGCCAGAGCTCAAGAACAAGCACAAGCACAAGTTCAAGCCCATAATGAGGCTCACGCAAGAGCAGAAGCTCGTGCCCATGCAGAAGCTCAAGCAAGAGCAGAAGTAGCCCAAGCACAAGCGCAAGCCCAAGCGCAAGCTTCAAGTATGCCTAACCCTCACATGATACCTGGCAGCTTACCACCAGGTATGATACCTCATCCACCACCACCAACGGCGCCAGGTCAAAATCCATCTTTTGGGCCACCACATGCTGAAAGCCAATCAGTGCCACCGCCAAATCCTTCTGACCCTCAAGCAGAACATTCTTCATACGCTGGAGTACCGCCCCCTAATCATCAATTAATATATAATGATGAAGTTATATATAACCCCAATAATGGACCCCTTCCTGGAACTGCTGCATGGAAACGAGATCGGTTATTAGAAAGAAATCGGATGGCTGCTACAAAGTGTAGACAACGGAAAAAACAAGCTCAACAACAATTAGTGGATGATTTAAAAGATATGAGAAGTGAAAATGATCAATTAAGAGCTCAGTTGGATACTTATGAAAAATTCTTTCAGTTGGTACAAAATTTCTATAATAAAAGTTCCAAACTTGATATGGACAATAATGATAATTTTGATATTGTTAGTAAGGCAGTTAAGTCGGAGACTCCTCAGGAGTTATTTAAGGTGATAAATGAATCTTTCGGTAAGGTTAAGAGAGAGACTAATTAAGGGGACTCTGAGACTACAACACCTTTAATTTTTGCATGTTACAGCTAGCATTTTGGTGATATATATGTGACACATTTTAGGATATCCTTTCCTGGGGATATTCTGCTACGTAATATTAATGGTGATGATTAATGTTATGATGTATTGTTATTTAGATTATATTGTTAATTGTATGAGTCGTTTGGTTTACAGTGTACTAGATACTAGACAGTAGCTAGTAGATAGTAGATAGTAGCTAGTAGACACTAGACACTATACCTAGATCAGATTGTCGTGCGGGTGTCGATAAATTTTTCAGCGCGTTCAAAAAATTTGCCATAATCTCAACTAGTAGGCGATAGTGAATTAGTGATATACCCCTGTTGATATGTCGTTAAAATTACCCCAGGCCCCAAACTCAGGCTTGTTCAAGCAAGGATACCTGTCACATTCAAGTGCCGATGGTGCTATCATCAGAAATATTGAAGCGGTCAGAGAGATCTCCAAGATTGTAGAAACTTCTATGGGACCAAGTGGAAGAAATAAAATCATTGTTAACAAATTAGGAAAGATTTTTGTTACTAATGATGCTGCTACGATGATTAATGAGTTGGAAATCGTTCACCCTGCCGTCAAAATCTTGATTATGGCTTCTAAGCAACAAGAATTTGAAATGGGTGATAACACCAATTTGGTTATTGTTCTTGCTGGAGAATTCTTAAATATTGCAGAAAAGTTATTAAACTTGGGATTAAATGTTAGTGAAATTCTTCAAGGGTTTAATTTGGCTAATAAGTTTGTTATGGATAAATTGGATTCTTTGGTGATAAATCAAGTGGAATCTTTAACTGATACTCAAGAATTATTAAAAGTTATTAAAGCCGTTGTCTCATCTAAACAATTAGGATTAGAATCGGTGGTGTCAAAATTGATTATCGATGCCGTTAAATTAATTATAAACCCTAAAAAACCTTCTGTATTCAATGTTGATTCTATTAGAGTGGTTAAAATCATGGGATCTACTTTATCTAATTCTGAAGTGGTTAAAGGAATGGTGTTCCCAAGAGAACCTGAAGGAGCTATTAAAAATATTAAAACTAAATCAAAAGTGGTGGTATTTTCTTGTCCAATCGACATTTCCACTACTGAAACTCAATCTACCGTGTTATTACATAGTGCTGAAGAAATGTTAAATTTCTCTAGAGATGAAGAAAAACAATTGGATCAAATGTGTAAAGAAATTAGTGATTCAGGGGTTAAAGTTATAATTGCTGGTTCTTCCATTGGTGAATTACCATTACATTACTTCAATAAATATGGAATCTTGGTATTAAAAGTTCCATCCAAATTCGATGTCAGAAGAGTTTGTCAAGTTTGTGGAGCTACACCTTTACCAAGATTAGGGGCTCCAATGCCAGAAGAAATGGGAGAAATTGATATAATTGAAACCAAAGAATTTGGTGGTGATAGAGTGACTATATTCAGACAAACTGAAGATTCAGTTTCTAGAACTTCTACTATTATATTGAGAGGGGCCACCCAAAATAATTTAGAAGATGTTGAAAGATGTATTGATGATGGGGTTAATGCCATTAAAGGATTAATTAAAGATAATAAATTATTACCAGGAGCTGGTGGTATTGAAATAGAATTGGTGAAATTAATTACTAAATATGGAGAAAGTACTCCAGGGTTATTACAATTAGCCATTAAACATTATGCTAAAGCTTTTGAAGTACTTCCAAGAATTTTGGCTGAAACTTCGGGGTTAGATGCTACTGAAATCTTATCGAAATTGTATTCTATTCACTCATTAAATGATAATTCTGGATTAAACATTGGTATCGATATTGAAAATAATTCTAATGACGGGTTGATCAATGTAGATGATCAAATGATTTATGATTTATTGGCTTCTAAGAAATCCGCCATTAATTTGGCTACTGAAGCTGCCAGCACCATATTATCTATTGATCAAATTATAATGGCCAAGAGAGCAGGTGGTCCACAAATGCCTACCAACAAACCCACCCCACAAAATTGGGATCAGGATGATTAGTTCATTTTCTGTAAATATATCCAATACACACACACTACAACAAGTACAAAATACCATAATTTCGTTACATATACATATATTAAATAAATAAATAAAATTATCGTTCTTTTTACATGAATTGCTCATTAAAATTGTCTTGATATTACTACTCAATGGATTTGGCGACTTTAATAAAGTTTTCCAATTTTTGGGGGTCTTTTTCTCCATGAGTCTCAACTCCTCCACTTACATCGAATCCTATTAAATTATTATACCCGTTCAAACCTTGTAAATTGAATTCTGTTAAACCACCTGCTAACATAAACCGACCTTGAGTTAAGTCATTGACCAAACTCCAATCCAATAATTTTCCTTCTCCACCAAGCTCAGAATCCAATAATGGTAATGTGAATCCATTTCCAAAATATTTACCACCAATCAACACTTCTTCTAAAGTAGTATAAATTTGGGATATTTCTCCAGGAATTACAAATCTAGGAATTATTCCATACTTACGATTGAAATTTCGACTATTCTCGTTACAATATTCTAGTTTATTTTCATTACCATGTAATTGAATTATATCAATATCAATCTCTTCCGAAAGTTTAAACACATCATTAACCAATTGATTTCTGAAAACTCCCACCAAAAACGGCCCATTTTCTTGGATTAATTTCCCCATAGTCTCGGTCATATCATTAGTACTTTCAAATTCTAAAGTATCCACATAATTCAATAATTCTCCAATAGTTTGAAATCTTCTTTCCTTTTGTTTTCTGACTGACTTTATCATGGCACTAATCTTTTTGGCCTCTTCAAGTTCAATAGTCCGACTTCTACCAGGTACTAATATCATTCCCAATAGGTCAGCACCTTGTCCCGCCGCCAACTCCGCAGCTTCGTACCGCTTGATTCCACAAATCTTAACCACTTTCATAGTCCATAACTAAGCTTTTCTCTGTGGTTCCGGGTTATTTCCAGTACTTCGACTCTATATATATTACTGTGAAATATACAAATTTTGGCCCGCGCACCCTTTGAGCCGCAGACACTTAATGACTTAAGAGTCAGACCTCTTACTATAAGCGAATATACGGCCACAGCAATATCATGCACATAGCACCAAAATCGCTTGTCTAACCTTATATGGAAGGGGGTACGATCGTATGGGCTTGGTTATTGTTGTGGATTGTTATAGTGTTTGTGCAATGTCTTGAATTCTGTGCCCTTGGATGGGGTTTTTTATTGTTAAAATGAGTTGCGATTTACCGGGTTTAGGGATAAGCAATGTTGGACTTAAATCCCTTTTTTTTTTTAATCTTTGACTTGTTCCAGGACCTAAGGGTATTCTATCCCCGTTAGATCAATGGCTACAGCTAATGTGTATTTGATATCATGTCACGTATAGTTAAGTCTCTATTGGCTGAAAAAAAATATTTCTGGGTACTTCAAAATGCGGGGGAACTTTAATATGGCTGATCTAGCCAAAAGAGTCATTTCTCTTGCTGCATTTTTTATTACTCAGCCATAGACTCAAATGCACAGTTTCTAATCTGATGATTGGTTGGATTGATTGGGTTGCTGATTATCTTTTCTGAAAAATTTCCCAAAGTTTTTAAAGTTCTCGTTGAATTTATTAATATTATTCTCACTGTTTAAAGCTAATTCTCGGAGATTTTTTTCAAGGTTATTGATTTTTAACTTTGGTGACTTGGTATCATCTAATGGAGGGGGACTAACTGAGGTATTAATGGAATTGATAGGAGTATTATTAAATGGACTAAAGTTACTGCTGGTAGTACCACTAGCGTTGGCATTAGACCCCCCTGTCTCATCTTCGAGCATTAATAAAATCGGCGACTCATCTATCAATTGGACATTCTCCAATGAAAGTTGTAGATTAAAATTGTCCACATATTTCCTCTGCTCTACTATGGTCAAATTCTTTAAACTCAAAAACTTTCTGAAATTCTTAATTGATTTGTCTCCAATCAATTGGAAATAATTCTCAATCACATTATCTATTGGTAATATTGGAGTTAATAACAATTTTAACAAGGTTTCTAATTTAGAAAATTGTCCATCCACAAATCTCTCATAATACTTTAATGATTTGTCTTTGTCATTATCTTCTTTCAAGTCTTTTTCATTGAAATTTGGATTGGCATATAATGGCAAGATCTTCAAGAATTGTTTTAAATCAGCAAGATCATTTAAGATTTGTTCAATGTTAAGGATACTCAATGGCTTAATGAGTTTCAAATGATTAGCAAAATCTTTAACAATTAGTTCTACTAATTTGTTACAAAAATTCCTTACATAACTTTCTCTTATAATCAAAGGTAAGATGATTTTACAGTTTTTAAGTAAACTATTTTTAAAATCAACCATATAAGTAGATAATGTATTGGTGGATTCGACATTGTTCCAGTTATTATTTTCAAATTGCCTCCAACTGAATTTCAAATCTCCCGAAATCATATCTACCAATTTATTAATGGCTCTATTAATGAGACTTAAATACAAATCTTTCAAATTGTCAAAACTGAACTTGTTATCATACTTTTTGTCAATGATATTGCTGAATTTATTGTATAAATCATCAAGATTGTTCAATATATAGTCACCTGTATTCAAGACCATGGTTAAATACTTAATAGATTCAATTTGGCCTGCTTCATTCAAATTGGTATTATCAGCCATTAATATTGGTAATAAGATTCTGTTATGATACTCAGATAAGTATTTATTGAATAAATTTGCCAAATCAATCAAGATTTTCCCATTGGATAACTTCAAAATTTGAATTAAAGTCTTTTGATAGAATTTAAATAATTCAATAGATGAATTGGAAATATTAGGAATACTATTAATTTTTAAAATATTCAAAAAATCATTAAAGTTGTCTACTGATTGGAATTCTTGAGGGATTTTAGAAACGGAATAAAATTCAAGCAATTTGGAATTGATAACTTTATCTTGTTCATTTATCCAAATATTCAAATAAGGTTCAAATACTTTCAGAATGATTTTCGTAAACCTTTCAGATTTCAAAGCCGAATTCAAATTATTTTCAAACTCCAATGTAGTATTTAAACAGTTCAATAATGTATCAGAAGAAATCTTTTTCTGAGACAATTTATCAAGAACATCTTCTTTAGTAATTTCACAGAATAACGTGGTTAATTCCAAATCAATATTCCAATTTTCCGGAAAGATATTCATATACTTGGACTTTACAGTTTTCAAAGTATTATTAAAATAAATGAATCTCCGGTTCAAATTATCTAAAGATCCGGCTTCATCTTGGTGACTGAAGATGGATTTGATTTCCTTTAATTGAACATTATAAAACCAATTTAATAGTTTATCCTTTTGCTTATAATCAATTAACTCTAAGATCAAACAACTATAACTCAATTCTTTCATAGGTTTATTATAGACTAAAATCTCTTCAAAGTCGATGAAAATATTATCAATTAATCGAGTTTCTATTTTGCCGATAATTAAATGCAATTTATTAATCTCATCAATAGACCGGTAAGGCTTAAAAAATCCCAACAAGTCTTTGATATTATTCAAATGATTATAGATATCCTTGTACTCATATTCTGTTTTCAACAATTGATTCAACTCGCCAATCGAATAGTTTAGAATTTGAAGTCTTTTGAAGATATTCATAGATAAAGTTAAGTTCTTCTTCAAGTTATCCAACTTTGAGATCTCTGTGGTAATGGATTCAATAGAATCCTGGATCTTATCCGATTTCTGTTGTGTTTCCTTGATGGTATTAATAAGTTTTAAGATTTCTACATCAGTTAAATCAGTTTGGTTCTCATTGAAACGAGCAATATCGGCTTTGATCTGGGCCGTAAGGGCCAACTTGTGTTGGTTGAGGTATGCCAATAGCTCGGGAAGTTCTGTTAAAGCCTTATCATCTTGAAACACTTTTCGTAGGTCATCCTGTGGATTGTAGTCGAATGTGTTCATGGTGTGGTCCGAATCTTTGGATGAAGATTCTCTATAAACAAGGAGATTATTTGGCCCGAGACTTTCGCGCAGTTGCAAAATTCCATAAATTCACTAACTAAGGGACTCAGAGACACACAGTTAAACTGTTAGAGTAGAGCAGACCAAGGAAGTGTGATAGAGGTTGAGCATTAGAGTGTATTCAAACGGTAGATGGGAAGTTTTTGTAGACTAGTAGTTACTTATACTCATGAATACGTACTAGACACTAAGAACAAAGGAATAGAAAGAGCAAGATCTTGTGTCAGTTTCAGTTAACGGGCCAAGATGATTATTAAGGTACTTGGACATACTACAAGTATCAAACACTCTTGTGGGTATGTAGAGATATAAAGCGAAAGAGGGGAGTGATACTTGAGGAAGCACCGCTAGATTTTCGTCTACCCCAGAAAGTAGTGCCCACACCCATTTCCACCCAATGTTGTACCTTCCCTAACCCAATTAGCAGGTCAAGTGGTTCAAATGGGCTATTTTTTGTCCCATCCAACCTCTATAGCCTGTCTCTAAGCCTATATCCACTGTCAAGTCAACAGCCACTCTATACGCAAATAGGAATCATAAATCATTCAAAGGACCATCTTTACCTATATTGAGGATCACTCACATTTCCTAATCCAGTAACTTGCATAGACACTAATAAATAACTAAAACCTTGATTTGGCAAAAAAGTGGGGACTCATGATAAAACTTAACCAAAAAAGTTAAAAACCCACGGCACCTCTAAACCGTACCTAACTATCATACTATAGTAAGTAACTTTTAAGTCTTGGTTGACAGTTAACTAGTCATTATTGTCCTAATTCATCCAGTCCAATTACCCGATTATTATATCCCCAGTATTTACTACATATATTTCGTACATCCCATATTTTCCTTCCAACTTCCTAATCTTCGTTTATTTATTAATCTTGACTGATTTTTCCTATTATTTTTTGGTCTGCTGTTAAATTATTTCTCAGTCGTATAGTACTTCTCCAGAAAAACACCTGCCAAACTTCGCAATTTTTTTTTCATTGTTTTCATTAAAGGACTACCTGATCATAAAGTTTTTCAAATTTGACATTTTTTTTTTTTCTGTTCGATCACCAGTCAAGACATTAATACTATATAATGGCTCGGTTTAAGTTTGGAAAAAGTAAGAGAAAAGATGCAATGGGCGACACCTCCATGTCTTTGGATGATGAATCCCTTAATCTGTATGATAAACAATCTTTAGATAATCAGTTACCTCAAGTGAGCATTCAACATCCTCGTGAAGGAGCTAACACTCCACCAGTTGATGGGGGTCGGATGGGAAATGGAAGTACCCCACCACCATCTTCCATCTTGAGAAAACCTAATACCACCCAACCAGTGGACCTTGATTCAGATGCTACTCCTTGGATGAAGTTTAAATTACAAAATTCTCCTTTCCCAAGATATAGACATTCAGCTTCTACTTTATCATCAGAAAAAAATGAGATTTTCTTGATGGGAGGGTTAAAAGAAGGGTCTGTATTTGGAGATACTTGGAAAATTAGACCTGATATTGATGAATCAACCAATGAAATCCTGGGATATTCGGCTGATAATGTGATTATTGCCAATAATAATAATCCTCCTGCTAGAGTTGGACATTCCTCGGTGTTAATTGGTAATGCTTTTATTATTTATGGTGGGGATACTGTTGATACTGACTTCAATGGATTCCCTGATAACAATTTCTACTTGTTTAACGTTAATAATAACAAGTATACTATTCCAAGCCATATTTTGAATAAACCTAATGGAAGATATGGCCATACTATTGCCGTTGTATCATTAAATAATCTGTCTTCTAGATTATACCTTTTTGGAGGGCAATTAGAAAATGATGTGTTTAATGATTTATACTACTTTGAATTAAATACTTTCAAGAGTCCAAAGGCAAGATGGGAAGCAGTTGAACCTTTAAACAACTTCAGACCTCCTCCTTTAACCAACCATTCGATGTCGGTTTATAAAAACCGAATTTATGTGTTTGGAGGGGTTTATAATAATGAAAAGGTTTCTAATGATTTATGGTGTTTTGATATTCCTAGCTCTAAATGGACTCAAGTTTCAACTTCAGGAAATATTCCTTTACCTGTCAATGAGCATTCAGCTTGTATCATAAATGACAGATTATTTGTTTATGGAGGTAATGATTTCAGTGGGATCATTTATAATTCTTTATATGTATTGGATTTACATACTTTAGCTTGGTCTAAATTAATTTCTAATGGAGAAATCGATAGTCCTGGTCCAAGGTGTGGTCATACCATGTCTTATATTCCTAATTTGAATAAGATTGTTATTATGGGTGGGGATAAAAATGATTATGTTTCTGATGATATGGATGATTTTAATACTTATGAAACCAAAGATCCTAATGTGGTGTTGAACACAATGATTTATCAATTAGATTTGAATATCATTGATCCATTTTTATCTTCTAAGCAAACTGTGGTTAAATCCTCCAAAAAAGCTGCTGCTGCTGCTAGACTTTCTCAAACTCCACCGGTTGAAGGAATTGAAACCAATGATGATTCCAATCAAAATTTCGGTATGAAAGCTGGTATGGGAGCTGCTGCTGGTGTTGGTGCTGTTGGTGCTGGAGCTGCTGCCATGGCTGGTATGGGTGGTTCCCGTGATGATATGAGAGCCGGTTTCGAACGTCATGGTAGAAGTTTCTCTGCTGGGCCTGATGACTTTAGAACTCCTGAGGCTTCTCCAGAAAGAGAAAGAGATGATCGTGATCCAACTGATAAGTTTGTGGAAGTTCCTTCATCAACTATTTCAGAACGTGAAGTCACTGAAGATGAACTGGATGACTTGGGACCTGCTTCTAATTTGAGAAATATGGGTAGTACTCGTGAATTCAATGGACATTCAAGACAAATTGAAGACGATAGAAATGAAAATAATTCCACTCCTGTTTTACTTAAAAACGCCGAAAATGAGAAAGTTAAACAATTAGTAAATGAATTAACTGCTCAATTGAATGCTTTAAGAACTTCTACCAAATCTGAAATGCAAAATGCCACTGAACAAATCAATAGATTGGAATCTGAAAATAAAGAATTGAAAACTACCAATGCCAATGAATTGAAACAACAAGTTGAAGATCAAAATAGAATCATCACCGAATTGAAACAACAAATTGATCCTAATCTCTTAAGAATTGCTGAAGAAGATGAAGAAACTAATGATTATTCTGTTTCTAGTTCTATTACTGAATTAACCAAATACAAATTGGAAAGATTAGACTTACACAATAAGTTGACATATTTGACCAAAGAACATGCCGGTATGAACAAAAAAGTTAAAGAATTCGAACCATTTATGGATAATCAAATTGGACAATTATCAAACTTTCAAAAGATCATTCAAAAGCAAGAAGAAAAGATTAGAATTTTGAGTGGTCAAGTCAGAGATCAAGAACATTTACATAAAGAGATCAATGATTGGAAGACTAGACATGATAATTTGGAGTTGGAATTTAATAATTACAGATCTCTTCATGATGATGATGACATCAGTGAAGATGAGGAAGAAGGTAATGAAGAATATCCTACCCATAATGGTAATGAATCAATGAGTAGATCTATGATGAGTAATTCTACTACCAAGAGAAGTAAAAAGGAAATTGCTTCTCATTTACAACTGTTGGTGACATTATGGAACCAAAAGAATATCTCTGGATCTGGAGAGAGAGAACTTGAAGGAGGAGATTCTGAGGCGGTTGATCCTTTAGTGTTGGAATTACAGAAACAATTGGATGATTTAATGAAGATTAGTAAAGAACAACAAGTTTCTTCAACCAGAGAGATTTCCAACCTTCAGAATGAATTACAAGCTAAGCTTAATAACATTAGAAGCTTTGAATCTAATTATAAAGATGCTTTACAAAGTGTGAATAATACTTCCAAGGCTTTGAACTTGACTCAAGATGAATTAACTAATCAAAAGACTTTAATGGAGAAGTTAATCAAAGAAAATAATGAATTGAAATTGTTTAAAAAGGCTAGTAAGAGAACTAGTTCCAGAAATCCTTTACAAAGTCAAGAACAACTCAATCTTGGGTCTCCAGCTATTAAAGAAGAAGGTGAAGATGATGATGATGATAGTGCCATTGAAACCGCCCATTATAATATGAAACTTAAAGATTTGGAGGCTGATTTGTATATCTTGAAACAAGAAAGAGATCAATTGAAAGAAAATGTCACTTCTTTGCAAAAACAATTGTACTTGGCTCAAACTAGCCCATAAGGACTTATGACCTTGCTTGTATAATTAGAGTTCCCTGGTGACTGGTTCTCTTATGTTCCAGTTGATGCTAGTTTTTTGTAATTTTAATTTATTTGTTGTATAGTTTTTATTTTAATCGACAGAGTAATATCAAACTGAGTAAATATTATGTTATTACAGTGACTATTTTCAATACATAATACATTATCATTAATCGTAATTCTATAAATATCGTTGCGGCACAGGGTAGACAAGGTTTAGTCTAATTCTGACCTTGATTCTGATTGTTATTGGCCTCATGATGTAATAAGGCATCATTAGAAGATCCTTCATAGTTAGGAACATAATCAAGATTATTATACTGATCATCGTTCAAATCCATGTTATTGGTTCCTGGTGTATCATTAGGAATGAAAAAGTTAAACAGGGGTTGAGAAGGGTCCTGGGATTGATTCTGCTTTTGGTCTTGATCTCTGGTGTTACTTTGTCCTTGCTCTTCATTACCCAAAATATCATTGGGATTCCCTATTGGACTGATAGAATCTCTCGATTCGTTATCTTCCATTCCCATGGGTTCTGAAGGCACAGGTTCAGAAGGCATACCAGGTTCAGAGGGTAAAAGACTGGATTCGTGAGCCCGAAGTCTTTCCTTTTCAGACATCTCTGGTTGATTAGGCATTGGCAAGAGATCAGGCCCATTATTGGCATCATTATAAGCAGGAACCGAACCATTACTCACCCCTAATCCAGAGTAACTAGGAACACTATTAAAGTTATTGATTTCAGAAGATTCTGGAATCAGTTCTATTTGTCCGCCAGGAGACGTTTCAGGCTGTGAATTGGAATGAGGTTGTAAATGTTGTGGTTGAGAACCGTTTGCAAATTGACTCAAAGAAGTATAAGAAGTTGAGCCATTAAGACCACCAGGAGAGATTTCAGAACCCGACGATCTTCTTGAAGGTGGCGAGTTCAAATTTTGAATGTCCATTGCCATTAAATTATCTTCAGTACTCAGTCTATGAGTTCCGATAATAATTTCTGATGTTAATTGTAAAAATTTCTTCATCCGTTTATACTTGTCAGTATTTATAAATGTTGATCTTTCTTTTTGATTGAAATCAGTGACACTGGAAAGATAATTGAAATGTAATTTGAAATCATTCAAACTATCAGATCCATTTTTCCCATTAGTGTCAAGTTCATTGTTCTGGCCATTATTTGAATTCCCATTTGGAGTAGGGAAATCAATTAAAGGAGATTGATGACCATTATCATTCTTTGAATTGCTGGAATTATCATCCAACACAACGGTTTTACCTGATAAGTTTACCAATACTTCAACAAAATATTGAAATGATACCATTGGACACCCACTAATAGTAGGAAACGAATCGGCCGGGATTCTAATATTGGTATTAATTTCAGAAGTAAAAGTATTAGGATCCACATATAAAGGTATAACCGATTGGGCCAAATCTTTTCTGAAAGAATCATATAAACCTTCAGGTCCATTATCTAAACGACATACTCTTACAAAAGTAACGATAATCCCATTGACATCTTGAACTTTTCTCAAATGATTAATGTTCAATTTGATGGGGATTTGTTCACCTCTCAAATAACCCTTCTTTGGAATAGTCAATGAGACCTTAATTGTTTCGGGTTTAGCAGTGTCGTATGATAAACTTGATGGATGGATAGAAGAATTGTTAAAATAATTATCCTTATGATTGGAAGAGACATCATCTTCCATATTAACGGGAGTGTTTGGAGTAGAATCTGGATTAGATGTCATTAGATGATTATGAACATGATCATTACTTTGAGGTTCAGTAGACATGGCTTGAACTTCTTCTCCCTCTTGAATCGGAGTTTGAGTTTGGTTTTGAGGTTGAGGTTGATTTGAATTTTGAGAAGAATCGGAGTTATTAGATGAAAAAGTACTAAAGGTATTGAAAGTATTGATGGTAGAATTGGATGATTGGGTTCTTGAAAGTTTCCGACTATTGTACCTTGGATCCTTAATAATCAAACGTTTAGGTTTAGGAGTTGGTAAAGTATTAACGTCAATAGGATTAATCAAGTTTATTAGTTTTTCGGTGGTATAATTGGAATTATTCAAAAGCCGTAAATTTTTGGTCTTGGAGAAAAATCCCGTACTGTTTGTAGATGGAGAATCTTGAGATGTTACATTATTGGAACCTGGAGTTTCTGCTGAGTGATTAATAGAAGTATAATCACCCATGGAAGCTCGTAACAGATAAGTTATTGCCCCTTTGCCAAAGTCTATGCTGGTGAATATACGTTTATTGGGTAATTTCACAATGAACGGGAATCGATGTTCACCTTTAAACAACCCATTAGAAAATTCTTGTTCCGGGTTAGCATTAGGACTATTTGGGTGTTCACCATAAATCTTAATGGTATGATTAAACAAACTATGCCTAATAGGCCGTAATTTAGAATGGGAGGATGCATTGATTTTGACAAATCCAATTAATGATAACGTAATGATAATATTGGCCAAATTCTTTTTTGTTATCAAAATAATTTGACCTGAGATTTCGTCTCCTGGTAACCAAGAATTATGAGGATTATCCAAAATGATATAAAAATCACTTACAGAATTAAAGTCGATTTTAAAGGGAGACGATAAAGATAACGATCCCGATCCAAAGTTTTGATTTTGGGAGGCATCACCATTTGAACGATGTTGAGGATTCAGTTGAAGACGTAACAGGTGAGGCCCCGTCGCAGGATTGGATGACGGGTGGTCTTGATCAAAAGACCTCAGCTTACTGGGCATTATACGGGAGACAGCTCTCCTCATGATCATATACTAGTATAAAAAGACGTCAGGATCCCCAGGGGGCATATAAACCTGATAGATTAATGGAGATAACCTGTTGTAGATTGGGAGTGTTTAACCAATGGACGAGCTACTAAACAGGCTAATGACCTTAACACGAATGGCAAGGATTCAACTAGGGAAATGGTAAATGGGAGCTGGAGGTGTCCGATATATGATATATATACGAACTGGTCTTGAATTAAAGACTTTAAAGGGGGTTGGTCGGAGTCTTTTCAAATAACAAGGCGTGGCACAGTTATAGAAAATAAGATCTTAACTGTTAGGGACTGACAGTGAGAAAACTTGAAATTGAGTTGGTGACACAAAACCGCCTAGGGGGTGGTATGGGAGTTAATTTATCTCTGAATCTGATTGGGTTAGATCAAGATTGTAAGGGGTTAAACGATCTGGGGACAGTATATATGGGTTATATATGGTTTATATAGTGGTATAAGCTTCGTGGAATGTTCTAGACCCTGGTTGTGTCGAGTCTGGTTGACGTTGTTGGCTCTCGTATCTCTATCCGTTGACAGGAGTTTTTCTCCAGACGGAGCGAGAGAAAACTTCCCGGTGACACATTGACAGTTCACGTGTGGAAGAGGAGAACTACATCCACTAATACTTTGGCACTATTACTACGACAACTACTACGCCCACTACTACAACTACACTACAACTACTACTACACGTCTTTTATAAGTAACATTCTGTTTTATGCCTACTATATCGCTATAGTCTACTATACAAGATTAATCAAAAGTTTTTTTGGTTCCTTTGAATTCAGCCTTTGGTCTAGGAGAATTGGTAGCAGATCTTTCTCTACCACCAAATCTTGGTGGACCTCTTCCACCACTAGGAGGACCTCTACCTCCACTTGGTGGTTCTCTTGGATTGGAATAATCCAATCTACATGGTCTACCTTCAATATATTCTCCATTTAAGGCTTCTAATGCAGCTTTAGCATCTTCGGCATTTCCGAATTGCACATACCCAAATCCTTTTGGTTGTTGGGTATCTGGATGAGTTGGAATTCTACATGAAACAACTTCCCCATAATTTCCAAAGATTTCAAATAATCCATCTCTGTTAGCATTGAAACTTAAATTCCCAATGAATAAAGTATCAGATGGTTCAGATAACACATCACCGAATTTTTTAGCTCTATCAGTTTTTGGAGTTTGAGGTTTAGAAGTAGACATATCTAAATTGATTGGTCTTCCATCTATTTCTCTTCCTTGATATTCTTGTAAAGCTTTTTCAGCTTGGCTTTTAGTTTCAAAATCAACATACCCATAACCTCTTGATTTACCGGTAGCTCTTTCCATGATAACTCTAGCACTAATAACTCCTCCAATTGGTTCGAATTCTCTTCTTAACCAATCATCATCAATATTCCAGGATAATCTTCCCACGAAAAGAGTACCTGGTTCTTCAGTCTTGGCTTTTTTAGGAGTTGGACCTTCATCAGCAGTTTGGAATTCTTCATCACTGTCAGCTTTACGTTTTGGAGCATCTTTCTTGACTTCTTTTTCTTCTTCTTCGCTGTCAGAGTCACTGTCGGAGTCACTGTCTGAATCGGAGGAGGAATCACTGTCTGAAGAGTCAGAGTCAGAATCACTAGATTCCTTTTTGGCTTCTTCTTTAGTATCTTTCTTTTCATCTTCACTGTCAGAATCACTGTCACTGTCAGAATCAGAATCGGAGTCACTGTCAGAGTCACTATCAGAAGATTCTTCCTTTTTAGCTTCTTTCTTTGGTTCCTTCTTTTCTACTTCTTCTTCATCAGAAGAGTCGTCAGAAGAATCATCACTAGAATCATCAGAATCAGATGAGTCTTTCTTTTCTTCTTTCTTTTCTTCCTTCTTTTCTTCCTTCTTTTCGTCTTCGGATTCAGAGTCGGAGTCGGAGTCGGAGTCAGAAGAAGAATCAGAAGAACTAGAGTCTTCAGATTCAGAACTAGAATCTTCAGATGAGCTAGATTCAGATGAGCTAGATTCAGATTCAGATTCAGAACTAGATTCTTCGCTTTCACTCACGGCTTTCTTCTTGTCAGCCTTGGATTGCTTCTTGTCTTGAGACTTAGATTTGGATTGCTTCTTGTCAACAACCTTGGTTGATTTGGTAGATGACTTGGCCATGGTTGCAATTCTTTGTAGTAGTAAGACTATAAGATAATTATTTTTTTTTTGTGAGAAGAGCATCGCTTGAAAAATTTTATGTGCTGCATATAACCTGAAAAATTTGGGGGAGCTAATGTGGGATTAGAACGAGTTAGACGAGGGCTAGGGCGAAATCTACTGCGGGGGGTAGCCCGTTAAAAGGGTCTAGGTACTACCGGGCCTACTACCGGGCCTACTACCGGATTTCCTGCCATTTATTGCCACACTTCTTGTCACTGCGGAAGGTGTCCGAAACCAATTCCTGGAGAAATGCTCGACACACTGTGTAGCATAACCCACTAACCATAAATACTAAACCCTATACTTTCTAGTATAATCACATCTTCTACTCTAAGCTAATTATCTACTCTTAAGTCTTAAGCCTCTAGCCTCTAGCCTCATCCACCAAACCTCTGACTGGAAACTCCGAACGAATTTCCCCACTCCGCTTCCGCACGTCCTTCACCGGCCCGCAAAAAATCTGATGATTCATAGTTGGATTTACCCTCCATATAACTGGTGAAAAATCTCACATTTGTACACCAACTTCTTTTCCAGTACTTTTTGGTAGATTGAACTAGAGACCTTCAACCATGTTCAAGCAAACCAGATTCTTGCTTCAACAAGCAGCTCCAGCTGCTAAGAAGTTTAGCAATATGTTAAAAGATCCACTGAAAAAATATAAACCTTTCAAAGCAGTGGAATTACCCAATAGAACTTGGCCAAATAACTCCATCACAAAGGCTCCAAGATGGTTATCTACTGATTTGAGAGATGGGAACCAATCCTTACCAAATCCTATGAGTATTCCTGAAAAAAAGGAATATTTCCAAACTTTACTTGATATTGGATTTAAGGAAATTGAAGTATCTTTCCCATCAGCTTCTCAAACGGATTTTGACTTTACCAGATACGCAGTAGAAACTGCTCCTGAAGATGTCAGTATCCAAGTGTTAACTCAATCAAGAGAACATTTAGTTAGAAGAACTGTGGAATCTGTTAAAGGAGCCAAAAGAGCTACTATTCATACTTATTTGGCCACTTCTGATTTATTCAGAGATGTGGTGTTTAATATGTCTAAAGAAGAAGCCATTGCTAAAGCCGTGGAAACTGCTAAATTGGTTAGATCCTTAACTAAAGATGACCCTAACATGCAAGATACTATCTGGTCTTATGAATTTTCTCCAGAATGTTTCTCTGATACTCCAACTGATTTCGCCGTGGAAATCTGTGAAGCCGTGAAAAATGCTTGGGAACCTTCGGTAGAACAACCAATTATTTTTAACTTACCTGCTACTGTTGAAGTGGCTTCTCCTAATATTTATGCTGATCAAATTGAATATTTCTGTAACCATATTACTGAAAGAGAAAAGATTTGTGTTTCGGTTCATCCTCATAATGATAGAGGATGTGGGGTTGCTGCTACTGAATTAGGGTTAATGGCTGGTGCCGATAGAGTTGAAGGATGTCTTTTCGGAAATGGTGAAAGAACTGGTAATGTGGATTTAATTACTGTGGCTTTAAATATGTACACTCAAGGAGTTTCCCCAGAATTGGATTTCTCTGATATTGAAAAGATTATTGATGTTAGTGAAAGATGTAACAAGATTCCTGTTAATCCTAGAGCTCCATATGGTGGTTCTTTGGTGGTTTGTGCCTTCTCTGGTTCCCATCAAGATGCTATCAAAAAAGGATTTGAAAAAGCTGCTCAAAGAAACCAAGAAAGATGGGGTATTCCTTACTTACCTTTGGATCCAAAAGATATTGGTAGAGATTATGAAGCCGTTATTAGAGTTAACTCTCAAAGTGGTAAAGGTGGAGCTGCTTGGATTATCTTAAGATCTTTAGGTTTAGATTTACCAAGAGCTTTACAAATTGAATTTTCCAATTTGGTTCAATCCACTGCTGATTCTTTAGGAAGAGAATTGAAAACTGATGAAATCGTGGAAGTATTTAAACAAAAATTCATGTCTGCCAATACTCAAGTGTTACAATTAAATGAATATGATATTTTCAGAAATAAGGATTCTGATGCTGATAACTCCCGTGAAATTAATGCTGCTTTAAGTATTAGTGGAAAATTGGTCAGTGTATACGGTAAAGGTAATGGTCCAATTTCTGCTTTCATCGATGCTATTTCTAACAGATTCGGACTCTTATTTGAAGTTATTAACTATTCTGAACACAGTTTAGGATCTGGGTCTCAAGGTAAGGCTGCTACCTATATTCAATTAAGTTATGTTAACTCAAACGGTGATAAGGTTAAGAAATGGGGTTGTGGGGTTCACTCAGATGTCTCTGAAGCTTCCATTCAAGCCATTATCTCTGTTGTTAATTCATTGATTGAATCCAAAGAGATTGTGCTTTAAGCCAACAAAGCCAAAAATCAAAATTAAAAAAAAAAATCAAAAGGACATTGGTGAAACATTGTTAACGCACCGCAAATAAAAATAACTGGTTTGTTTAGGAGTTATGTAATGTTATTACTGTTATAGTCTAAATATTTATTCTCGAAATATATGAATTAACTAATTCCCTTTTTTTTTGCAGCCTTTGAGGACTGTTCATCGCAGCAGGATCTCGTCTGCTGGACCTCAGGGCAAGTCACATGCCGCGTGACTGTTCGATGAAAGTCGTGTACTTGTCGTTAACTTCCTCAAGGATTTGGCTGGTGAGGTGATCGGTAGTTTCGCACCGATTTTGCGATCCATCCACGACCACATCATGATAAATGTCGCATTTTGCTCGTTGGTAGTAATGAGAAACATTTTCCCGCTAAATTTCGGTCCACTGGTGCCACGCTCGTCACACACCTTCGCACCGTCGACAATCACCGCGACATTGTTTAAAAATTTTTCACCATTTTTCACCAGTTTGTCTTTACACACTATAGTGAAATTTTTTTTTTCTCTCAGATATTAAAATTTTTTTAAAAGTTTTTTTTTCTTCTGCTACATACCAGTAGATTAAAACAAGATGTCCACCTACGAACCAGTTGTTGTTATTGATGGGAAAGGCCACTTATTAGGTCGTTTAGCCTCCGTTGTTGCCAAACAATTATTGAATGGTCAAAAAGTTGTTGTGGTTAGATGTGAAGCTTTAAACATTTCTGGAGAATTTTTCAGAAACAAATTAAAATACCACGATTACTTAAGAAAGAGTACCAACTATAACCCAGCTAAAGGTCCATACCATTTCAGAGCCCCATCCAGAATCTTATGGAAAGCTATCAAAGGTATGGTTCCTCACAAAACCGCCAGAGGTAAAGCTGCTTTAGAAAGATTAAAGGTTTTCGATGGTGTTCCACCACCTTATGACAAAAAGAAGAGAGTTGTCGTTCCTCAAGCTTTAAGAGTTTTGAGATTAAAACCAGGTAGAAAATACACTACTGTTGGTAAATTATCTACCTCTGTCGGTTGGAAATACGAATCTATTGTTGATAAATTAGAACAAAAGAGAAAATTACAATCTGCTGAATATTACGCCAAAAAGAAGGCTTTATTACATAAAGTTGATGCTGCTAAAGCTTCCGTTGCTGATTCTGATGCTTCTAAACAATTAGCTTCTTTCGGTTATTAATTTCTTTAACCCATAACTGTAATGAAGATGAAAAACATTCAAATTGTATAAAAGATCACTCAATATAAAAATTGGACAAAGAATTTCCTTTTGTATAATCCATCTATTATAATTCCCTTTCCTAGTCTTATCACTATTTTTTTATACCTTTGGGGTTTGGCTATTTTTTTTGTTTGATCATGTCTTTTATTAATTTGTTGTGATTCTGGTTTTTTAGGTGAAAAAGAAAAATAAGTTTTTATTTATCGTTGGTATATGAGTATCCAATATTAAATAGATAATTCAAATGGAATTTCTTTGGGATTCCTCATTTGTATATTTTTAAATCTACATTTAATCTGTACTTGACTAATGGGTAATTGGAGACTAGAAATCCTTTTATTGTTGTAGAATCTCTTAAAGTTGCCTTCCTACTTAACATTTTCACTTCTGACATGACTATTGTAGTATAGTAAGTTTGTGATGAAATTGCTTGTCAATTGATCTAGCTTTGTTCTAGATCCCCAGCGTTCTAGCTTCTGCTTTTTCGCTGTTCCGCTATTCTGCTTTCTAGTTCTGACCGCTCAATGCAAAGTATCAATTTATTCATATTAATTGAATGGTAATTCCTTATACTAAAATAAACCATGAGGTAAGTTAGAATAAAATTAGATCAGAAAATACATCACTAACGTCATGCCATTCCCTCCTTGTAGGTAGTAATTATGTCTGATTGCCGTAACGTAGCTTTGTGTCACCAATTCCCAAGGTATAAAGTTAAAGTTTGAGTCTCGAGTGTCGTAGTAAAGAGACAAAACTAGAGATACAGTCTAATGGGATTAATTTGACCATTCAACCACCATTTGAGTAGACAACAATAGCCTAATTATTAACTAGATGTTATTTAAATGTGTCAAGAGAGAATTCGGTACACAATTACCGGAGAAAAATAAATATAACAATAAGACTAATCACACCTACAGGGTCTTACATGTTGAACAAAGCCCAAACCCAGATTAAAAGATGTTCCTATTGTAATCTGTTTCAGGAAAATGGTTACAGTGCATTTGCTGCATGCCGGGCCTAAAACGTTTGCATATTCAAGGACTTTAAGTAAAAGACGCAAATATCATTCCCTAAAAAAAGTAACTTTAAGATAACAGCATGAAATTGTAAGATTTGAATTAGGGGAAAAAGAAACCCTGTGTCTGGCTAGCAATATCCGGATCATGGCTAATATGACGACTATAAAAGGGGTATGAATCCCCCTTACTTGAAGGAATCATCAATCAAAAAATCATGAAATTATTCCAATTATTAGTTACCGTTTTCTTAGTGAGCTTATCTGCTGCTGCCGTTATCAAAGACGTTAAATATAAAGAATTGAACTTAATAGGTAGAGCTGTGGATAAAGTGTATCCAGTCAAAGTTCAATTCGATAAAAGAGATGAAAATCCTTGTTGTATGCCAGGTACTGAAAAGAGAGATATATTAGGAGTAAGATGTATTCCAGCCCAGCAGTGTACCGTTGGGAAATAGATTAAATCGTATTAGCTAGTACTAATATATTTTGCGCGTATTGTTAACCTCGTAGCGATCCCAAATTTGACTATAACTTCTTTCTACAAATGAAGTATATTGTTCATAGTGATATAAATAAGCCTATTGAATATGTTCTTAACTATATAGATCAAACTCCTGATGTAATCAAGGTTCTTTACATTAACAGCACCTTACCAAACAAACTTTTCGATCATGTTAACAATGGTCCTTATCAACTTAAACATAATTCCCTTAAAATGCAAGCATTTAATTACCAAAAAGTTAACACCTTGAGTGACATGCAATCACTACTAGCAAAGCACTCGGATCATGTGGTGGTTGTAGAAGGTTTACATCAAATTATTGCTCTAACTCATATGGATTATAATCGATTAAATGCTTTGATTGTGGATGTGTTGTCGACCATAAGAAAAAACAACTCGGGATTTATATTGGACTTACAACATAATCATTTTGTAGATTTAATGTGTGATGAATTAGTGAATATATGAAAATTGCAAAATCTAGCCTCACGTGAGATGGATCTAATAATAAAATTAAACTTCAATAATATTACTAGATCTTTTATTATTGCTTGTACACTGTTTTTATAGATCTGGTTACTATACTCATAGATCTGGTTACCTATCCACATCATTCTTAACCTATACAAACCAATTTCTCTGAACCTCAATATGACTGTAACGTTGTAGTCAGTTGCGTGACGATGCGGCTTCAAATTGTGGGGGACAATTATTCTTTTTCTGCGTAACCTTCACAACCAATCCCAACGCTTACAACAACCGCCTGAGAACCTAGCCCACTAGTCGATCATTACCCCCTAAAACCTTATAGTAATGACTCCTCTCCTTTTATAGACATCACCTGATTAAATTTACAGCGATCCCCATAGTTTAAACCTCTATATCCTATCACCAGTCGTGCCAATTTTTGCCAAGGTGGGGTAACTCCCATACTGTACGGCTTTTGTCACGTTTCGACCCCACTCAAATTTTTTAATCGAAACAGATCACCCCAGACCAAAACTCCGTAGGAACATCTCGTTTTTTTATTGTTGTTTTTGTGGTTGGCCCAGGTGCTGTTTGTACTATTACATTATTTATTCGTTGTGTTACTGATGGCTGAAGAAGGAGACCTCGAGTTGAGACCCCAGGCTCAACCCCAGACTTCTCATAATGATTCGTCAATAATAGAAGGATCTAATCCCCAGATGGATCCCTCGAGTCTGGAGATAAACCCAGTTGAAGAAGAATCGGTGGAAGAAGGTTCAGAAGAAGAGGCCAGAATATATGAAGAGTTTATGGCTAACTTAACTCCCTGTTCTTCTATCCTTACCAGATGTTCTGAAGATAATACCCCTATTGAGTATAACCCCATCGATGTGATGAATCTTTTGAATAAAAGAAACAGTTTGAGCAAAAGTGGAACTTTGATTGAAAACGTCAACAGCAGAGTTCGGAAAAATAGTCAAGGGTCATTCGAAATGGATCCGGATGAATTACTTGTAAAAATCTTTATCACTAATAGCAATGATGAGGTAAAGATTGTTAAACTTCAAGAGTTGTTGGAGTTTATTAATTCCAATCAACTGCAAAAGTCAGTCACTATCCAAGATTTAACTTCGGTTCATTTATTAATCTTTTTATCTGAAAAATATTCGGTCAGTATCAATAAATTGAAATTATACCATTTAGGGAAAGTATCCAGTGTCACCACAGTAAAGGAATTTTCCAATAATACGAGGTTGATTGAAGATATGAAGATAAACAAATACCCTACCATGCATTTAATGCTTCTTGAAAGTAATTCAGACGATACTTGTGATAGAAATCCTACTACTAGAATTAGGTCAGGTACCAGTAGTTCTAATGCCGAAACTATTTTTGATACGATTTCAATTAAAGAGTCTATAGAGAAATCATTTGAAGTGGAATATTATCCTGTCACTTACGCTGAAGCCATTATTCATAAGATCAATCAACAAAACCTCAAACAAAAATTGAATCCTCGATTCAGATCCAAAGTTAAAACGAAATTCAGAAAGTTATTACATATTTGATTTTTCTTACTTTAACCTGGTGTTATAACATTGTATTATTTAATAAATGCATTCTGAGTATCTATTTAGTGTTGTAGATATTTGAATATGTCTGATAATCATTTATAATGATTTATTAGTGTGGGTCTAATGCATGAAACTAAGGAATCCAGGAATTAAGATCCCCGTGATCAATAATCCCAATTCACTGAAACTAATTTCTTTGAATTCGTTTAAAATATGGGTCAGGATATAAATAAATGTCCCACTACTATATAATAATAAAATTCCAATTACTGTGTCACTCCCCTTAAACATTAACAATACTAACCAAGTGATAAAAGTCATGATTGGGGTAGTTAGCACAAACACTAGTATATGAAGTTTGATAATGGATATATTGATTCTTTGTTGCAACAACAAGCAGCTCAAACTAAAGCAAGTGGGTAACTTATGAATTATAATAATCAAGGAAAAGACAAAACTAATGTTATCATTATGGAAAGAAGACCCCAAGGCAATCCCATCAATCATAGCATGAATGAGTAATGCCAATGTTAAGGAAACTTGTGAAATCGATTTGAGCTTATTGGCTATACTCAAATAACTATATCCGTGTATATCAAGTCCTCCACCATTATTGGTATTACTTTCATCATTATATAACATAAATTCATTAATTTCAATAGTAGAATTGGTATTGGCTGGCACTCTTTTCTGGTCTATTAAGATCATACTAATGAATCCAAGCATTATTGATATTCCTATCCACTTACTATCATTTCCCGGGTTTTTATTATAATTTTCAATACTTTCAGGGATTGCCAAACAAAGAGCTGCCCCAATCAAAAGTCCGTTACTAAATAATGATACTGGTTTGATTTGTTGATTTATGTCTAAATGTAAGGGAAGAATCCCTACTCCATAGGAAAGAAGTCCCATAAATATACACACTAGCACCACACTTAGTATCAGAATCATCTTTTCAACCCCAGATTCCCTGTTGTTTTTACAATCAGCTCACGATATTGTTTGCTGCTGATTCCTCTGTCACATCGCGAAATATCGACGGTATACTTTTTCTATTGTGTGGATCTTTGTGATATTATGTTAAGAAGAGGAGCCACTACGATCAAGTTGACTCCAGAAGATATCCTGGAGTATGACAAAACCGCCAATTCGGACCTCCAGCGTCAGAATCTGACGTATTTGAAAGATGACCAGTTACAAGAACAAGAACCAGACGTGTCTATCAATACTTATAAAGATAGAAACGAAAGAATGGGGGTTAATAGATCGGGGAATTGATAAACTAATGACGAAATGATGATTTATTTAGAGTTATATGCCTTGTAGTACTAGCTAATATACATGGGTTATTTTTTGTTTAAGGATTTCCGCTTCAACCATTTATCTCTTGAGTTTATGATCTTATCAGCTTTAGGTGGTACTTTACCTAACTTGCTGTTTGATAATACTTTGACATGAACAGGGCCTTTTTTAACTGATGATTTATTTGCTGCTTTTAGTTGTTTAAGTTTCTCTATTTTTAATTGTTTTTTGAGCTCATTGGTGAGTTCTGGATCGTCTAATCTTATATGCTTGGAAGTAGACTTGGATTCGAAATCTTTACTTCCCATGTCAGACTCATTGATAGAGCTAAGAATATCTTCTGGTAATAAGTCAGGTAGTTCTGGTTGTTGTTGCTTTTGTTGTTGTTCTCTTTCAAGTTGTTTAAGTTTCTTCTCTTGTTGCTGTTGTTGATTATATAAATTTTGTTGTTTTCTTCTTTCTCTTTCTTGTCTTTTCTTTTCAGCTTCAACTTCTCTTTTCTTAGCTTCTTTCCTTAGAAGTTCTTGTTTGGCTTTGCCGGTGGCTTCTTCCTCTGGGGCCTCATCACTGTCACTTTCACTATCACTTGGATCTTCAGTGGGCTTATCACTTTCACTATTGACATTGATAACTTCAGATGTTTCTATGATATCATCTCCCCCTTCTCCATCATCATCGAACTTTATTTTTCTTGCCAGGTGTCTAGTTTGTACCATACTTAAACAATCAATATCTCATCTCATCGGAAATTTTTCACTCATATCAAATCGCACATATCTAAGAGATCGCGGCCCTACCTATTTTTTGCAGCTGAGTCTATGCTAAATATATTTGTATATACAAGGTTAAAATACAAATGAGTTCAACCCGTAGAGTCTCCATTTGGTTCTTAAATGATCATTTTTTATGAAGATCCCATACTGGGCTTGAACTAGATCAACGGTATCCTTGTTAATTTGGATACCATCGAGAAGTAAATTCTTAATGCTAAATTGAGGGTTTTTATTATAATCAGAAAGAAAGTTTAACAAACCAATCCCATTGATATTATTATTAAAACTCAATTCAAAGTTGTTAAGATGCGTGGTGGATTGATTGAAATCTTTACTGAAATATTGTAATGATAAATTATCCAAATTCAAGTCAACTAGTGATAAGTTCTTTATGTTGGGCAAAACCTTTAATAAGTCAATCAAGTTCAATTTGTTGAAATTGTTAATGATATCATTCTTAAAATAAATGAAATTAGAATTTCCCAATGTCAAGCTTTGCAACAAGGGGATATTCTTTAGCAACTTGATCAATCCACTATTGGTCAATGAGATAGAATATAGATCCAAATGTTGTAGTTCTGTAAATATCTTAAAGTCATCAATCATTTGAAATTCAACCAAGTTCAATGGATCACTAATCATATACTCTCTGAAGATCAATTTTTGCAACTTGAAGTTTGCTTGATAATTAATGGCATTTTGTAAGAATATCTTGAATGATAAGTTTTTATTATTTTCTAAAATCAAAATGCTTAATTGGCTGCAATCCCCTAAAAACTCACCAAATTTATGCTGGATGAGATTGAAATCAAAACTGGTGATAATCAATTTAGTTAAAGAATTTGTGACAATGCTGGGTTGATTAATTATAGGTGGAGGTAGCAACTCATTTTGAGCATTGGCATTATTATTTATTAGCACCAACCCTTTTAAAGTACACGAATGAGAAGCCAATTTCTTCAAAGCTTGCTTGTTTTTTATCACTATAGATTCATCATCATCGTTATTCATGACAATAATTTCCAAGTGGGTCAAATTAGGAAACAACCCAACCAAGTGGTTGAAATTTGAATAATTAGTAATTAATTTTATATGATTAATTAATTTGAAATTGAAATTGAAATTATGTTTATCAAACTTGGCAAGTAGTTGATTGTAATTAATCAGGTTGATGAGATTCAAAGATAAAATCGGGAGTTTATTCTTTATGATCGAATCAATTATTTTCAAGCATTCTAGATTACTAGTTTGATTAACTAATAAGTTGAATTTGGGTAAAGATTTCAAGAAATTTATTCCTCCAGTAAACTCATTAGCCTTCAAGCGGCTTTTCAACTTGATATTAACATATAATGATTTGAATTTAGTTATGACAGAATACCAATTCTTACATACCAAATGGCATTTTAATAATTGAGGGACATTGATATACCCAAATATTAGTTGCAAAACATCATCATTTAAATATTCAAGAGGGTCCGAAGTCTTGGATTTCTTGAATTTCTTACCACTGATACTTTTAATTTTGAAGTCAGTGATATCTACCGTGTCAGGTTCCAGTTTCCGCTTCTTTAACTTCTTATTCAAGGTTTGGTAATTCATTTTTAAATTTTCAAATAAAGGTTCGCTTACAGCTGCTGAATCGGGGAATTTTTGTTTGAATCTATTGATAGTATAATAAGCCGATTGGTAGGTTTTATAAGCCTTCAAATCATCATTTAATTTCGAATAGTTCTTCCCCAATCTCAAATATGCTTTCAACTCAATAGGACATAGGTCAAGACTAGTTTGACAATCTTTCAAACATTTATTAACCTGACCCAATTTCTCATAAGTGGCAGCCCTCTGGTCAAGTATAGATAATAGTTTAGGGTGAACAAGTTCGCCAATTACCGGTAATGGTAACTTATATAATTTGTAAATGTTTTCAAGATTAGTAACTTTATAACGCTTAATTAAGGCAATGATATCATTGTAGGCCCCCAAGGCATCGGAATATCGTTTGGATTTGAAGTAGAGTTTTGCTAGCTGAAGCTTATCATTAATCAACCCTTCATTGATAGTCTCTTGCATTTGTTATCATGAGAGATGGTGTTTACTGATCTGACGCGATGTAATACGCGATCCATACTATGGAGAAATATAAGTGTCCTTACAAATATGCCCCTGCCCAGACGTCACTAAAGAGAGGGATGAGCTAAGGATTAGCTAAGACAGATGAGCTAAGGATTAGCTAAGACAGATGAGCTAAGAATGAGCTAAGAGGGATGAGCTAGGAATGAGCTAGACAATAGACTTGGGATCAAGGCCTTTCACTCGTCATCATCCTTACATTAACAACCTAGGAAGAACTTAAAAATATTCAGCAACGGTATCTCTATACGCTTAAGAACTACAAAGGTAATAACTCCGACCGTCTCACCAAGCAACAATATTCAATAGAAAAGTGCCTATTTGAGGATCAATCAACAACCAGACGGTTGCTATAACCGAATAAGCTTCCAAAGGCGGGTTGTATCCGTGTCAAAAATCCTTCTCAAAAATCCTCCTCAAAAAAATCAACCCAAAGGAGAAAGGGTTGGGGCGGAATTTGTTGTCATGCGGTAAATTACTCCATCTACAAGTTGGGTAAAGTAAAATGTGTTAAATTATATGCTACAATATTAATACAGCAACTGAGCTCTGTCAGTGCAATGCAAAAAAGCCAATCCAGGCTGTTGGTTCAAACTCATCATCTCGCGTGTCTGCCTCCTTTAAACCTTAAAACGGGTGGTATTTTAACCTTTAAGTTTCTATTTATATAAGTCTCGTACCCGTAATTTAGGACAATACGGGCACATCATATGGGAACACCGGTTGCAGTTATACCGTTTAGGAGTATCAATCAAGTACTTATCTTTGGAATTCTTAATGTTTGGCTCGGCATGGACCCGGTAAATCGCATCATTATGGCTTGTTGGGGGGTATCGCCTGACATAATGGTTATAATTCCTGGTGTCTTCTTCACCAACCCCCTCCGAATTGGGTCTATTGTCATCACTAGAATTCCTTGTAGGTTCGCCTTGCTGATCTATTGGGGGTATCTCTATTAGGCCATGTCCTGGCTCTAAAGGTGAAAGTTGCAGATCGTCATATTGGCTCCCATTGTCTGGGTGACTCTTATCTGTATTGCGCCTGGGCTTTTCTCGTAAATCAGGTTCTACACTTGCCGTTATTTCCCCTGTAGTTCCTTCAGTAAGTGGCGAGGAGGGGATCAGTGGAAGACTCTTCACCGACAGATTGGAATCCACTGGTAAATTAACACTATTTGATCGTTGCATCACATCGGGGAAATCAAAGGTAACATTTTCACTACTCACAGGTGTGAGACATTCTTCTCGATGTTCAGGGTCTTTTGAATTGTAGATAATTGAACTATAGTACTTTACCGTACTCACCAAATCATATTCATAGTTAAAGCCACCTTCAGTTACCGGATCTCGATCTTTTGATCCCCCTGAAACTTGTTTTGGGTCCAAATGGTCTTGATTTTGATTCTCCTCCTCTCTATAATACACATTACCAAAGCATTTCCCACATTCACAGCAATACCACTGGCAAATCTGGTCCTGGTTGAAAAATACTGGCAGATTGGATATATTAGTGGTAACACTCATGCCCAAATTTTATATTTCTCCAAAAGGAGATGATCCGGTTATATATAGAATTCTAAATGAGCCTCCACCATTTTTGATCTATGCAAAAGAAGCTAATTATGTACGGAAATTCACCTTTCGGCATTTAGAGAAACCCCACTAAACCTTAAATCGATTCTAGACATTCTTTCTCACAGAAAAAAAATTCCTAGAACCCTCGCCTTTCCTAAGGAGCTTGAGTATGTAATACTAGGCCAAAAGCTTCTAGATTCTCGTTATCTTTACAAACACCTTTACGGTGGTTGGTTCCATACCATCCGATTTTCTAAAAAGAAAGAAAATAATCACTTTATTTGGTCTAGATGAATTTTATTTCTCAACCGTCTGGAGCAACTACAGCATGTTGCATCAACTCTATTCCACCGTTGCTATATAGTTGCATACTTTTTAAGGGCCCGAGCTTTTCAAAGTCTCTTATTGCTAGTTCTCTAGACCGTTTATGTCAATAATTTGCATATTGGCTCTTTTCATGACTTTATCAAAGTATTTTACGGGAAGCACTCCGTCAATTCCGCTGGTTAAGTAAACGTTATTTTCACTTTTATAAAACAGAATCCCGTCTTCTATACATTTTATCACATTGATATAGATCATAATATCACAAGACTTGCGTAGGTAGTCAAGGTTATCAGTAAGATGGATATGATTTCGAGTCATTGTCTTTAATCCTCCGGTTTGGTTTATAAGTGGTAATGTCTTTGAATAAGTGCCATGGAAAACCTGCGAGGGCATTTGGGACGCATCTAAAATCGGCTCTAAATTGTCATTAGTTATAGTTTTGATTGAATGTCCTTGATTGGCACAAATAACAAGATTATTGCCATTGGTTGCTTCCCGAGTATCATCTTCCGCTAATTTGAACCGTTGTTTTTCGTTTTCTCTAACAATTCTCTCGATATCTTCTAAGGTTGTTTTATGGGTTTTCAACCGATTATGACTCAATAACTCATTGACGGCAATAAACCCAGAGTTATCAATGTTGAGCTTTTCTTTTATGGCCCCATGTCTTAATAAGTATGACAACGCCTTGGAAATCCTTATATCTCTTGCCTTGGAATCTTCTGGCTTTGTAGGTTTCTTGTTCTTATTCATCATCTATGTTAGTTTTTGAGAATCTCAAGATGAGCTCAAACTCTCGAATATGATTCACCTCCAAATTAACATTTGAAAAGGGGTTATGGAGTAATATTTTAGTGTCAGATCGTATGAGTTTATAATTACTTATTTTAAGAGAGTTTCAAATTTCATTGCTTCTTGTGTATATTCTATTTACATATTAACGCCAATACAGTAGAGAAACGTATAATTTCTCCATCTTTTCTATCATATTGACTGCCGTGCTTCTATGCAGCATTTACTAGGACTGTTCAATCAAATGAACCCTTCTTGATATCTCGTGGGTCTATTTAAGAACATTTTTTGATACTACTACTTCCTGTTCCTTTCAATGATCCCAAATTCTTATTACCTTGTTTGATGGTTTCATTATCACCCAACTCAGTGTTAGAATGGAAATTCAAAAAGTATTTCCCATCCTCTTGTCTCTGACCTTGGACAATATTTTTAGTTAAAAACTTACTAACTTCTTCCAACTTTGTAATTTCTTCCTCACAGGTAGTTCCTGTTAAATGCTTATTTTCCAAGATTCCTTCCTTGATTTTGATTCTTGAAGCGGTCAAGACGGCAGTATCACCTTTGAACGCCAAAAACGTAGCCTTCAAGGAGTTTTTGTATGCTTGTAGAGCTGGATTCTTCATCATTTCTTCCTCTGCTACTATGAAAAATGTTTCAAATTCACTTGGTGCGTAATTATCTTTTTGAGCATTGGCTACATTTAAAGCTGCAAATTAACCGGGCTTATCATGAGCTTTCTACTATGAGCTTTCTACTATGAGCTATCTACCATGAGCTATCTACTATGAACTATCTACTATGAACTATCTACTACGAGCTTTCTACTACTATATCCTGTTAATGTATTAGTCTATAAACAACGATGTATTCCGGCTTTAAATCTTTAACTTTTCAAACGAATAGTTTGGTACATGATCGGAAGTCACCGTCAGTTTTTCGTTTATCAAATTCAAATTAAATGAATTCAAATCGAGTAATGAAAGTTTATAATCAACAATTTGGGCTAATTTTTCAATCTTATCAGCTGATAAGTTCAAATTGATAATACCATTGATGTCCATAATGAGTTTTAATAAGAACCAACTGTTAAAGTTGTTTATCTTAACTAGTTGATTAATTAATGCATTAATGGTTTTTCTTTCCTCTATTGAGAGTTTGGCCTTTAAACTATTGATCAAGTCATTAAGGTTAAACTCGATTAATTTATTAATCACTTCATTGATAAGCTTTAAATCAATATCTTTACTTGAAGCACTAGTAGTTAATAATTCCACTAATTCCGATAAATTTAAGTTAGGACAATTGATTATACAGGTCTTCAATAACCGTGGGTAAGGAGTCAATAATTTAATTAATCCTTTACTGTATTGATCTGGATATAGTTTATGAGTCAAAAAATAGTTGAGAACTCTTTTAGGAATTTTGTTGGTGTTTACAAACACAACATTACCTTCTTCATCCTTTGATAAAATAAGTCCTAAAAATTCCCTCATGAAATTTATATCCACATTTTTATCAGTAATGTCATAATGATAATAGTTAAGTTTCTTAGAATCAGAAGGGACTTGGTTATCTCCTTTGAAATATTTCAAAGTTTCGTGTTCAAAGCTTTGAAGGTCTTTGTCTTTCTTACTTTTCCCATTATATAATTTTTTGGCCTTATCAAAGAATTGATTAGGTTTATTTTCATAATCATCCTCAAGTAAGTCAGTTAATTCCAAAATTTCGGTATTATTATTAGCATTAAACCCTTTTCCTAAATTAGCTAGGAGATTATTTGTACCTATGTTAATATTAATCAAGTTCAATGTCAATTTGTTTTTTCTCAAGTTTAACTTCAAAAACAAAACTATAGTACTTAAAGAATTCAAAGAATTACCCTTGACCTTAACTGCTTTTACCAAATAATTGCAGCTATTAGTATCAAGTTCATAAGTATCTAATACGGTATTGAATTTGACATTAATTAAAAATATCGTCTTGTTGTTGCAAATAATCACTCTGTCTTCACTAGGGGCTAAAAATGAAAAATCATTGAAAATATCTTCTTGATCTCCATTCATTTCTTTATCATTTTTGTCTCCTACAATCACAGCTAAATTTATTTGAGCTTCAACTTTAAAAGACAAATTCATTTTAGAAACCTCTTGAGTGGATTTGTTAAACTTATAAATATGCCCTTGAGTAAAATCAAAAATGGAATCCTGGAAATCTTCTGAATGGATGTAAGTTTTAAAGGTCAGATCTTTGTTAACTAATTTATATTTGAGTTTAGTGTCTTTTCCTTCTTTGGTTTTCAAAACCATTAAAATGAAATTACCATCAATGCCTCCGTAGATTAATGCATCTTGTTGTTGTTTAGAAGTTTTGGTATTCTTTTGTTCGTTCAATTCGTGTACAAGGTTGAAATCAAAATCTAAAACTTTCAAATCCCCATTTCCTAAGATCACGTAGATGAGTTCATTTATAATCTTTATATGCTTGACTTTACAGGAAGTTTTATATTCTTGTTGAATTTCGTTTTGTTCAGCAGTTAATTTTAATACCTTGAACAGTCTTCTATCGGTAGCTCCAATGATGTGGAAGCTTGTGTTATTATCGATGCATTCTATTGTTGTGGAAGGTGATATAGGGGCTGACCATACTAATCTTGGAGATGGATTGATTAAATAAGTAGAAATATTAGACTTTGAAATCCCCAAGTTAATGGCTGAATCTTGCAGTGACGTAAGGGTTGAGACTTGTAATCTTTCAGGCAAATTCAAGTCATTGACCCGAGGTAAGGTTATTATCGGGTAGTCTTTATCTATGAACGACATATTATGATTTCCTGATGTTATTGCAATAACCAGATACTACTACACCAAGGCCATCTGAAAAATTTCTGATGATGAGAAGAGTCGTGTGTGGACCTCTCGCATCGCGTAGTCGAAAATCCATCAGAGAATTCGGCCTACGGCTGGCCCTAAGCTAGTGCGAGCGTTACTGCCCTTTGATACGGTAGCGAAACTCTACAACATGTTAACGACACTACAACTGTTATCGAAAAAAAATCACAGTATATCAAGTCATGTATATTACCCATCAAAACGTTTGGGCCCTGAAATCAATATAAACTATACCCATATAAAAAGATCACAAAAACTACAATAGAATTTCAAATGGAGCAACACTGCCAAATGATGTAATGCTAAAATTATTCTTCTTTGTTTGTGAAAAACAAAAGTTTAAAACCAAACATAACACAAAGATAACCATTACGTAACGTCATTAAATGGTCTGGATCTGACATGTGCCCAGGAATCACCGGAATGAAAGGTGTAACTAGTAATTTGAATTCTACTAAGGTGTTAATGGTCTACAATAAAATAATTCCCTAGACGTAAATGTATTAAACTAGCTAATGTACAAGTAAAGGCAAACCTCTATTAAATAAAAATGCAATGATGAAAGGATAAACTTAATCAAATGATTAAATTTATACAGCTTGTAAGAATTCGTCATTAGCATAATGGTATTCGTTAACAACAACTTTAAATTCGTTGGTTTCGTTATTGAAAGATTCAATTTGGAATGAAGATAAATCATCAACAACAATATCAGCACCAGATTTTCTAACTTTTTCTGGGTCATAAGTAGAACAGATCCCAACAATCATGGCACCAGCACCTTTACCGGCAGTAATACCAGCTGGAGCATCTTCAAAAACCACAACTTTATGGTGGTTAGCTTCGAAACCTAAAGTGTTTCTAGCAGATTGGTAACCTTGAGGATGAGGTTTACCTTTAGTAACTTTTTCAGCAGTAATGAAACAATCTGGTTTTTGAATAGTTAATAATTTTAACCATTTAGTAGCTAAAGGTAAAGTACCAGAAGTGACAATAGCCCATCTTTGTTTACCATCTTCAGCTTCTTCTTTAGAAAATTTATCAAAAGATTTAACTAATTCAACAGCACCAGGAATTGGTTTAGCATATTGACCGAAAGAATCTGGAATTTCTCCTTCCCATTGAGTAACTTGTTCTTCAATGGCATCTTCTGGAGACCATTTAGCAATGACATCAAAAGTTCTACATCCATGACTAGTTCTAATGATTTCATCTGGGTTAACATGTGGTCTAGTTTTACCGAAATCTCTCCAGAATTCAGAAATAGCACCAGTAGAGTTAACTAAAGTCCCATCACAATCGAATAAGGCGGCGTTAACGTAAAAGACAGCTGGTTGTTTTTGAATAGTCATAATGTGTAAGTAGTAGTTAAGTTCTTATAAAATAAATCAAAGTTATAAGATAATTAATCGGGATTAAAAAAAAGAGTGGGAAATCCTTGGATATTTATAATAAAAAAATAACCTAAAGGATTATCCCATGTTTTTTGGTTTTTTTCTTTTTCCTATTGCCCCTTCATACTATTTGATACATATCAACCTCTGGATTAATATGATGGTGTAATAGTAAAATATCATCATTGAAAAAGAAAGTCGTGTGCAGGAGTGGTGCGACCTCATCGGGCGTTCCTTCCTGTATACGTCATTTCCATACCATACGTTATGCTAGTTGGTCTCGTGGTATGAGGCATGTTATAATAGTGTAGGATCTTCATAATAGAACCATTACGTAGTGCAAAATATTGATTGAAATTCCATTACTTAATTCCACCAGATGATACTCAATCAGGAAAATCCCATATGAATCAAGCTAGAGATTCCCCACTGGCTATGGTTAAGGTTGTGAAGTCATCCATGATGGATGGTTCGGCTTACGAGTTTAGATCAAATGTAACAAGATTTGATAACAGCAAAGATATCAACCGAAAAACTCCTGCTCTTATCGGATAATCTGGTGAGCGTAGGCCATTTTCTTTTTTCTTGCCTGTCACCGCCCCTCTTCCTCTGTCTCTCCCCTCTTTACACCCTTACGTGAATGGATTAATTGTTGAAGGATCAATTGTTGAAGGATCAATTAGAATCAATTGAACTGATCAGTAGAGCTTGGATCAAGCAGACCTAGATTATCATATTCACTTTCTCCTCTATCATTGTTGCTACGGTTAGAATTAACTTTGAAGTCAGAATTGTTTGGGTTTTACTTTTAATAGGCGTTTGGTGTAATATCACTAGCAAACTCATTACCTCATAGCTTATTTGCTACCAATAAATATATCCTATTTAGTCAACTGTATGAAGTAATGGCATCCTCTAACCGTTACAAGCCTGTATGAACCACTGTATGTTTTTTCTTTTTCTTATTCGCATACGTCATAGGAAAATTCTGGTCCCGATAAAATAATCCGGATCTGCGGCTGGTGGACCCAGGTGGGACAAAAGTGGGAAAGGCGGATCCGGCGATCCCTTTCGCGCCAAGCTGGTGCCACCATGGCCCCGTGTCTAGGCCCATGTTCTCCCTAAGCATTATTTTCGCGTTCCGGCAACTCCCTGCCACCGGCCCACAGTCGATTCTATTTAAACTTTTTAGTGGCAGACAATTACGTCATTACCCATTTCGGGAACCTACGAGTTTTAGCAGCTAATATATGGTCCTGCATTTATTTTCACGGTTGAAATCGAATTGCACCCATAATAGACGAGAATTATTGATGTATTGGAGATATTGGGCCTGTGAAGTAGTACTGGATACTTATGCCACTGGAATACTTATCACACTGGAATAATCTCTAGAACAAATATTCACAGTAATCTCGTAGTGTAAATATATCCAGTAATCTCGTGGTGTAAATATATCTAGTAATCTCGTAGACTGAATCTAAGATTGTCTGTGGCGTTGTGAGCTTTTGTTACACCAGTCACAGGAGTCCACATACGATCAACGGGATTTAGTATGGGGTTGTAGCAATCTTTGAGATCAATAGAGGGTTTGGTCTCCACTCAACTGCAATTGTTCCTCAGCGGCGAACAATTGTTTGGTTACCAAGTCAAGTTTAGCCTAATTGTGTAGTTATGGGTTTATTTGTTACAATTGATATAATTCCAGTTTGATTTATCTCTGGAGTAATATACCGAATGGTTTGTTAATTATGCTTAATGGTTATCTCCCAGGTGTTAACATTCCCGTATCTATTCTAGACTTACTTTAACTTGAAGGAGTATTTGTTAGAATAATGTACAGGTTTCGTGGTAATAGGGCGAGAGAGTGGACCTAAGGAGGCTTTGAGGAGAGATCTAGAGTATTATCTTAACTCCAAAATCGTGTAATTCGTGTATTGGCCTGTGTAATGGTCTTGTTCTGTTATCTTTACTGTCTTTACCTTCTTTCAGTTTGTCGTTTGTGTACCATTTTGTAAAGTAGTGTATTCAAAGTCGTGTGTGGGTTAAGACTGAAGTGAATCGTTAAGATGCTGATGAGCAGAGATGAGCTTGGAGTTGAAACCACTGAGACAAAGAAAGCCTAGAGATAAGACTAGGGACTAGATCTACCTGCCATGCTATCAATACAACACTACAATAAAGTTATAATGACTCATTAACCTTTATATATAAGTTCTTACCTATAATATATACGATTTTTTTCAGACCTAGATAATGTATTTTATTAATTGTTATTTAATTTTATGATTAGATTAGATGTAACCAATTCTGTTAGCAATATCTAAAGCATCGTGGTCAGCGGTTAATCTGATGTAAGCTTTTTTGGTACCGTTAGGTCTAACTAAAGTGTTAATGTGATCAACATCGATTTCGTATAATTCTCTAACAGCTCTTTTGATTTGATGTTTGTTAGCTTTTAAGTCAACTTGGAAAACTAAAGTGTTACCGTCTTCAACTTTTTTCATGGCAGTTTCAGAAGCAATTGGAGAAACAATAACTTTGTAGTTATCCATTCTGTTGTAATGAGGAATAGATTTTCTAACATATTTTGGGTTTCTGGCTGGCTTGTAAGTGTTTGGTAATTTGAAAGAAGCAGAGGTTCTAACTTTCAAAGCTTTTTTGGAGTTAGTTCCCTTTAAGACAGCTTTCTTAGCATTAGTTCCTTTAGTGGCTAAATATAGTTAGTATTATGTTTGGTAGAGTGGGTGGTTGTTAGGTTTTGAGTAAAGATTATTGTGATTTGATACTGGTACACTGTGGATGAACTGTTAGTGGACTGGTATTTCAGAACCATTTCTATTCGATGGATGCTTCCTTCAAGGGGATTTATCTTTAGTTCTGGACTTTAACACTAGACTTCAAGACTAGCAATAAATTCAAAGTGGATAATACAAGGATTCTTTGAGAATCCCAGTTTCTATTTCTTCTTTATCACTTTCTAATCTTTTCTTTACTTTGGATTGAACTCATTCTCTTCGGGATTGGAAAGGTTTGGCATCTTTGAACAAGACGATTATCACATTAAACATTGGATTTCACTTCTATTCTCACTCGGTTTACTTCTACATGATGAAGTATTAAACCCATACAACAACAGGACGTTGGTATTACATACTACTTGGAGACATCTTTGATTAATAAATACAGTTGGTATAAATTTTTCACTTCTGAAAAAAAAACTTTTATTTCCTCACAGAAAATTTTTCGCTCCGGCTGAGGTCGTCTGGATACCAAAACAAGTGCACTACTTGCGACATGCCTATAGTGAAGACAAGATAAGGGTAATGGGTAAGAGATATGTAGACAAGTGTAGTTAAGAGTGGAAGTATATATATTGGTTAATAGGCTCCAGCTGTCAAGGGACTGGTATTAACGCCTTTTATTCCATGGTCAGATAATGAAGTGTCCACCTAATAAGATAAATGGCTGCGATGTCTGCGGTGCCTATGACTGCGACATTTCTTCCCTACTAAACCCGCGACAATCCTCTCGAAAGTAGTGTGCGCATTGGATGAAAACAGTCACAGTCAGGTGAGAGGCTAATTAACCTAAGATGAGCGTATATATACAAGATAACTTAAGGATGAATGAAATATATAATGTAAAACAGTAATCATAACCGACGTAATTTTTTGGATCTGGTCCCTCCAAACTTCAATTTGGTAGCATCTGATACTCTTATGATATGATCTTTTAAAGAGGATCCTTCTTTCCCTTGTAAAGCATTTAAAAATGCTTCTCTTCCCTTTCCAAAGTTTTTCAATACTAATTCTACTTTATCACTTGGATTCAATAATTTTTGATCTTCAATGGTTTTAAACATCTTGGAACTAACTTGATATCCTGCTTCATATTCAGATCTTTGAGCTTTTCTAAATCCTAATTGTCCGGCTGATATATGGACTTTTGGATGATGAGGTAATTGTAAGTAATATAAAACTGATTCTTGATAGGAAATATCAGGATTTTTTTGAAGAAAGTTAGGATCTTCTTCGACGGCTACCAATGTCAATAACGTATTGTGTCTATTGAAATTCCCATATAACTTCCATAATACCACTTTATTACTATCTTTAAATTTTAATGCTGATTTGGATTTATTGAACAATCCAGAGTTTGGGGTATTTGAGGTGGTACTGGTAGGGTTTATTAAAGATTTAGACCCCGTTTGGAAGCCTCTGATGCTGCTTATGCTATTTGGAAACCTAAGTCCTTTGAGTCCGAGCCCAAAAGACCTCACACCATTGAATCTGCTGAACATCTTTAACCTGGTTTGTGGTTATCTGGTATAAATTTTTCACGGTCGCACTTTGAGTATTTTGATGGTCGCACTTTGAGTATTTTGACACTCGCACCTTCAAAGTCTAGACGGTAATCCATCCGCCGCACTAACCAGATGCTAAGCATGGCAACTTGCGCGTAAGGGTCTAACTAAAAGTTATTGTCCAGCCTCTTTGCGTACCTTCAACCCATAGCCACAATGAACCGTTTCATTTCATGACTCTGTTTGACTACTTGTAGACTCGTCAATTGTAACCATGTCCTGACTCCTCTTACCTTAAATGTCAAGGTTTAATTCACCACTTGACTCTCGTGCCCTTTGAGAAAAATGCGCAGCCTGAGGAGGGACAAAAAAAACAACATAAGGCTGATAAGTATCCCTTAAGTAGAGATATAATTACCGATTTACCGGGAGTACCGTGGGTCAATTGAGCATAGATTGATCATTATAATTGATAACACGTCCTGATATATCATATACGCGTGCAAACTACCTCAAAACAGTTGATTGGACAGGCGTTTTTTTTGTTTTTGTATTAGTCCTTGAGTCCACGTCTGTGACAATTTAAAGACGTACTTTTTTATATTCAAGTGTGAATAGACGTCATCGTGTTTGACAAATTCCGAACCGTTGTTAACAAGCATTCCAATACCCAATCCCATCACCATCCCCATCCGAAAATGCCCCAGTCGATATTAGATGAATATATCTTGGATGTAGTGGATAATTCTACTTCTGCCACCAATAAGATGTTGGTTAAAGAGTATAATCGAATCGGAGAAGGTGCTTTTGGAACTGTGGTAGAAGCAGTTTTGAAACATCATTATAACCAAGGAAGTAATAATAGTGGTCTGTCTAGTGATTCTACTAATAATAATCCTGAAACCTCTAATGATTGGGTAGGTCCATTTGCCATTAAAAGAGTACCGGCTCAAACTGAATATAAAAGTAGAGAATTAGAAATATTAAGAGTGGTTAATCACCCTAATATTATTGGGTTAAAGTATTTCTTTGAGAAGAGAAATCTAAAGGATGGAATCATTTATCAAAATTTGGTTATGGAATGTTTGCCTTCAAATTTACAATCTGAAATCAAATTCTATCGACAATCTAAATACACTATTCCTTATCCTCATATGAAAGCTTATACTTTCCAATTGGCTAGAGCCATGTTATATTTACATGGATTTGGAATTAGTCATCGAGATATTAAACCTTCTAATATTTTGGTTAATCCTTCAACGGTAAATTTAAAGATTTGTGATTTTGGTAGTGCTAAGAAATTGGAACCTGATCAACCTTCAGTATCCTATATATGTTCAAGATATTATAGAGGACCTGAATTAATTATTGGTTGTCAAATTTATAGTACTAAAATTGATATTTGGGGGTTAGGTTGTGTGATAGCGGAAATGTTTCTCGGTAAACCAATTTTCCAAGGTCAATCTCCTGAATTACAATTAAAGGAAATTTCTAAACTATTAGGTCCTCCTTCAAATTCTTTTTTCTTTAAAAGTAACCCACATTATAGAGGTTCAATGTTCCAAACTAAATTGTTTTCTTGTTCAGTTAAAGAACGGTTTGAACAAATATTTTCTAATAGTCCTCCTGATGCTATTGATTTATTGTTAAAGATTTTGGTTTATGATCCAGATGTTAGAGCTTCACCTGCTGAAGTTCTAGTTCATCCTTTCTTCCATGAATTGAAACGCAAAAACTTTCAAGTTTATCCAAGAGGTTCTAATAGTCCTATCACTTTGAATTTATTTAATTTCAGCAATTATGAATTGGAATTGCTAGGGCTGTCTAAGAATGATTTAATGATTTCTAATGATTAAATCCTAACAAACTAACAATCATAAAAATTAAAAAATTAAAAAAAAAAGAGAATACGTTTGTCTTTTTGGGGAGGAACTTGATAATACCTCGGATTTTTATAAATACCTATACATTTTTTTTATCTTATTGGTCTATTCTTGTTGGGTTTATCAAGTTCATATTGGTGACTAGTCGGTCATGAACCGGTGTTCTTTGTGTTTTTTTTTTTATATTTTGTGTGCTTTGTTCTACTTTTAGATTGACTGAATCTGAACGTTCCTAATCCCACTTGATTTAATACCCGATTGATCCAATCACTTTACAGAGAGTATCTGTAAGTCATATATTATTTTATTTTGTTAAATCTCTTTCTTTTCTTAACTTTACGTTACTTTAATTCAATGTATATTATTGTTTGAATGCTTTATATACCATTTTTTAATATATATTTATAAACTGATTCCTTTAGTTTACAACTAATCTATAATGCCAAACTATAACTATATTCATCTTCAATGTTTTGGCATAACCATAATACAATACAACTTAACATTATACACCCATTACAAGTAATATTAGAAACTCCCATTCCTAAAGTAGGGAATCCAACTTGCTTCAACAAATACTTTAAAATGAAAACCATGAATGAACCAGCCAATCCACCAGCTAATAAAGAAAATCCCAAGAATAATATAACTCTAGCGGCCCAAGCATTGGAATTGCCATTAGATAAAAAGTTTGATGAATTATTTTGATCATTGAATAAATTGGATTTCTCGATGGAATTGACAATCATCATTCCTAAAGTAGAACATATATATGGTATCCAGTCAATAAAGGTCACATGAATAGTCGAAGCATTGACGGTTTTGGAATAAACCGCAGCATCAATCATAGACCAGAATCCAATGGAATATAAGGCCCCGGCCACATATACTCCTACCGATCTTAATTTCTGTGACTTGGGCAATCTTAATGAAGCAAGATTGAATCTAAATAAATTGCTTTGTGATTCCATTGTGTATTGTGGTGCCTTCAATCGACTGAATATGTATGACTCTCCTATCGCCCTTTTGGTTTATCATCGTCCTTCTCAATCCCTCACGGATGTTGGTATGGACACGCCCAAACCTCGAGAGTTTACTTTTGATAGGGGTCTGGTTCATGTTTTGATTTTTCTCTATCGATGACGGATAGAAGTGAAGCTTTAGGGTAGTTGGGTGTGATACTATGGGGATTAGGTATATTGTTGATTTTTTGGGGATTTTTTAGACATGTATTGGTGGTGTTGTTGCTGAGAATCTATTTAATCTGAAATTTGCAACTTTCACTAAAATACGAGCACCTCAAAGTAATGTAATTTTTTAATGCTATGAATTTACTATAATACATGCTAAACTATATATTTATCGTTCAAACCCAAGACTTTTACAGTTCCATCTCTATTACAACATACTAAAGTCTTCCCCTGATCATATGTGTCTATTTGGAGCACGGGACTTTCAGGAGAGCCTTTACATAACCGAAAATTCGATACGACTTGTTTGGTTTGAACATTCCAGAAGATAAGTCCTTGGTTATCAGAACCTGATACCACCAATGGTTCTTTACTTGCGGTTATGAATTTACTTCCACAATTGAATTTTTCACAGATCTTGATTTCTTCGTTGGTATCATTATTGAAGTCTATGGCATTATATGTCTTAATGACCTTATTATTCATGTAGTCCCATAATCTGATAGTCCCGTCTAAACTAGAGCTTAAAATATACTTCCCGTTGGGAGAAATTTCGACATTAGATATAGGCGGATTCACCACATCATTGGTAGAAGCAGTAGCAGTCCCATAACTCGAACTATTAAAGACCAAAGTTTTTAAACATTGTCCAGTTTCACTATCAAATAGTCTCATTAACCCATCGTAAGACCCACTGACAATTATGGAATTATCAGGAGTTAAACATATAGACAGTATTGGGTCTGAATGAGCTGCCAAAGTTTTTAAATTCTTACCTGAACTTAAGTCCCATATAGTAATGGTTTCATCTGCTGAACCACTGAATAAAATGTTCCCCTTATTACTAAATTTCAATGTGGTTACATGATAAGTATGTTTTTTCAAAATCTTGATACATTTTTGTTTACTGATGGACCATAGTCTTATCGTCAAGTCATCTGAAGCCGATGCTATTATATCTGAATTTATTGGTGAGTATTCAAGATCCGATATACCTTTGGTATGTCCCGTTAGTTCAACTAGTAGTTCGCCTGTTTTGAAGTTGTAAATCTTGATAATTCCAGAGGATGTGCAGTAAGCCAAAGTTTCTCCATTGGGTGAAACTTTTATCGAGTTGACGGAATTAGAATCTTGAAGCTCATATATCTCCTGGTACAATGCTTCACCTTCAATCCTCAGTTGAAGTGAAGACTCCACTGCTGGTTCAACCATTCCTCTACTACTTCCTTCAGATCTAGTTATCTGATATCTAGTTTTTGTTATTCGCGTTGATTGCAAAAATTGCTGGAGGCACACTGAATGGCTGATAAACCGTAGTGTTTATTCTAATGCTAATGCTAAATGCTATACATTATGCTATACATTGTTCTATACAAGTTATTCATTCAACCATATACGTTCATAAACCTTTTCCCTAAGCATTTCTCTTCATTTCATCAATCCAAGTTTCAAATAAACTGTTTTCAATATCGTCAAATGGTCCTGGAGTTCTTTTAGGCACACTTAAAGTGTCCAAATTATGTGACTTATCCTTCAAATCAGATGGTAAAATTATCTTTTGTAGATATATTTTGGAACTGTTGAAATTTTCTACCTTCATTAACTCTTTCAAAAAATACTTCAAATATTGACAAATTAGAATTTTCTGAGTTGAAGATGGATTAGAATATTCATACCCGGAAAATGCCAACAAATTAATGATATTATCATTTAGATTCACCAATGAATCATATTGCTCGGTACTGAGTGTATTCTTTGATTCCAATTTGTGGAACACCTTATTTAAAATCTTATTCAATTCTGGTTGCAAATTATCAACCAAATTTTGACGTTTGGAAGCTTGGCTATAATTTATCTGGCTTGAAGAATTACCTGCCAAGGATGACGTAGAACTTCCAGTGGGACGATTTTTTTCTGCTAAAGATTCATCGGACCGAGCTACGGTAGATGGTGGCGATATAGAAGACTCTCTGGTAGTTGATTTTGGACTAGGATACTCATTTGCTTTAGACTTTTTATTGTCATCATAATTGATCGTAGAGATATCAAACTTGATGGTTTCATCTTCAGCGTCTTCTTCACCGCTATTCCATTTCTTTTGATTATTTATCATCTCTGTGGGCAAATAAAAGTTTTGGGTTCTCAAAACATGATTTTCTTGATCATATAATTTCTTTCTTGTGATTAAACCCTTGATGAGTTTTTGCGATTCTGCCTCGGAAGAGTTATTCTTGGTTATGAATTTGTGTTTCAATAACCTATTAGTAGAATACCGTTCTCTAGGATCAATCATAAAACATTTAATTAAAAAATCCTTGAATGTATCAGACACGTTTAAAGAGTCTAATTCAATTAATTGTAAAAAGTCTTCATTCTTGTAACATCTGGAGATATATCTCAAGGCTTTCATAGGTGAATAATGAGCTTGCAAAGGAGGTTTACCATTGAATAATTCAAATAAACAGCACCCCAAAGACCAAATATCGGCCTTATTATCATGTCCACCATTATTATTCAATATCACTTCAGGTGCCATCCAATAAGGAGTCCCCACAGTAGTGTTTCGCCTTGAGAAATTAGAAGATAATTGAGTAGATACCCCAAAATCAGTCAATTTTACTTCTCCTTTAGAACCCAATAAAATGTTTTGCGACTTCAAATCTCTATGGATTTTACCTTGATTATGAAGATAATTCAACGCCAAAAGAATTTCTTTGGCAATTATCAGCACCACATTTTCATCAAGCACAGGTCCAGGCATTAATAATTCAAACAAAGAACCTCCATTCACAAATTCCATTATCACCCAAAGTTTATAATTCTTAACAAAACACCCCATATATTTTGTAATTTGGGGTAAACGACACTCACTGATTATCTGGATTTCCTTATTGATTTCGAACAAATCGGTATCTTCATTTTCCAAGTCAATTTGCTTGATGGCCACTTCTTCATTATTGGCTTTAATCAATCCTCGATATACTACCCCAAACGCACCTTTCCCCACCTGCTCACACACCTCAAGCTCGTCAGCACTATACACTCGAGTAGCCATTGACGACTAAAACACACGGGAAAATAGTTGCAAGCAAAATACCGTCAAAAATTTCAATTATTTATACAACTCACAATATCCACAGCACCTTATCTCACACCAATATATCAAGTCACTCGCTTAATATTTGACACTTCTATATATAAAGGGTCTAACTGTAAAGTAAACATCGCGAAAAGAAGTGATCAGCCCCCACACGACTTAGAATATTAAAATGAGATAGCTTAGATACCGAGATTCATATTATCAAAATGTTTTTAGGATGTAGCAGAGGTTTAGGTGGTGGGTCCAGGCTATGGCAAATGGCGAAGCAGCCACTAGTGTTTCTGCGTTCCATTACAAAAGTGTCGAATGATTCACTACGAGAAGTGTTATTAGCAAAGTCCCTTACTAGTAGTAAGGTGGCCGATGAGTTCATAAGATGTACATTATTCAATGCCAATGGAGATATAGTTATGCATAGTAAGGATATCAAACGACTGCATTTTTTAAAATCCAATAATTTAGTGTCCAGAGATATCCGGAAGATTTCGAAACCGGTGGTTAATAACTCTGCTAGTTATATCAATTTGGAAGTGGTTCCTTCAATTGTGACGAGAAAGCATTGTATTCTACTAAATCTATTAAATATCCGGGCTATGATCAAAGCAGACCAGGTGGTAGTATTTGAAAGTACTGGGAATTCGGCCAGTATACCTGATGAGTCGACCCCTGGGTCTAACGCTGGATTAAATGATCCTCAATCTCATGAAAGACTCTTGAAAGATTTGCATATTAGTTTAGCAAAACCAGGAGAACACAATTCCCTTTCATACGAATTCAGGGCATTAGAAACCATATTGAATCATTTAATGAAGGATTTAGAAACCGAAATGGATGTTCACACATCTGCTTTAAATCATCTATTAGATGCTCTCCAAGAAGCCATAGAAAGTGATAAATTAAGATATCTTTTAATTCGGTCTAAAAAATTGACCAAGTTTCATACTAAGGTAAAACTAGTAAGAGACTCCTTAGATGAGGTGTTAAGTGATGATGATAATTTGAATTCCTTATACTTGAGTGAAAATAGATATAAGACTAATCACGAAGAAGTGGAATTATTATTGGAGAATTATTATATCACTTGTGACGAAATTGTTCAAAAAATAGAAAACTTATTATCGCAGACAAAGTCCACTAATGAAATTATCAATATCATTTTGGATTCCAATAGAAATGAAATGATGCTTTTAGGATTAAAGTTTGGTCTTGGTTTATTATCTATGGGGATCGCCTTGTATGTGGCAGCTGTGTATGGAATGAATTTAGAAAATTTCATTGAAGAAACCGACTTTGGGTTCCCACTTGTCATTTCCTTTAGTTTCATCCTTCTATTGATTTATCTCGGCGTAAGTGTGAAAAAACTACGAAATGTACTGAGAATGACCATGACTGGTAGGAAAGAAAATCGACCATTCTAATTCTTGTAAATATGTAAATTAAAAATAAAAATGTATATATAATGGGGTTCTTTTACTTCTTAGCAAATTCCACATCAATTCCTGGTTGTAAGAATGATCCACTAGCACTTCTTTCCCTCGTGTCTTTCTTCTGAGCAGGGGTATTTTTAGCGTCAAATAATTCTCTTGAAAGGTTTCTTGGTGAAGAACTAGGGGATGGCACTGGTGTGCTCTTGGTGTGGAATGGTCTCAAAGAGAAATTCTCCGATGCACTGATTGGCATTGGACTTTTTGGGGTGGCTGTTGTATGTTGAGCAAGGTTCAGACTAGTTCCTGGTCTTCTGGGACTTGGTGGAATAACAACTTTTTGTAATCCTAAATTACTCTTTTCCTGTTGTTTCTTAGATTGATAGTTTCTTTCGTTATTAACTAAATTCATGAACAATTCGCTTCTCACATCGATACTCAACAAATCTTCTAATAAAAGGTTATAAATGTCCATAGGTGGTTTTAGTCCATTGGCAGACTTAATAGGAGAGGGTCTCAATATTAAATGAGTGAAGGGAACTGCTCCAATGGAGTCCATAATATTCAAAGTCTTAGCAGCATCTCCTAATACAGATTTATCAGTAGGGGTTTTCAATTCTTCAGGAAATTCATCAGATAATCCAAAACTTGGGATTTGGCTTAGGGAGTATTCGACACTTATATGTTCCAAAATATATAATAATGAACTGATATTACTTCTAGGAATAGATGACAAGATCTTAATCAAATCTGGTCGTTTACTAGGAGCCATTTCTTCACTAGCTTCACCTTTCCCCTTGTACAATTGAATTAACGAATCATAGATCAGGCAAGGAATCAAAGAATCACCAATCTCAAGCAACCAGTTTTTTATGAAATTCAAGATAACAGGCAAATTCTCATTACCCAATATCTCTATGGTTTTCTCAATCATATGCTGCTGTAAAGAAGTTTCATTCGATATAGTTACATGGTCAAAAGTTTCATTACTTAAAGTGTCAATTATCTTTTCTTTGATATTCCAGTACTGATTATGGTTGATAGGTTGCTCCCAGAACTCTTTCACCGAAGTATCATCTTGTTTATGTTCAACTAGTTTTATCACTTGATACACAAAAAATGGTAATGATGCAAAACTCAACAACTCATTATCCTTATCAGTTTGAGAAATGTTTATTTGCAATGGAATATCCTTGTAAAGGTTGAACTGTAATTTTAAGTTTTGAAAGTTATTATTGGCTTGGGTGGTACTATATTGATGCTTTTGGAAATTCTCTGGTGATAAGATTGATGGAGAATAAATCCCAGTACTGAAATGCTCTAATAATCCATTAAAGTCATTTTCAAAATTTCCAGGCTTGTTGATATGAGATATGAAAGTTGAAGCAAACTTATGCAATCTTGTAGTAGAGTCCAACGAGAAGTTGTAAATTACTTCCAGTAATTTGGTCATAGATTGATAAATCAAACCAATTTTCATTTTTTCAAACCTTTCAAGTGCCTGAGATCTATCAAGAACCTCATTATCAATTAAAAATTTCAATTCATGTAAATCATAATACTTTTCATTATACTCTTGTTCCAATTTTTCGAGTTTTTCGTCATAATCTGTATGTAGTACCGAGAGCTTCATTGATCTAAACATGTCGTTAAATCTCTTGGAGGTATTACTAGCCATTTCATTCACGTGTTTAGTAGTGACTTCATCCAATAGTCTTTGTCTCATCTTACCATTAGGAGTCGAGTTAGGAGTACTTTTATTGCTAGTTTTGGCATTGTCTTTCTCTGCTTCTGGAGTAGCCTCACTACCACTTCCTTCATTCTCCTGATAACTAGAAATGAAAACCGCCAAATCAGACCATTCAAACCATAACCCTTCACTTCTGAATTTCCGATAGTTCATAATCCCATTACCTACTATTAATTTCAAATCAAGTAATCCTTGTCCGAATCTCTCTAGGTTTAATCTAGTAGGATTGATTCTAAATGGTCTTCTATGAACCAAGAATTTGCACAATTCTTCACTACTGAAAATCTCCGATTTATGACCTGGCAATGGGAAAGTTCTTTTTGTAGTTTCAACTTTGGATAAAGCATCCTTCAAAAAAGCCGACAATTCATAGCGTGACCTCAACTTTGCCGGACCTAAAAATAAAGGAAACTCAAATTCACCTCCTTCCTCGACATTAGAAGGTTCGGTGTGGATGACACTTGAGTCACTATTATCTATATCAGGAGTATTAGAAGAATTAGGAGTCACGTTGATAGAAGAAGAGCTTGTTTCAGATTCTAATTCTTTCGGTTCATGTCCTTCATTTCCTTCTTGTTCATTGATTTTACTAGCAGCAGCAGCAGCGATTTCATTATCAGAGAATTCTTTCATTCTTCGACACTCACTATAGTCAGATTTTAACTTCTCGACATCAGCATAAGTCGAAATGTAATCACTCAACAAATCATCCAATCGATCAATAGTTGTTCTAATATATGGCTCGTGACTCTTGATAAAATCATTTATTGACTCCAACACCTCTCGATCAATGGTGGAAGCTAAACTCATCAAGGTATTGGCTTCAGCAGTCAAATCTTTGATATACATAGCCAATGGCACGTCCATAGTAATTTTAGGTCCTGTTGGTGGTTTGGGGAGATTCTGTTTAGGTTTATCTGTCGACTCTTCATCACTATTATTGGTATCTTCAGCGGGAGGTTTTACCATGGAAGCACTATCCATCTGCTTAAGTTCATTGAGTTTTCTTTGTGCCAGAGATATGGTCCTTTTATTGAACAGTTTCGATCTGACAGGCGAGTCTTTACTAGAGACACCTAGAGGGCTACCCTTTTCCCAATAATTGAATGAACTGGTGGAACTATCAATAGAAAATTTATTGAGGTACTGACTATTGGCATGGTAATAACTCATATAATTAAACACCAACAGTCTCAATTCATGTAATTGTTTGAGGGACAATTGTGACTGTTCCTTTAAGTTATTGATTCCAGTGATATAGTCCGCAGACCAATATGAGTTAGCAAACCGACTCATTATCAAACTTATGTTAAAAGTATCAGATGCCTGCGACTTACACGTAAAATGGTGATCTGGTAAATATAGCGCGCTTTATAAACATACTATAAGAGTAGTATAAGCATGAACATCGACCAGGAGCAATTGACTAGAGATATCAATGATGCTAACAAGGATGTGGAAGGACTCAGGAAAGAAATAGAATCCCTTGAACTGGAATTGTTAGCAGCTGACAAGTCTGTAACCCTGCTAGAGAAACAGATACAACAAGAGAAAGTAAAGACCACAGCTTTGGCTAATGATAAAACTCATAATGAAAAACGACGCAAGAGACACATCGATGAACTAGATCCTCCTATAGTACAGCATCGGTATTTCGATGACTCCATTAGTCAGTATTTTGATACTAGCTCCGACGCGTTCACCAAGTATCGACCACAACCTGAAATAAATATCAGTGAGGTACTGTTAGAAGTGTCTCAGAGATCGAGATTGATTGTAGGGTTGAAAGAAAATATACTTTATGAGAATATTTTTAGATTTAGTGGTATAACAGCATTCCCATTGAAGGATGAATTCACAAAGGATGATGAATATTTAGGGATTCGTTTCGATAACTATTCTATGTATACTAAGAAATTCCTTGATCCACATTATGTCATTCTCCGGAAAGAGGAAATCGATAACAAGCAAAAGGGGTTGATTAAAGTTTGGAAAGTTTATAGGGACACCTTACCTTCATATATTCCTACAGAAGAGATAGGTGAATATTTAACCACATACCAAGGCGACAAAGGATTGAAATTGTTCGTGTCTACTATTAGAAAACAGCTTGTCAAAACTCAGTTCAAACATGACTTATTTTCTCAATTATATCAGTTAAAATTCAAAGATATTGGGGATAATACCATAAATTCTGAGCTGTTTGTTACTAAACATATCAACAAAGATCTTCTGTGTCTGCTGGTGGTAATACAACTTGAAACAACATCTGCTCGGCCACTTGAGCTTCATTTAAGGTGTTCTGATAATATAATAGAAAATGCCGAGTTCTCTGCTACTGAACATCAGCAGATATATAAAAAGGCTTTCATGGGGTTGGAAGCTCAATTGAGAGGATGTAAGCTTCAGGATATGAAATCAAAACTTCAAACATCTCTTAAATCATTATTACTCGAAGGGATTTTATAATTCCACCCCATGCCACGATTTTACGATTTTACGATCACTTACATAAATAAATGTATTTATTCTCTAACGTTATATGTGAAATATAAAAAGTCTATTTCAAAGAAAAAAAAATTCATAACAAAACAACAAAACATGTATATAACAACGGAAAAACAACTAGGACTTTTTTTGACAGAACAATCATATTTTAAAGGAAAAACAAAATAACAATTGCAAGTCTAGTGACAACAAGCACAGGTCAAAATACCTGAAGTCATAATTAAGTGCAATTGAAACAACATCAATCCTTAAAAGGCATTACCAAATCCAGCACCAGTTGGCTGGTAGCCAATTCCAGTCATATTGGCACCCATTCCGGTACTACCATTAGTAATCATTAAAGGTTGGTTAGCAGCAGGAGACTCTTCTTCTTGCTTTTCAGCTTCTCTTCTCTTCTTCAAGTCAGCATAAACTTCATTAAGTAATCTTTGGTTTTCAGCAGCCATTGAGATTTCATAAGGTTTGACGAAATTAGCCAAGTTATGTAACCAAGATAATTCCATGACGTAATCGTATTGAATAGTATCATAACAGGCATATAATAAAGCCACAAAACATTCATGATTACCAGTTTCAACAAAGTAATCTAATAATTCATGAGCAATTTTGGTCGATTTAGAAACAGCAGCAGTCTTTAATAAGTCAGCCCACAATTTATCATTTTTCAAAATTGAAATTGATTTATTGAATTTTTTGTTTTTAGTGTACAAAGTAGCAGAGATTTGTCTGAAGAAGATAAGATCATGGTTTTCTAATCTTTCAGCCAAATCCAAAGAATTGAATCTGTTGTATGATTCATTTTCTACTGCTTCTCTTAAAGATTTGTAATCTTCTTCTTCAATCAATAAATCATGATAGGCACCATTTACAATGGAATTGTTCTTTTCCAACACACTAATCAAAAATGGTTTGATTAATGGCAAGTTATCCGATTTGACAAACATTCTAACAACTCTTGGTAAATCCAATTTAGGAGTTAACACCGTTAACAAGTCCACTAATAATGATGGATTTTCACTCAAGTAGAAATTAATGGCCTTATAATAAATTTCTAAATTAGGAGCCTTAACAATAATTTCTTTGAATGATAAATGATCAAAAGCGACTTCTGATTTTTCAATCATGGTCAATGCTGCATTATCCCATTCTTCGTAGTGACAATACAAAAAGATTAATTCAGGATATAAATGAGCCTCTTCACAAGCAGTTAAAACCTTTGGAATATTAATTCTGGACCAGAATAATTTCAAATGTTCCATAACTTTATCAGGACTATATTTACTGTATAAGATAGCCAATTCAGTAAACATTCCCATATGAGCTCTTTCCAAACTCAAACCATTTTCGAAAAGAGCAATCAATTCATTGAAGTAACCATTCCATTCATAAGTCTTGACTAATTCAGGTAATTCTTCGGCATCAATAATTAAGTTCAACCCACAAATTTGAGCTAATCTGAATTCTTTGTTTTCAATACAAGCACTGTTAACTTGTTTCCACACATTAGTGTTGGAAGCCTTTCTGGCACATTCAACAGCTCCTTGGTAATCTTCCAAGTAAACTAAAGTAGTGGCCAATTTAGAATATTTGGAAACGTTGGAATATAAAATCTTTGCAGCTTTATAGTTCTTAGCTTCAAATAATTTATCCCCAATTGATTCCAAGTCAGCCACATTTGCACCACCAACGAATTTTTCAATGTCAGATAATTTACCTAAATGAGCATAACAGTTAATAAGGGCCCCATCAATAGCAGATTCTCTTAAAGATTCTCTAGCCATATCCAAGAAAGGTACCAATTCTTCTTCTTTACCAGCATGTTCAGCAATTTCAATAACCTGTTGAAAGTTTTCTGGGTTTTTAGATTTAACATAAGAATCAATGGCTTCAGGAACTCTTAATCCATTTAATTGAGCAGTACCTAATTGGTACCATAATTCAGAAGTATCATATTTTTCAGCATATTGCTCACCTCTATCCAAGGACATAATATCTTCAACTAAAACCTTCATAGCATCGGTTCTCAATTCGAATCTGTCATAAATCTCAAAGGCTTCTTCATGTAATTGAGCTTCAATACATAATGGAGCAATTTCTTGTGGATCGAATTTATCAAGTTTTTCGATATAATTCATAACTCTAGAAGGATCAGCCTTGATGGCAGTCAAAATCAATAACCCTTGTAAAGAAGTGTTATCATTGAAAGGAGATGGTTCCAAGATAATCTTTTCTAATAATTCAATCAATTCTTCTGGTAAGTCATTTTCCATAAATGCTTTGACGGTCATTGAAATAGGTTCTGGATCATCCAATTCAGGAACCCCAGTAGAAACCACTTGATCAATCAATTGTCTTCTATGAATGTTATCGTCAGCTAACACTTTACTCCACAAGTCAAGATCAGATTTGGACAACAAATATCTGGCTTGATATTTGTACATTTTGTTATCGTTGGTGATGTTAATTAATTCATCATCATTGTTTCCTTTAGAGTAACAAATGTAAGCCAAATATGGATCTCTCTTTTCACAATACTTACCAACAACTAAAGTATCATAGTTGGTGTTTTCTTGTAAGAATTTTTCAGGAGAGTTGTTAGAATCAATGTAGATTTTAGCCAAAGTATTGAACACTTCTTGATCAGTAGAACCTCCTTGTAAAGTAGCTTCTAAGAAAGGTAATAAAATCTTTAATCTGTTTCTTTTTTCAACTTCACTAACTAATTCTTTAATTGGAACTCTGCCAATAACAGAATTCAATAAATTCTTAATAATGGATTCATCACAGTCAACGTCCAACAAACCAGCAATAACTTGTGGGGTGTTAGCTGAGTTCACTTGTTGAACATAAACTTCAATGAATTTGAAGTATTGATTTTTATACAAGTATAAAATCAAATCGTGAATGAAATTGAATCTATCACATACAATGATTAAAGGTAATTGGTCTTCCAACTTGAACTCTTTCAAAAAGTTCTTGACTTTTTCTCCATTATAAACATTGTTATCTCTAACGACTCTTTCAATTTCTTTGGCTTGGTTCATTTTAGCAGCACATTGAATATATTTGAATACCACATCTGGTTCTTGAGTCAAGTTAACAATAGAGGATAAGTAATAGTATTCCCCTTCAGTACATTTATAGTCTTCAAAAATCTTGATCAATTTCAAAGGACCAATCAAATCAGAATACTTGGTAGCGACCTGAATAATGACTTGTAAATTTTGTTGCATATTGTTAGATAACAATTCTTTAATACAAGCGACAGATTGTTCCACATTTAATTGACCAAAGTAAGCCACTAACCAATCGTTAGGCAAGACATTGGTATGAACAATAACTCTTTTGATATCTTTCAAGTCATCATAATGTTCTAAAGCTCTTTGGAATAAACCAGACTTTTCACATAATTTTCCAATACTTGGTTTATCATAATGACTAAACATATTGTTACCTAAAATAGCATCAGCCACTTGAGGAGCATGTAATAAGTTGATTTCCAATACTTTGGTTTGTAAGTGACCTTCAGCAGGAGAATCACTCTTCAAAGCATCCAATAAAAAGGCAGTACCTTGTTGAATGTAATTTTGAGAAAAGAACAAATCAGCAATATTTTCAACCTTAATATCAGCTTCAGGAGCTTGTAATAAAGAAGTAGCAAATTCACTGGCTTTATCAGGGTTAACTCTAACCAAGTTTTGGATCAAGTTAGTATAGTCAGGAGAATAACCAACTTTTTGACAATAAGGTAAGATTTTGTCAAATTGACCTAATTCAGCCAAGGAAGAAACCACTTTAATATGAACATTAGCTCTAATATAAACAGCTAAAGCCAAACCAGTATCGTTATAAGATTTAACAATATCCCCTAATTCTTCTGAGGAAGTCAATTTATCTTCCTTTAACCATTTTTCAAATAATGGTTTTCTATCTTGTTGTAAGACAGGTTTAGCCAATTCAACCGATTCATACTTATTTAAAGTACCTCTATCCAATAAAGTTGAGAAATATTGTAAGATTGGAGAGATTTGACCCGGAGCTGGAGTTATATGTTTCAACTTGTTGATAGTATCAGGAGTACGCAATTGCTCCGAAGAAGCAGCCACTTTAGCAGCATTAGCGTAATCACCTTGATTCAAATAAGTTTGGAATTGTTGAGTGAATAAGTTTTCAGCCCCAGGGAATCCACCACGAGAAGAAAGAGCTAAAGCCAAAGGAACGTTAGATAATTTTTCCAAGACATAAGGAATGATTTGATCTCTAGATACTTCCACACATAACACTTGACCTGATTTGTTAATGGTGATTAAACCGGTACCATCTTTAAAACTACTGGCAGTAAAGACTGGGTCTGCAGTAATTCTATTGACGAATAAGTTGGAACCAGTTTCAGTATCATACAAATGAATGAACCCATACTTGGTTAAAATATAAATCACTCCATATTTATCGGAAGCTTGTAAGCTTATAGGGAAATCATTGGTGGCATCAGGAGGGAAGAAAATATCAACGGTTTTTTTAGGGAAAGGAGGGTTACCATCAATATGATCAATTTCAATAATATGTAAATTACCTTGACCTTGAGCATTTTTATTCCCCACACAAAAGACTTTAGTAGGTTGAATAGCTCCATTCAATTTAATTTGAGCAAACTTTGAAACATGTCCTTCAATAGCTTGAGAAACATTACGAGCTTTGGAAAATAATTGAATATGGCCGGCAATTCTTCCATCTTCTTGAGCAATACCATTAACGGCAAACCAATTCAAATCAGGTTCGGCCACAAAATTAATGATTTGAGCATTATTTAAAGTATGATGTCTATCAGTTAATTTGATAGGACCAGCATTAGTACCATCAAAAACATTCCAATAGAAAATAGAAGATCCTGTAACAAGCCCTAAATGTTGATCATCTAACCATTTCCAAAATACTACTGGTTCATCCATAGTAAAAGATTTTAATCTTTGTTTAGAACCAAGGTTGAAAATCTGTAAAGTAGTACCATTGGCTCTTAAACAAATGACAAACTCATGAGGATGCATAATGGCATTATCAGCCGTCATGTTCTTTCTGGTGACTTCATTGTTTTTATATAAATCAACGATAGCCACCGTGTTCCCCAGACTGCCACTTTCTCGAATACACACATAATGATCTGATTCAAGAGTGGTGGATTTGAAATCAAGGGAGCTTGGTTGGATCCCCACCAGGGTAAGCTGGACCGATTCGGTGAAATCAATTGGGATATCTGACATGACCTTATTCAAGTAACTTTTCACAATCAGCAATCAATCAAAAACAATCAAAAAACAAAAGACACTGGGGTCAAACTCTTGACAATTGACCTCTGTACGCTATATAACTGCCCGACTATTCTATCAATCGATCTCAATTGTACCACAAATCGATGATTGACAGAGTGAAAGGTTGGGGTTTAATTATGTTTCGATTGATGTAACGGAAAACCAGTTGAAGGTATAACGTCCAGTTGGACGAGGGCGAGGAAAAAGGGTGATTTGGCCGGGCGTGCTCTTACCGATAACATACTAGTGCGGTGAAAGGTGATTCTCATAATTCATTATTCATATCTCTATAGACTCTATGCTACACTGGAGGTTTAACCAGCTTAATACTATCTTCAATGATCTTATTGGTGAAACCGGTGTTACTATGGGGATCATAAACTGCGTAATAATTCCCAAGGTACTCTTTAACGTATTCCCATTCACTTCCATACCATTCTCCTGCCAATATGTTAATAACTAGTTTACGTCTATTCTCTAACAGGGGATCTTGAGCGATCGTTTGGTTTGTTAGATCAAACAAGCCATCTTTGATTTGCCAGTCGACTAACCAGTAGCCAATTTTCCGTATAGCTATTTTACAGTAGACTGGAGTAACAAATAATTCCAACTTGGCAGTATTTAGATTCAGTTGGTGATCCATAATTAATTTGCGGTTTTTCCATCCGATGATAGCTTTAGCTAATATGGTGACATTATCCATTGTCGCAGATGACAAACGAGTTTGGATGGGAGCCAAAGTCATCAATCGATGATTTCGAATATGGATGATCAAGGAATGGATATATCCTATGATATCAGTTGATTGAAAGATACAAGGAAGGACATGACGAACTGCCAATAAGGTAGTTTCATAATCCACAAATTGGTCCCCAAGGTTCCCAATGTTCTCAAGGTCACCTTGGGACTTATTTACAAGATAGAACTGCGAAAACCAGAATTGTTCTTTTAGGGCTTTGATAAGATTAGTATGAAAGCTTTGGCTAGTAATTGATAATAACCCAATTACTATGTTCAAATTTGGTTTCTTAAACACTTTACCTTGAATGGTTATGGTTGGTTTCGGGTGTAATTTGTGATGATTGGTATCATATTCTTTTAATTGATTGAACAATTCAAGCAATTGTTTCTGGAACCCTTGACTACAGTGATTTAAATGTTTCCAGATTATCACATTATATAACGACAGGGAATTTTCCTCATCTTCTGAGGAGCCTTCCGGTTGTGTCATCTGCTCAAGCAATTCATCTATAGTCTGGACCAGTTGAAGATCTATTTCTATGACTGCTAATTTGGTGTGGGTGCGGAGTACCTCTTGAAGTAGTAGCGAGGTTTGGTCATAGTTATTAGTATTGATAATAAACCCAGTATTATTAACTAGTGCCAAAGACACAGCAAAAAATAAGTTTTCCATTATCCTCGTTTTCCCTAGACCCTGAGCCTAGACTATGATTATAAGAATCGATGCGATAGTGGCTCAATGATTTGGAATACCAAGACCGATGGGATGAATTGTGTGAGTTCCTACTTAGTTAATCGGCTTACTGTTTTAAGACAAGGTAATATTAGTGCCGGATCCCTAGTGAGACATTACCTATAAAAACACTAAGCCGCACACCGCCTTAACAATCCACGACAAACGCGGTCAAACAATTAAACGAGCCCTAGATGTAAACAAAGTATCCCATTCACATAACCTTCTTAACAGCTTACCACCGTGGATCGCGTTGAATACAATAAGCTGGAATTCATCACAGTCCGGCCTACAATCAATTTCTACCGCCAAACCTCTGGTCACTGAGCACTTGGTTGTTTTGTCGCTATTTTTTATCCCAGGTGTTACCCTTTTTCAGTAGTTGCGCACTATAATCTCTCAAACAAAGGAAAAAACAACTTTCCAAGCAGTTAGGCTTTTGACATTTTGGTTTGCAGAACTCTTGTGGTGCTGAGAATCTTGGTGTGTTTTTTCTTTGATTCATTGCTGGAATCTGTTCTTGTTTTTTCTAGTTTTTGTTTTTGTTATAATTACAGAACAAGTTCCAGGAGTTGAAACTATATCGACAAAATGCACGGGAGCAAAATGGTAAGACCTGAGCAATCACCTAGACTTAATGATTCCCCATTCCCGGTTTTTAGAAGTGATTACCGGTACAGAGGGGTTTATGAAAGAGCTGGGTTTGATGTTTATAAAGGTCCTAATGGTGAACGTCTTGTAAGACCTCAAGGCCATAAGTCTCTGGTTTCCAGTGAAAAACCTTACTATAACTCGTCAAATTATAAATCAGGTTCAGTTAGTGCTACCAGTAACGGGTTTCGACCTGATTCCAAAACGAGCTTTTATCCTTCCAATAATAGTACTCCCACATTAAGCAAACGTCAAGATCTGTTTGGATCCACGCCGAGTTCTGGTAATGGCGTTGGTCAAACGTCAGATCAACAATTTGATCCTCGTCAATTCACCACCAGAAACAAATCATATGGAGATATTTATGCCAAAAGTCAACAGAATGATCCTTATTCGAGTGCCAGTTCCAGAACCCAATATTATTCCACTCTGAACTTGAACCTGGATGAAGATATTGGCCTTGGGGTCAACCCTCCTCCTCATACTGCTCAAGGATTAACACATAATTTCCAAGGCGTTGATTCCCCAAAGAATTATTCGGGAACCACCGCTGTATCATCACTTAATGAAACCGATGGACCTATAGTCATTAAACAAGATGCCCAAAAAAGTGATAATCGGGGGTCAGAATTCAATTTTAGTCCTCAAACTAATGCCAATAAAAACTTTAAGAATTTGGCTCTTGATTTAAATGGTAAACCTACTGACACTGATCGGTTAAGTGATGCCACCATGGAAAATAATATTGAACCTGAAGATCTTAACCATGATATGTCAAGTCCTTCTAACAAGAATGACACCTATAATTCCACTTATAATTATAATTATAATGACACAAATGAGACATCGGTTGACCAATCAGAAAGTATTAAAACTGAAGAATTGTTAGAGACTCCTGAAAAGAGAAGACAAAAGAATTATAATGGCTTACCCACACCCCCTAAATCTGGCCTTGATGATCCAACTTTTGTTAAAAGAGAACGTCTATCAGATGCTTTAAATGATTTTAAACATGATTTTCAAACAAATCCATATCAACAAGTTGACCAAGAACCAGTAGGACCACCTACATTTCAAATCGATGAACCAAGACTTTCTTATGGTCAACCAGAATATTCTAATTCCCCAGATCCTTCCAGTCAATTTGAATCGTTCCGGAAAAATCAAGGTGAAGATAGTGAGAGGTTGAATACTGATTATGAAAATTATTTGAATGGTAATACTTCCGAGCCAATTAATAGAAAGAGTCAAATGTCAATGGTAAGCTCTATAATATCAAAGGAATCTAAATACTCCGAAGATGGTGATTCCGAAGTTGAAAGGGAATTAGAACGTCAGTTACAAAATTTGAAAACTGGTGGTAATACTGATTCCGATGGCAAGATAAATCTTGATGATGGAGTTCCTCCTAGATTAAGACCCATTGGTCCTTCTAACCCTCAACCTGAACCTGATTTAAGTGTGGTAGTAGAAGAACCAGAAACTTCCATGAACCAAACTTCCTCATATCCTAAAGAATTCCCTGAAGAAGTAGCTGAAACTTCATCCCAGCCAGAAAATATCACCCGTCCTTACCCTGCTCAATTCCCTGAAGATGACTCACCAATGTTAGAATCGAAAGAAATAATGCAAGAATCAAGTGATTTAAGCAATACCACCGATGAATTGGATTTTGGAACTGGCAATGCTTTAGATCAAGCTGATTCAGTGGTTGAAACTAAAGTTTATCCCAACACCCCAGAATCCAAGAAAGAAGACCTCGACTCAATTGATTCAATCCAACCGTTATCAGTTCGTCATTCTAAATCCAAAGCCAAAGGATTTGAATTACCAGATATAAGCAGAACGCCTGAACAGAAACCACCAGAACCACGTAATGTCGAGGACTTACCAGAGGTTAGAATGGCCAGTAAAAGAATTCCTTCTTATAAATATCCATCAGGAAGTGGTCCTTGTAGAGGGTGTAAAGAAACCCTTGATCCAAATGCCAAAGGACCCCAGAAATCAATTTATTCCAAGACTGGAGAATTAACGGGTCAATGGCATCGGAAATGTTTTTCATGTCACTATGAAGGATGTCATATTCAATTTGATAAAAACACTCAATGTTATGTACTAGATGATGAAGCTTATTGTAAGCATCATTATCACGAGTTAAATTACACATTATGTGAAAATTGTCGAATTGGGATTGAAGGAGAATGTATTGAAAATGAATTACAACAAAAATGGCATACTAATTGTTTGAAATGTTTCAAGTGTCATGATTCAATTGGAACCGATTATTATTTAATTAATGATTGTATTATTTGTGAAGCAGATGCCATGAAAATCATGTCGGGACAAGAATCATTCAATGATGTAAATGGAGAATCAAGAAGTGGGTTGACGACTCAAGATAAGGTTGAAAAGAGAAGAACCAGATTAATGCATGTAGAATAGAATTAGAAGGTTTAGATATAGCATTTTGGTTAAATTTATTTAATCTCATATATGTAAATTAATAATGTACATTATCCATTAGATGCCCTGAGTCCAATAGTCTCTAGTCTAATAGTCTCTATATGGAGTGGTTGAAGGTTCTTGCTGACTATCAGAACTCTCAGGGGACTTGGAAGGAGGATTAGGAGGGTCTTCGTCATCAATAATAAAGTTATCAGCATCAAATTCGGCCGAATCCAATTCCAAATTATTCCCCGATTCATCATCATCAAAATTCCCGAATATCATTTCATTATAATTGTCTGCTTCACTATAAGAAGGATTAGCTTGATGATATTTCTCTAATCGTTGTTGCATCTTCAGATATATAATATAAGTGGTAGCAGCTGAAGCCAAAGCAGTAATTAAAAGACTGATTCCATCAAACACTCTTCTGGCAGTAGTATTTGTTTCATCCCCTATATCTTTCAATTGACGGCCTATGAACACATGAATGAATAATTTCGGACAAGTAATTACAGATGCCATTAAATAAGTCGTGGGGGCCAATTCAGGAATAGATGCTAACGCCCCATTGGATAAGGAGTAGGGTAATGGACACAATCGAATCAAAATCAAAAGCAAAAGACTTTGATCTTCTTTTAAAATTTCAGCAAAAGCTCTAAACTTTTCATTTGATTTCAAAAGACCTTCAGCCAGGGCCCGGAGTAAGTACCGGAACACCAAGAACGAACAAAAGGAACCGGAGATCGAAGCCACTGCCAAAAGAATCCAGCCATTCAAAAGTCCATAAACCATCCCACTAAGAATTGATAATGAAGAAAACCCTAAAAGTGGAGGGAACCCTACGAAAAACACCAAAGTAAATAGGAGTAATTGACCAAAGGCAAGACCTTCCCATTTATCAGATAACCAAATCAAAAACTTGATGATGTAAACATGGAAAAGAGCTAGCAGGACTACCCCTGCCACCCCTACTATTGCTAATATGGCAATAAGGACTTTTTTGGTGGTGGTTTGTTGCTTATACCAATCCACAAGAGTATTGCAATATTGAAGGTAACGAGTCCATAATTGGCCTAGGTTTCCTGCTGGAGACTCTTCCATCCGCGGTATATTCAAGCCAGCCATCACTAGAAGGTGCTAGAAAAGGAACTAGAAAAGCAACTGGGATAAAGGTTAGTGAATTAAAGGTTAGTGGGCTCTAACGGTGAATCTAAGGGTTTAGCCAGAGAAATGAACGCGTAATGTGGAGCGAACCCGGAGCTCGCACTAGGGCCTGGGCATTGGAGCATTAGCGAGAGGTGTCGCTAATTTAGGGCCACTGGTACTATTTGCGCCCAGAACTGGTTTGCGAGTATTGAGAGCCTTGGCAATTACTTCCGTAGCCGAGTCTACCGTAGCACCATAGCACCAAACACCAGCACCAAAGACCATAGCACCATACCACCACTAGCCCCACAATATCTTACACATACTCTACTCCAGTCAGACTGCGCCTCGGCTTTAACTCGGCCCTTGAGTCGGGTGCAAAACTATAACCTTCCGGTCGCACCTTAATCTATTTATATTTATTTGTTGCAGTTTCTTCATTTCGTCATTATTTTCATTGGTCTTTTCATTGAGCTTATTTGGAGCTTTCATTTGAGCTTGTTTTATTTGATCTAGATATATACTCTTCTAGATATATACATACTAGATACTGGTAGACTATGAAGTGGATCTTGTTACTTGCATCGGCATTATTAGTAAATGCCTGGTCACCCAGTGGTGGGTATGCTCCTGCTAATGTTTCATGTCCTGACAAAGATTTATTAAGAGATGCTACTGGATTATCACCAGAAGAAGAAGATTGGTTAAGTGACCGGAACCCCGTGACCAAGGACCGGATCACCCAATTCTTAAAGGATTCTAATATGACTGATTTTGACGTGGATGAATTTATGGATCAAGTTAATGATACAATTAAAATCGGGATTACGTTTAGTGGTGGGGGTTATAGAGCCATGTTAAACGGGGCTGGACAATTGTTGGCCCTAGACGATCGGTTTGACGGGGCCAACGAGCATGGGTTAGGTGGTTTACTCCAAAGTTCGACTTATTTGGTAGGATTATCTGGGGGGAATTGGTTAGTAGGAAGTGTGGTATTAAACAATTTCACTTCAGTAGCTGATATTATATCTCAGGATGATGTCTGGGATTTAGAACATTCCATTATTAACATTGGTGGTTGGGATTTAATTGAAGCCGTAAAGTATTATAAAGGGATCTATGATTCTCTTTCAGAGAAAGATGAAGCAGGGTATGATAGATCTATTACGGATATTTGGGGCCGGGCCTTGTCATATCAATTCTTTCCTACCTTGCCCGATGCTGGGGCCGCCTTATTATGGTCTGATATTCAAGATATGGACAAATTTAAAAACCATTCTATGCCTTTCCCTATAGTGGTAGCCGATGGTCGTACCCCAGGCCAATATATTATTAGTGGAAACTCTACTGTATTTGAATTCAATCCTTTTGAAGTTGGGAGTTGGGATCCTTCTTTATACCAATTTATGGATCTTAAATACCTTGGAACCGATATGGACGATGGGGAACCTGTTGATGATGTATGTGTGGGTGGGTATGATAATGCTGGGTTTGTCATGGGGACTTCTTCTTCATTATTTAACCAATTTATTTTACAATTAGGGACGGCTGATTTACCTTCTGTCGTTGAAGATGTGGTCCATAAACTTTTGGAATCAGTCAGTAGTGATGAAGATGATATTGCTATTTATGAACCTAATCCATTTCATAAAACCGAAATCGGTACTTTTTCATCCATCGCCAAAAATGATACTTTGTTCCTTGTCGATGGTGGGGAAGATTTACAAAACGTTCCTTTACAACCTTTAATTCAACCGGATAGAAAAGTCGATGTGGTTTTTGCTTATGATAACTCGGCTGATACTGATGAAAGTTGGCCTAATGGGACTTCCATGGTATACACTTACCAAAGACAATTCTTATCCCAAGGAAATGGAACTGTTTTCCCTTATGTTCCTGATGCCAATACGTTCCGGAACTTGAATTTAACTGCAAAACCTACATTTTTTGGATGTGATGCCAAAAACTTGACTACTTTAAGAGATAACTTGACTGATTCAGATTATGTTCCTCCACTCATTGTGTATACTGCCAACAGACCTTTTTCTCATTGGTCCAATACTTCGACATTTAAAATGAGTTATGATGAAGATGAAAAGTTATCTGTGATTCAGAATGGATTTGAAGCTGCTTCTCGGTTGAATCGTACCTTGGACTCAGAATTCCAGGCTTGTGTGTCATGTGCTATTATTAGAAGAACTCAAGAACGGTTAAGTATAGACCAGACCGAACAATGTCAAAAGTGTTTTGAAGAATACTGTTGGGACGGAACTTTGGATACTAGTTCTAACCCTGGGGTTAATTTCACTGCTACTGGAATCACCAATGATGATGATGAAACCCAAACCGATAACATTGGAAGCTATTCAGGAGAAGCTTCTGATGAAGGTGATGACGGCGACGACAACGACAACGGCAACGACAGCGACAACGATAGTGATGGTGCTGGGTCTTTGAAGCCGCTGATGTACTTAGCATTTGCTGCAATGATTTCGTTATACTTTGTAGCATAAACATAGAACTAGAGACACTAGAGATACTTCTACAAAACAAGAATATAGTGAATAAATATGACTCGTAATGGTATTACCTAGCACTGCTCCCGGCCATTGGCACGCCCTGGCAACGGTGGTATGGCCTGGCACTGGTGGTATGGCACAGGCCTCGTCTTTTATATGCTCACTTGCTAATCTCGGATCTCCACATATCAGCAGCATAGTAGCGCCGCACCGATGACAAAGCAATATAAAAGGACCCTGTTTTGTCACAAATACTTTTTCCACTAACTATGGAAGCTGGAAACACAGGGCCACTGGATGATGGGCTTAGTGGGCACAGTAGCCACAGTCAGAGACAAAAAGCTGACAATGAGAGCCAGAAGGATTTGGTCCAAGTAGAGGAAGACCAATTATCTACGGATAGCGATTTGATGTATGATAGTAATGACTTTGGTGCTAATTACTTGAAGAAAACAGCCCTTTTGGCCAGGTATATGGATGAAATTGGGTTTGGGAGGTACCAATATGCACTTTTTGTGGTGGCAGGGTTTGGATGGTTAGTCGATAATGCCTGGCCTATTGTTACTAGTTTAATTATTCCGGTGTTAACAGAATCTGACGGGGTTCATCCACCGCCAGGGAAGGGTCCATATTTGGTATTAGCTCAGAATTTGGGACTTTTATTTGGTGCTGCTTTTTGGTCTTTATCAGCTGATATTATTGGCCGGAGATGGGCTTTTAACTTGACATTTGTGATTATTGGGATATGGGCAGTTATTGCGGGGTCAGCTCCTAATTTTGCTGCCCTTGGGGTTTTTGCATCCTTTTGGTCTGTTGGAGTTGGGGGTGATTTACCGGTGGTATCAGCGTTATTTCTTGAAGCCCTTCCTAGTAATTATCAATGGTTATTAACAGTTATGTCTGCTTGGTGGTCTTTTGGCCAATTGTTGGCTAATTTGATTGCCTGGGGGTTGCTTCCTAACTTTTCTTGTGATTCGGGGGCTGAAACTTGTCTTAGAGCTGATAATAAAGGTTGGAGATACTTTTTATTTACTATGGGAGGTTTAACATTAGTATTTTTCATTGCTCGATTTAGTCTTAAAATTCAAGAATCTCCCAGGTTTTATGTGGCTAGAGGTCAAGATGAATTGGCTGTAAAGTCGATCCAAAGAATTGCCAGATTTAATAAGAAAGAGATTTCGATTTCAATCGAACAGTTTCATGAAATCGATCAACGGTTCCCCGATGCTTCTGCCACTCAAACCAGATTATTAAAGGATACTATCACCAAATTTAATATGGAACATCTTCGGACTTGTTTTGGATCCCGGAAAGTGGCGATATCTTCAGCTCTTGTGATTTTCACTTGGGCCATCATTGGATTGGCGTTCCCATTATATAATGCGTTTCTTCCTTATTATCTTCAAACTAAAGGGGCGACAGAACCTTTAAGTGTGTATGAAACTTATAGAAACTCATTGATAGTATCAGTGATTGGGATTCCAGGGGCTTTATTAGCTGGAATATTGGTAGAACTTCGGATTGGCAGAAAGGGAACTTTGATAATTGGATTGATTCTTACTGGTGTATTTTTATTCTGCTCCACTACTGCTACCACCAGTGACGCCGTATTAGGCTGGAACTGTGCTTTTAGTTTCTGTTCCAACATTATGTATGGAGTGTTGTATGCTTATACTCCAGAAGTATTCCCTGCTAAAATTAGAGGTACTGCGGTAGGATTAGCAGCCAGTGCTAATAGAGTATTGGGAGTATTTGCTCCCATTATTGCCATTTATGCTGATTTGACTACTTCAGCTCCGATTTATGTTAGTGGTGCCCTCTTTATCGCTTCAGGAGTGTTGGTATTTTTCTTTCCTTATGAACCAAGAGGTCATAGTTCATTGTAAATATATTCTTGGATTGGTTTACCGAATTTGGCAACCAATTCCCGCGCTATTTTATTGCTGTAGAACTATATATATGGGGCATATCGCGGATGATCTACTGATGGTACTTATTCAATTGAAATTCTTTTAGTTATTCAATTGATATTGTAAGAGACTTTTCTGATTTGTTTGTGATCTATTTATTCTAATTGATACTTATATTCCAATATGTCGTTTAAAATTGAAGCTGAAATTGCCCAATTTGGTGGCAAGTTACTTAAATTGTCCCATCAATCTTCTATCACAAATACTAAAATGGATGTCAATGTGTTTATTCCTGGCTCCTCTCCTAAGAAATCAATCCCAGTATTGATGTATCTTTCTGGTTTAACATGTACTCCTAATAATGCCACTGAAAAATCATTCTTACAATACTTTGCTGGGAAATATGGATTTGCTACTGTGTTTCCTGATACTTCTCCTCGTGGGGCCAATATTGAAGGAGAAGCTGATTCTTGGGATTTTGGGACCGGGGCTGGGTTCTATGTTGATGCCTTACAAGAACCATGGCTGAAAAATTATAACATGTATTCTTATGTTCATAAGGAATTATTAACTGAATTAGCCACCGAATTCCCTAATTTGGATTTTAAAGAAAATATCTCTATTACTGGTCACTCTATGGGAGGAATGGGTGCTTTGACGGGATTTTTAAAGAATCCTGGTAAATATAAATCCGTTAGTGCTTTTGCTCCAATTTCTAATCCTACCACTTGTGCTTGGGGAGAAAAGAATTTTGGTAATTATCTTGGTTCTGATAAATCCAAATGGGAAGAATATGATCCTACATGTTTAATTAAGAAATATTCCGGTGAAAATCAACCAGACATTTTAATTCACCAAGGAGCTGGTGATGGATTTTACGCTAAAGACAAACAATTACAACCAGAAAATCTTGTGGCTGCTGCTAAAGAATCTAGTTACAAAGGAAAAATCGACTTGAATGTTGTTGATGGCTATGACCATTCGTACTTTTTCATTGCTTCATTCGTGGAAGATCATGCCAAACATCATGCCAAGTATTTAGGATTATCTGAATAACTAGGCCGGGCAAAGGTCAATTGGAAAATCTAATTACATGAACCAGTTGTCGTATTGTATACAAATCTACATAGTTAAAAACCGTTCTTAACTACCTTTGTATTTAAGTTCCCATGATTCACACCATTTAACTTTACTATCACTTGATTTATTCACCTCTTTGACTACTCTAAGAAGTTTATTACAATTCTTGGTTATCCCACTAGTGTATTCATCACAGGAGCTAGTTAACCCATTCATCATTAATTCAACAATCAATTTGTCTATCAAATTCACAACGTCTTTTTGTGCTTGGTAAATTATATTTATAGTTTCTCCAGAGGTTACTGAAGGTAAAGATTTAGACGTGGAGGTTAATAATAATTTAACCATTTTGATTTTATCTAACCATTTTAAACTGAATTCTTTAAGTTTTTGTATGGCCAATTCTTGTTCTTCACTTGGTTCATTTGGTTCATTAGTTGGAGGAGTAGTGTCATTAGGTTCATCATCACTTTCACTATCGCTCAATCCAAATGGATCTTCATCATCAAATTCTTCAGGGTTTTCTGCCCATTCAGCAAACTCATCAAGTCCATCTTCTACCAAATCTATGCTTTGTTTGAATTTATGGTTCAATACTCCTAATTTCCCATCCTTGAGAATCTTTATTAATGAATCACAACTAGACCATACTTTCCCCACCGACACTAACCGACCATCAGTGGTTTCGAGTTCTCCAGTAGGCTGAGGGGAATCGTCTCTATATGGATCACTTATTTGCTCTAGGATCAGAAGTTGGGTTGCAAGATGAACATTAGATAATAATATCTCATTAATACATTGAACAATCTCATCAAAAAAGATTTGGGAGGTGTCTTTTGGATCTAATTGGGCCACAAGTGATACAAGTAGCACCACCGACTCACTAAGTTTCTGTAATGTGTTATATGATGATTCAGTTTCCTTTTCTAACACTTCTGGTTTAAAGATAATCCCTACTTTAGTAGTATGAGCTTTAATTAACTGAGTGACTTTATTTAATTCTTGTAATGGATCTGAGACTTGGGCCGCTTTTATGGCACTGATCTGGTCCTGGCTCTTTATGGATGTAAGCCAGAACTGTAACGCTTCTTTGAACGACCGTAAGAGGTCCCGAAGCTCATTTCTTGATACGGTAGTCATAGTTAGAGGTGAAAATTTCGCAATGTGCATCGAATATTTGGCTCACATATCTACACTATCTAAATTAAGATTCTACACCATAGATTAAAATCTTAGTCAATTGTATCAATTAAATACTCTATATCTCTACATCACCAATCATCCCCATCGTCTTCATCGTCACTTCTTGAGACCTTGGATTTCCGTTGATTCAATGCGTTTTGAATGGCATCGGCAAAGTTTCCGGGAGCTCCTGGAGCACCAGCTGGAGCTCCTGAACTTGGAGTATCTACTTTCTCTCCTCTGGCTTCTTGTAGCATCACATTAGGTTTTTCTAATTGTGATTTATCGGTTTTCTTAAGGGCACCTATACCACCAGCACCTCTAATAGAGGCCAAAAGAGCATCTCTGCCACCATCCACTGCTGGTAAAGGAGGAGCAGGTCCTGAATCTGCTGCGGGAGGTGGAGGTGGAGGGGGAGGAGCACCCATACCTTGAGGAGGCATTGGAGGTGCAGGTTGAGCGTTTGTGCTTTGAGGAGGTAAAGGAGGTGGGGGAGGAGAATTTGTACTCTGTGGAGGCATTGGAGGTGGGGGAGGAGCATTCGTATTTTGTGGAGGCAAAGGTGGGGGAGGTGGGGCATTTGTATTCTGTGGAGGCATTGGAGGTGGGGCAGGATTTGTGTTCTGTGGAGGTAAAGGCGGTGGAACGCTTCCAGTAGTATGTTGAGGAGGTAACGATGGAGGAGTAGATTGTGGTTGAAACCTCGAAGGTGGAGGAGGAGGTGGGGCCCCACCTCTAGCAGCTCTTGGAGGCGGAGGTGGTGGTGGAGCACCAGTTCTAGCAGGAGCCATAGGTGCAGGTCCCGTTCTAGCAGGCGGCATAGGAACAGGTCCAGTTCTAGCAGGCGTCATAGGTTGGCCACGTCCTGGAGGGGCTGGTGGAGGTGCTCCTCTAGAAGGAGGAGGCGGAGGAGCATTACCTCTTGAAGGAGGAGGCGGAGGTACCATTCTATTATTATTATTATAACTTTGTGGAGGTTGCTGTTGCTGTTGGCCATAACCAACTCCTGGAGGAGGTAAAGGTTGACGTTGAGGAGGTTGAGGAGGTCCATTACCATATTGACCAGATGGTGAACCACCAGCAGGAGGAGGTGGTGCAATATTGGAATGACTTACTGGTGGAGCAACAGCTGTAGTAGGAGGTAATCTAAATTGAGGTTTCGAAGCAGGCGTGGTAGGAGGAGAACCAGCTCTTGAAGACTGCTCTGAAGGAGTTTCAGAAGTAGAATTATCTGAAGTATGGGCCACATTATCAGTAGAATAACTAGTATCTTTAGGAGGTGGAGTTGGAGCAGGACTTGGAGAATCTGCCACGCTACCACCACCAGGAGGAGGTGGAGGAGGTGGAGCCTTCTTATTACGTTTAGAAGAATGAGATGACGTTATGGAATCTACTCTTTGAGGCACTTCAAAGTCATCAACCGCAGCTTTATGAAGGGATTTACGAGGAATTGGAGGCTCTAAACCCACCAAGGGACCTCCTTGTTTCGATATATAGTCTTTAATGAAATCTCTGTTATCAGCAATCATATCTTCTGAGATACCAGCAGCTGCCAATTCAGAATATAAGGATCTCCATTCAGGAGGAGGAACATCATCATAATACAAAACCCCCTTTGATCTTCTGGATCTTTGGGCCGTGTTAACATCGACATATTCTCCTCTTGGACCTGGAGCCGCTGGGGTTTGATTAGCTTTATTTTGAGACTTCAAAGCCACAGCATTTTTATTATTAACCGTCTGTTTAGAACCATGTTTCTGGCGGGTAGTGACCCGTTTATAGAAATGGGAAGCTTCTGAAGTATCTTCAAATAATAACCCGACAAAGCATTCCTCAATTTCAAAAGTATGAAAGAACTTACGATCTTGATTGTATCCAAAGTCTACGTATAATTCTTGATCCCAAATGACTCCTCGATGGCCCACGATATCCACTAGTTTAAGGAAGAATGTGTGACCCACCAAGTCGTCTACCAATACAATGGCACCATAAAGGTCTGTGTACTTCCATTCAGTAGGATCTGGGTGAGCAATGTATAATCTTGCCACGGTAGCATCTATAACCTTGTTGCTGGCCTTTGGGATTACCCGTTTGATTTTCTCTTTATCGGTGGCGGTAAGCAATCCCCCCATAGTTTCGAGTGGTTCAGTGGAGTGGTAGTATTACTGGTTCCACTAGTTCAGCTCGTCCAACTAGTTTAGCTGGAACAATTGCACAATTGGTGATTGAAGATTGAAGAAGTACTCGTTGGATTGATCACTCAACTGTTGATCGCGCAGAGTGCGGAAACCAATATGATATCTATTGTGCGGTAGCACTGATCCAGCTGCTACTAGTTCTACTAGTTCTACTAGTTCTACTACTATTACTAGGACCACTACTACTAGATCTAGTAGTAGATCCACTGGATCTACTGATAGTTCTCATAGTTCTACTATATCTACTATATCTACTATGTCGTCACAAAACCAAACCATAATAAGTTCAATTGTACACACCAGTTGAATCAACTCTGAATTCCATCGCATCTCTAAAAGCTCGCGCAAAATTTAGCTGTTAAATAATTTAGCAGTTAAATATGTCTGGACGTCAAGGGGGAAAGGCCAAACCTTTAAAGGCCGCCAAAAAGAAACAACAAGATTTCGATGAAGACGATATCGCCTTCAAAAACAAACAAAAAGCTGATGCTGCTGCCAAAAAAGCCATGGCCGAAAAAGCCAAAAAAGGTGGTCCATTAGTTGGTGGTGGAATTAAAAAGAGTGGTAAGAAATAAATAGTATCATATATTTATCTATAGTTAAAACATACCCTTTTTGATCCCTAATACTTTGTAAGCATCCTGGATGGAAAACGACTTGAAAAACTTTGTCTTTTGTGAATCGAGCACTCCTTTAGCTAGTTCAATCTTTTGTTGTTGTAATTCAAGAATCCGGGATTCCACCGTATCTTCAACAGATAATTTATAGATATCCACATCGTTAAGCTGACCGATTCTATATACTCGATCTATGGCCTGAAGTTCGACTTGAGGATTCCACCAGGGATCCATCAAGATCACTTGATCAGCAAATACTAAATTCAACCCTACAGAAGCACAAGCCAATGAACAAATCAATACTCGATTTTCTGGTTGTTTCATCTCTTTTAATACTTCAGTACGAGTACCTACTGGCATTCCACCATGATATGTCAAATATCCAATATTCATTCGCTTTAATACTTCTTCAATAAACCCAAAACCGGCCACAAAAAATGTGAATATAACCGTCTTCCGCTCTTGAGTCTTAGCTAATATCTTTGTCATCTCCCGAAGTTTAGCATTAAGTACAGTACTTTGTTTAATGCTTTCAAGTGGTTCACAACTTGCACATATAGCCGAGGTTTTGCTTACTGGTTTACTACAACATACGCATTGATACCCCACGCTTAATGATTTTATACCTTTTGTTAGATTTTCCAAATCGTCATTTTCACTAGAGGTACCAGACCCAGAATTATCACTAGTGGGTCTACTGCTCGGAAGATATTCGGCACTGTAAATAATTTGCCAATTACAACATAATTGTCTTAATCTCAAGATAAGAGTGAGAATAGCCATATAAGTCTTTGAATCTGAAGCTGCGTCAAAAGCACCCATGACACTTTCTTTGATACGAAACCGAGTTCCCGTGTCCCTAACATCATTACCAATTACTTCTTCATCAAGTATTGCTTTAATAGAATGCTGTTGAAAATCATCGTAAAGTTTTCTTTCGATGGTAGAAAGGGTCAATTTAATATCATGAATTCGTTTTTCTTTTAAATTGAAAGCACTGCTATCTTGCTTCAAAATATTTTTGGTTCTCCTTAACATAACCAGTTGAAGAATATTCCTTATAGGCTCTATTGAAGTCGTATCTTTGTCTTTACTAGGCTTAATAGGTGGTAGTTCATGAGACAAACCTTGGAAATCTTCAAGTCTTATGAACAGAAATAAGGTATAAATATCATTCAAAGTATTATGAATAGGAGTACCAGTTAAACACCATCTGTTTCTAGCTTCAATTTTCAACAGAGCTCGAGCCTTCTGACCTGTTGGATTCCGTATATAATGAGCTTCATCAATAACCACTCTCCAGAATTTATTCTTATAAAAGGGGCTAGCGTTACCCAGTAGTCTAACTTCAGAAGCAAATGTATGAATAGATGCTATTGCCACATCAAAACCATCTACCCATTGTTTTTGTGATCCATGGTATTTAAGTACTGTGAGATCTTTAGCTTTAGATTGGATTTCTTCTACCCATTGATCTATTAAACCGGGCGGGGCTAAAATCAAGGTGGTCTTACAATGATCTTTCAATTTGGGATCCATTCGATGTTCCGCTATTAATGCTATGGTTTGAAGAGTTTTTCCTAATCCCATATCATCACATAATAACCCTCCTTTATGAATCCCTGGGGCTTTTTCTCTTCTCAAGAGAAAAGATAATCCTACTACTTGATGTTTGAATAATGGAACTTTCAATGAATCGAACTTACACTCTTCATGGCCCATTTTGCTTGTGAGTTTTAATAATTCTTCATCATTATCTGGAATCTGTTCTGCAGTGGCTTTCTGAGCAGGGTCTTCTTCTTCTTCAAATTTATCATCAGAAAGTAAAGTGCTGTCTAAAGAACCAGCTACAGAACTAGTAACAGGGATATCTTTATCCTTAAGAGATAATTTCTCTAGCTGTGTTATAAAATCAGGGGTCTCTTCTCTAACAGGTTGCTTCTCTTCAACAGGTGGCAGGTCGTTAGTTTGGCTAGCACCATCAGATTTCTTGTGCTTTCCAAGTCCACTATAAACACCAAAATTAAACGTGCTGGCAAAGGGTTTGGGAATCTTAGTGGAGGTTGGGGCAATTGGTTTGCTCTGTTGATTCTGCCCAAAAAGTCCTTTGGCATTTTTATCGCCAAAACTTGAACCCTGACCAAACAGGAATTCTTTTTTGTCGGAGGATCCAGATGTAAAGGGTTTCTGATTAGGGATCTTTGGAAATGACGGAGCACTACCAATAGGGGGTATAATTTCTTCAGACACTTCCAGTTTGGGTGCTTTCAATGTGGTTTCTTTCAGGCCTCCCTTCTTACGATCGTCTGTTTGCGTTTGTATTTCTTTCTTGACAGCACTAGTTATCATAGGTTTCTCCTTTTGATCTATGGATGGGAAATTCTTTTTGCTGGACAGAGCATCTGGCTCAGTTCCAATTCCAGTTACAGCCATAATTGAAATCGAATTGAGGCGTTAGTGGTACTTGATTCTAATTTGCAACTGTTTATCATTTTATAGATTGCGAAACTGATCTGCTAGCTGATGCGACATAATGCTATTGTTACAATAAAGAGGCAAGTATAACAAGAATACAATATAAGAGCAACTGGTTGATTGAACACGAAAGATAGCTAAAAATAAAAAAAAATATGTACCCTTATGACGTATGATTCAAAATTTTTAAAAAAAACAAAGACGACCCCGGTGAGGATCGAACTCACGATCTTGAGATTAACAGTCTCACGCCTTAGCCAGCTTGGCCACGGAGTCACTTTTGGATGGGAACTGCTTTTTTGCCTTGATTCGGTATGGGCTTGAAAAACGCCGGATTTTTCTCGTGATTGGCTGGGTTTAGGAAGTTAATACTAACACAGAAGGTATGAAACGCATGTAAGTCGGCGCTGAAGCGATAAAAACGAGAAAATATGGTCCATAGGGGAGAAATTCAGGTATATGTTTTTGAGCCTAATTGATCACGTGAGATTTGATGAAAATCAGAATTGTCGAAATGCCAATAACACGTTATAACTTCTCTATGACAAGTAGTATATGGGCAGCGGATACAACATAGTAGCTACCGAGAAATGTTTCATTGGCTAAAGTACTCCGTCTTTATTAGTGTGTTTTGAATTCACTATGACTGCAAAATCAAAGCGCAATACAATTATGTTCTTACTAGTAGTTTAAGACCCTGAGAAACCAATGAACCACTCATTTAAGTTTTAAGAGTCCTGTATAACAATATCAAGTCTATACATCAACACTATACATCTTCCACCATGCCCACACAGTCTTTGTCAAATCTCTTCCTCTATTACTGTTACACTCAAAATGCGACTGAAAAACGAGCCCATAGTAAGAAAAAAAATTTTCAAGAGAGACAGTTTGATACTTGAAGTCTAGACTTAACATGCCATCATTACAAAAGTTCCACGCAAACGTGGCACGTCATGTTAAGCTGATGGATAAGAACTTATGTGCCAACTTAATACGTCATGAATACATTGTCACCACCAGAACCAAAGCCAAGAGAGCCCAAAGTAAAATCGAAAGATTCATTGCCAAATCATTACACGAAAATAAAACCATGTCTGAAGAAAGTTTGGAATACAAATTGAAGAACAACAAATCTTTGAGATACTTACAACCCCCTGATTTAAAAGAAGTCGGATCCAAAGTATTAAATGAATTAGTAGAAAGATATCCTAAAAGAAACCATGGTTATACTCGTATAATAAAATTGGAACCAAGATTAGGAGAAGATAAAGCTCCTATGTCAGTATTAGAACTAGTGGACTCCAACTTGGAAATCAAGTTTTGGTACTTTGCCAAGATTGCTGCCAGATTACAATTACAAGGAATACCACTTGATGAAGTTACTGAAATGGAAATAAAGAAATTAATCAGTTTACGGAATGATGGGGAAGCCAAATTTAATGAAGCCGTAGAAACCGCCAAAGTCGAATTTTTCAAATACAACCCTGAAACTCAAGCCATAGAAGATGAATCTGTAGTAGAGAATCTTAAAAATGTTCCAGAAAAGACCAAAAAGCTTAGAGGACCAAAGAACTTTGAAACTAAACCAAGAACAAACAGACCTCAAGCTACAGAATTACCCAAATCTCCTTTCTTAGCTTAGAACTAGACCTTCACTCATAAATAGAAATTGTACATAGTAACATAGTAAAAGCATTTCAGTCACTATTGTTCTTGTAAGGCTCTTGCGCAGTATTGGGAAATTTACTGCGATTTGGTACTATAAGTTAATATTCAATGTGGTTCACCAAAACTCACCTCCCAACAGAAGGCAAGTTAGCCTTGATTACTGGGGCATCCCAAGGGCTTGGGGCTGAACTTGCTTCCAAATTATATGAAAGGAATTGCTCTGTAATAATGGTAGCTAGAACCGAGACTAAATTAAAGCATCAAATTGACGAGATTAAGCAAAAGCACGGGGAAAAGGCAACCATTGAATATATAACCACCAATGTATCTGACTATGATGAGTGTGTGAAACTCTGGGACCTGTTAGCTGACAAGAATCAAGATCCTGATTATTTCTTCTGTTGCGTGGGAGGAGCTGTGTGTAAACTCTTTCCTGATTTATCTAAAGAAGAGCTTAAAACTGGAATTCAAAGTAATTATTTGTCGACATTGAACCCGATTCATACGGGTGTAAAATCAGTATTGAAAGCCAACAGAACCAAAAATCGTAAAGAATTCAAAAGGAGACACGTTATATTAATTTCTTCCGTAGCGGCTGTTTATCCATTGATTGGATATTGTCAATATGGACCACTTAAAAGCGCTCTTTTATCATTGTCTTTCACGTTACGTCAAGAGTTGATGGAATATAATTATAGAGTTTCATGTGTACTTCCAGGGAACTTTGCTAGTGAAGGATTTGAAATTGAAGAAAGAACAAAACCATCAATTACCAAGACCATTGAAGGTTCTAGTGTACCAATATCTGTATCCAAATGTGCAGATCTTGTACTAAATGGACTTGACAGAGGTTATGATATTGTTTATACTGATCTTATTGGGTGGGTATTAGGTTCTGCTTCTTTAGGTGCCAATCCAAGAGTTTTAGGATTCTTACAAGTGATTGTAAGCTTTATCTTTCTGATCATAGCTCCTATTGCTAACCTAGTGGTTAATAATGATATCAAAAACTTCTTTAAGGCTGAAGATAAAAAGAGATCTTAACCAGAGAAACAGAGAAAGCAGGTGATAGTTTGTAAGTATTTATAAAATATACACATATGAACCTAAAACAGGCAATGTTGTTCGTTAACAATTATATAAGAATGCTCTGACGGTTTATTTCTTTTGGTCTTCATGAGGAGCCATTCTGTTGGCGATTTTGTCGGTTAATTTATTATATTGTTCATCAGCCTTTACAAACATACTATACCAATTAATAGCATAGACCCAGTTGACCATTTTTATTATTTCTTCATTCCAAATATCTTTCGATGACTCTATAACACCAGAATGAACTTCCTTTTTACCTCTTGGTTCAATTATTATAGCATCTTTATGGATATCTTTCCCAGCGATAATTCCTTCATTGATAATAGTATCGGAAATTCTCAATTGTCTCGACACAAACTGTTGGTCTTTCTTTATGTATTCACCGGTGTAGTACACAAGGGCCAGGGTGAACAAAGCACCTCCCAAAAATCCGTGTATTCTACCTCCCATTATGTTGATATATAAATCCTATCGATTGATTCGTTTACTCAAGTTGAGAATTTTCCGCGCCAAATTACACAAAACACTTTTAGTTGCAATGATTGAAAATTATTTGTTATATATATATATACAAGAAGGATAGATCTATTCAGCGTCAGCAGTTGATTGATGATGTTCTTCGATGACTTGTGAAAGAGCGTTGTGCAAGAATGGGAACACATCGATTTTATCTAATTTGACAGATTGTCCAGATTCTCTAAGAGCAGTGACTTGTTGAACTGCTTCATCGATATTATGTAATAAAAATGGTAATTCTTCCATTATTCCATTTAATGATTGTATATCACTATTTGGATTCTCTTTCAAATGTCTTCCCATCTTAATTTGGGCAATATATCCGATTCCATGGACAAATTTTTCATTGATTTGGGTATTTAAATCATAATCTTCAAGGGTAGGTTGGATTCCAAATAAAGCATATTGTAATCTAACAAGCTTGTCACTAACTTCATGAATTTCATTAGGATCAGCATTAATATATTCTTGTTCGAAAGTTTTCAAGTATTGGTTCATTTCTTCTGTTAAAGTTTGACCTCTTTCAAATGCCACTTGTCTTTCTAAAAGTACTTGTTTGATTCTCTTTTGACTTAAACTTAATTTATCATCCAATTCATTATAAGCCCCCGGGTTCATTTGATCAAGAGCCATCACCAATCTGGTTTCTCGGGAAACAATATTACGTTCTTTTACAATCACATACCATAATTTGTGTAAGTCATCGAACGATTTACGACGTAACTCAGCCATAGTCCAGGCTCTGGAGTCTCTATCGATTTCATCGGGCGTACGGTAACTATATTCAGCTTGGTTTCCACCAGAAAAGAATCCCCATAAAGGATGGTCTGGAGAAACATCGAAATTCTTATGAGTAGGCACTATAGGAGCCCTTAACTTGATATCTTTGAAATTTTCAAACTTCATTGGTTTGTGTCTGACTAGGGACCTGGCTGACCCCAGTAGGTTTCTTATAGCCCCTCTATTCATGATAAACTTTGGTTTCTATATATTTAGATAAAACTAAAGGTGAAAAATTTTTGACCCAAAGATCGCGCGACATTGTCACCTCGACTTGCAATTCTTCCGCTCGCCATTAATTCATCAAGAAGTATTAGTGAAGGGTTACCCACCATGTCGACGATTCAAACCACCACACAACAAGAAGAACCACTTGACTTGATTCGTTATCAGCTCGACGAATCTGTCTTAGTCAAGTTGAGAGGAGCCAGAGAAATGAAAGGGAAATTACAGGGATACGATTCCCATTGTAATATGGTGTTGAGTGACGCCCAAGAGTATATCCACGATATTGATAATCCTACCCAACCAATAGTCAAGAAATCCGAAATGGTATTTGTAAGAGGGGACTCGGTGATATTAATTAGCCCCATTTCTGAATAGTCATAATGTCTAACGACCTTGTACATTACTTTAATTTACATAATCTCGTGTACTAAAACTTATAATATATACATCTTCAAGGAAAGCATGTCCGATTACTGGTCCACATCCATTTGATCGTCTTTAAGGATCTGTTGGAATCCATCGACTTTTCTGGCGTTTCGTATCCAATTCTCTTTAGCTTCAGTAGCATGAGTTATTAATTCAGAAATATCATTCATTAACTGGTCATTTAATTTATCATATTCAGAAACACTGGCGTTCGCTAAGTATCCATCTTGATATCCTATTTTAGATACCTTAAATAAATATTCATCATTATCCAAAGGTACAAATTTCTCTTTAGATTCCAATTCATTAGTGATATAAGAACTTGATTTGATGGGTCTTGGATTCTTAATAGCAGTTTCACTAACATCATATACTGTCCTTAAACCTTTCACTTTGTCATCAAACTCATTAAATAATTCATAAAGTTTGGATTTTGAAATTATCAATGCATTAACATCCATCGAGCCTTTTGGCTGGTTCTGTTTGGCTTTAGTTACTGATTCTTTAGTTGGATATCTAGTACTGGAAGCTTTACTCAAGTCTTTTTCAAATACTTGGATGAACTTCTTCATGTTATCCAATAATGGAACCTGTACTTCTTTAATGTTCTTGAGAGTTTTATTCAACGTAAGTTTAGATGTCAACAATGCTTCATGCTGAGAATTCAATTCTTCAACATAATGAGGAGAAAGGGATTTGGCGATTTCCAAGTTCTTATTCAATTCTTCCAAATGGCCTTTATAGCTTTCCCATTGGGTATCCAACTCGTATTGTAGTTTTTGTAGTTGTATCTTATCTTGAGCGCTCAAAGTCTGTCCCTTACTAGCCTCACTTGAGATCTGAAGTACTTGTTTTCTTGTGGCCAAATACTGCAGCGACACTTTATCGTATGTCTTGACGAACTGGTCTATAGAAAGATCTATTAGCTCCTGTTGTTTATTCGTTATCAATGACATTACTGTGTTATACGGTTAATTTTTCAATCTGAGAATCGCGATTTCACCAAGCTAGATATCACTATGAGAAGTAGTTTCAGTTATGTTTATTACTATAAAGTTGAGTGATAGGAGTCCACAGGGTCTCTTACTTGTTAGCCCCAATGGCCCAACCCAATCCTGACACAAGCAAATTAGATAACTTTTCACTAGCTTGATTTGTGGTATTGGCCGCATCATTTAAAATTTCATTAGCGGTAGCAGTAACATTCTCTTGTAAGTCTTTTGAAGAAGTGTTTGAACTTCTCTCTTGTTGTAAATGTTCCATTTTGTCGTACCATTCTTCAATAGAATTGTTGGTTTGAACCCACTTATCTACTATGATTCGACTATTATCAATGGTGATGTCTGTTCTATTGATGATCAAAAGATATTTCGATAAGATTTCACTCTGTTTTTGTAAAACATCAATTTTATTAGAATCCAATTCTTGGTTATTATGCCAATCGGGGGAATGATAATTCCCCACCTGATAGAATGTCATCCACATATTGTTGAGATTATGATCTTTAGCATTAGAATATTGGTCCAATAATTCCACAGACTTTCTATGAGCATAAACAAAATTATTATCTAATAATGATGCTTCAATACAAGCCGCCATTAATCTCTGGAAATAGTAAGAAGAATCAGGATTCTTATCATCCAAAAATATTAGAAAGTCATTCAAAATCTTGAATAATTTTTCAAATGCTACATATGATTTGGGATTATGGGTTAAAATAATGGTAATTAATCCCATGGGTGAAGACGATTCCATTTCTGTACGGAGTTCTTCATTTGAAGGTAATGATCCAAACCGTCTGATAATCTCCTTAGGAGTACATACACTAGATCTATCCAAAACAATTTTGAAGTTTTTGATATTACTGAACACCTTCAAGATATGTTTAAGTTTGGTGATGCTACTTTTAGACTCAGCACTAATGTTTCCTGCTGAAGTAACTTTATTAAGCAACAGAATACAATCAGTAGCATCTTTCATTTTGCCCAGTCTTTCATCAAAACCATTTGAATTATTGACTGATTCCCAGAATTTCTTTAAGATGAGTTGCAAAAATTCTTCGTCAGTTATTGTTAGTTTTCCACCATCATATAATTCTTCAATGAAAGAAAAGAGATTATTAAACAATAATCTATCAATGACTAGATTGTCAATCAGTTCAATGTCGGTATCATTTGAGGCGAAAGTGGATTTGAATAATTCAAGACTTTTGAGTAGTTGGGATGCATTGGTAGGACGTAACCCCACCAATATTTTAGAAGACTCTCTCTTTAAATCATCTACCGTAGACAGCTTAGAATACTTTAATTCCAAAAACCTGGAAACAGTGGTCTGGTTGATCGGGTAAAGACTTGAACATGTTTCAATCATTTCTGAGAGTAAAATTAAACAATCTTTGTTGGGTTGTAGGAGTGGTCCTAAAGACGTAGACTTTGAAAACTCGGTAAACAGCTCAAATGATTCATCAAGATCATAATTAATATTTCCTTCGAACACATTAGATCCACTCTTTGGAACAATCGGTATTAAAAGAGTGCAAGTATCTTTGATGAGATCAAACGCTTGTAACATTTCAAGTGACGTGCTCTTTTCTGAAAGTTTCTCTTTGGTGGCTTCGTAGTAACATAGCTTCAAGTAACCTTCTACTATGAAGTCGAATTTTTCAAAGGGAACTTCTAATTGGATGAAAGATGACATGACTGACTTCCACAATCTTTGATTTTTAGAAGATTTCCAATGATTCATCTTGTCATCATCAGTTAACCAGTTATATAAAGCACTGAAATCAAACTGATTCCAACAAAGAATTGGTAGAATCACCTTTTGGAGCCAATTTCCCGACTCTAGCTTATCTGACGAATCTGTTATCTTAATAGGAGCAATAAGGCCTTCAAAAATTTCAGCAGTGGAATCAAATTGACATAACTGATGAAATCGAATCACCTCTTTCGAAGTCAAACTCCCATAGTTATCCCAATAATACTTATAAGGACCATAGAATCCTTTGAACCAGCTGTTGAATGCCTCATGATTGCCCACCATTCTACTAACCCCAGAATCCAAGGTGATATCATCCATATATACTGAATTTATCCTCAATTTACACTTCAAAACTTGAAAAACCATCGATTCAAATGGCATGTCGGCAAACGAGAATCCCAAGGCCCCACCCTTCAGTTCTAGATCCAGAACCAACAGCGAGGCCATACTAATCACCGACTCATCTGCTGGGAACAAATGTTTAGCATCTGATTTACCAGCGATCCAATTGGCAAACTCTTCCACATCACTTGATTCTTCATCCCCAGCCCCAGAGTCTTCAGAGCCATGGGTGTCATACAATTGCTGAACCATTTCGGTTATCTCTTGGATCAGAATCGTCAATGGCGATGTATATAATAATAATAACCCAGTAACATTAGATATGGTGGAGTATTTAAACTGCTTGTGCTTATGAGTGCCAAGTAAGGTACCAAAGGTCCCAAGCACTGTCAGTAATTGTTCCTTATCATCACCAGCAATGAGACTGGACACTAGACAAAGTATTCTAGCGTCCAAAATCGTTTCCAATGGCGTGTCCAATGGTGTTGCCATTACTGCTGTCTTTCAGTGCTATCTGATTTATATCACGTAGTGAAAAAGCCAGTCGCGCTATATATATTTTATTCTGCTAAGGAACTATAGCTATCAACACATACCACCTCCCTGGTTGATGGATACCCCCGAGACGCGTTAGTTAGTATACAACCAGTTTATGAATCACGTTGAAAGATCATAGTCAGATCACCCGATATATTTATAGAGTTTATGTCGAACCTAATCGCGAGCCTAAAACATAGTCCAGTTAAGAGCAATTCTTTGTGTAAACTCTTGAAAACACCTCCAAAGCCAACCTTTAGCATGCCAAATTCCCAGTCCATCACGCGAAGCGGCCCCTCAGAAGGAAAACCCCTGGCCAATTGGGACGACTTTGACTTCTTTGATAGTCCTGAAGAGTTAGCGTCTACTCCCTCAAAAAAGTCTCACTTAGAGGGAGATCTGCTTAAAAAGTCCCAACTGGAAGGAGACCAGTTTAAGAAGTATATGTCATCGTCATTTGAGTTCTCACCTCCCTTGAAAGATAAAAAGGTGGAAAATTGGGTTCCATCTCCTCATAGATCCAGTACCAGAGAAGTCTCCATTGATTCAAGTCCTTCTTGGGCTCAGTTCTCTGATGAAAGTGATATTATAAAAGCTCATGATCTTTACAAGAAGAAAGAGTCTGAAAAGAACGCCAGTGAGCCGGATAACATTGAACGGGATATAAATATAATTGAGGCGCTGGAGACTCCCCTACAATCCAGGCAAAGCAATACTGCCGCTCCAATTTCTCCCTTTATGACTTCTTCTCCAATCACCAAGAGATCATTTACGCTGCCTCAGAAACCAATCTCGTTCCCAAATAAATGCATGAAAATTGAACCATTGTCTGTGGAGTCCAAAAGGCAATATTCCACCAATAATAAGCCAGATAATCACACGATACTTCTTCAAACCCAGGCCCCTTCAGAAGCTCCTGTTCCGTCAGATACTGAAAGAGTAGGACTCGATAAACCTGCTCCTCGAGTGGTTAAACCTTTGGTGCTTTCACAAGAACAGGAATATATCCTTTCACTAGTTATGGACGGAGTTTCTCTCTTCTATACTGGATCTGCTGGTACGGGTAAATCGGTGTTATTACGAGCTCTTATCAAATCGCTTCGTAGTAAATGTGACAAGGGAGAAGTGGCCGTTACAGCTTCCACGGGGTTGGCTGCTTGTAATATTGGTGGGATCACTTTACATAGTTTTGCAGGAGTTGGCTTAGGTCAAGGTACTACAGAGAATTTATTGAAAAAAGTCAGAAGAAATAAAAAGGCTTCTAATAGATGGAAAGAAGTTAAAGTATTGATTATTGATGAGATTTCCATGATCGATGGTAACTTTTTTAATATGTTGGATGAAATAGCTAGGAAAATTAGAAGAAGCAATAAGCCATTTGGAGGGATTCAACTTGTGATTTGTGGTGATTTTTATCAACTACCACCTGTTTCTAAAAATAAATCAGTGGATGGAACTGAAAAAGAACGGGAAGAAGCTGTATTTGCATTTGAAAGTCGGGCTTGGCTGGACACGATAGAGACAACATTAGTGTTGAAAGAAGTTTTCCGGCAAAGAGGAGACCAAAAATTCATTGATATGTTAAATGAAATGCGTTCTGGACATGTCAGTAATGAAAATAATCTTGATTTCAAAAGGCTACTGAGACCATTAGAAGTTCAACAAGGAATAGAACCAGCTCAACTTTATTGTACGAGAATGGAGGTGGAGAATGCCAATAATAATAGATTAAACAGATTGAAAGGCTCCACCCAACTTTATACCGCAGTCGACTCTGGTTCTTTACCTCCTGAACAAAGACAAGCGGTTTTAAACAATTTTTTGACTCCTCCTAAGCTATTTTTGAAGAAAGGTGCTCAAGTTATGTGTATAAAGAATTTCGATGAAACATTGGTAAATGGATCTTTGGGTCAAGTCATTGATTTTATAGATCGGGATACATATATGCACTATCAGAACATGGTAGAAAAGCCAGAAGCTACAGCTGAAGAAATAGAACAAACCGTGGCAGAAATCACCAAAAGAGAAAAGAAAGAACGGGATGATGAATTTAAATTTGAATATAAACCTGAAGGTTTGGATGACTCCATTTTCAGTTTCTTAACTGAAGAAACAGAACAAGTGTCACTAGGAAGTAATTCTACTCTGGACCAGGCTTATGATGAAAATATCAATCGGAAACGGGAGTTATTGGAAAAACTTCATGCTAAATCCAGTAAGAACAAATATCCATTGGTGAAATTTTTATTACCTGATAAAAACCATAGAACTGTTTTAGTGGAACCAGAGACCTGGAATGTCGAAGATGAACATATGAACGTGCTAGCCAAACGGGTTCAATTACCGTTAATATTGGCATGGTCTTTATCGATTCACAAGTCTCAGGGACAAACTTTACAGCGGGTCAAAGTTGATTTAAAACGGGTTTTTGAGAATGGACAAGCTTATGTTGCTTTATCGAGAGCTGTTTCAAGAGAAGGATTACAAGTGCTAAACTTTGATAGACTCAAAGTAACAACCCATCCTAAAGTAAATCAATTTTATTCTTCATTAAGCTCTGCTGATGAAGTTAGAAAGAGGTCTAATAAAGGTCAACAGCAATTGAGATTTAATTCTAAAAAGCCAGGCGATAAGAGTTTAGCTCTCAAATAATGATGAAATACAATAGAAGTAATGATATGCTATAATACATGTATATATACAAGAATGTAAGTTTTTATGAATGATTTCTGTTAAGACAGAGTATAACTTTCGTAATCTAATTCTGCTTTCATCTTATCAACTGGATCTTCAAATTCCACATGGTTCACCAATGAGGAGATATCATTGAGTAACATCAGCTCTCTTAACCTATTTATATCTTGTTGGACCACTCCATTCATTGACTTCATTGGGAGTTTGTGGGGTTCGAAATAGGTATCTTGAACCAACAATATGTTCCTATCATCCCGATCTTGGTCCATTTGTAGTTTCAGTAAGTAATAGTAAAACATATCGTTATATGGAGCTTCTATTCCAGAGATACAATTGATTAGATTGTCTTTGGTAGACTTCTCCCACGAGGCACAAGCGTACTGTGGATATAATAATGGCGTGCCAAAAATGATTGTATTCTTGATACCAGCAAAATCCATACCTGGCAATTCATTAGAAGGATACAATAGATTATAGATGGTGGAATTGGGATCTTTATCCTTTTGGCGTGAAAAAAAGTCTTGCAATGTTCTGGAGCTGTAATTTGTTATATCTTTCCCAATTAACGGTACTTTCGCTGGATCTTCAACCTTTGAAATGTCATGGAATTTGCTATAACAAACAATAGCTTCTTTAGCCTTTGATTCAGAATTGAGTTTCTTGGAAAGATAATTAAAGTCAACCTGAGAAGGCATTATAAACAAAATCGGATCCTTATTATCAAAGATTTCTCTAAATCTTTTGAGGGTATGTTCCACCAATTTATAGACTTGATCTCTCCTGTTAGTCTGAGAAATCTTGGAAAATTCCATGGTTATCTTATCTCTCAAATACTGCTTGAACGTATTATTGATCTGATAATTGAACTCCTTGGCATATTTGGAAAAGTATGGAATGTAATCTTGTCTTTCTGGTAGATTGGCTACTGGGTCAATGGGTCTAGTAACAACTGATTTACCATCCTTGTAAGTTTCTGTTATGGCAAGGTTGACTCTTTTCAGAACCTGGCCATTTAGCTCAGTTTTATAGAAATGTTTTCTTTCAAATTCGTCAATGGAAACTAATGTCTGCTCTTCCTTAGAAACCTTATACTCTTCATCATTCATTCTGATCAACTTTTCCACCACAGCCATTTTTGGGTCAAAAGAACTAGAAGAAACCTGGTTCTTAGTAAGATTGTATTCTTTCATTACTGAAGAGAGGGGTCTTTCTTCGTTTTCTGTGGCTTTCTGACCATTTGCCATCTTCAAAAAGATATTTTGAAATGGGTGTTGACTATGAAATAAGAAACAAAATTGAATTGGTGTGAATTTTCTTTTAGGAGCAATTTTGAAAGAATCTAATTGAAGGGTTTTCAATTTCTTTATTGATTCACTTAAACAGAGTACAAACTTCTTTTTCTTCCCTGATGTAGTAACATTGAAATTAAAATCAGACGCCAGAGAACCTGAGATAAGAAAATCAGCTTCATCTACTCCGATGAATTTACAGTTGAGATAATCTTTGGGATTGGGGAGGTGCTTGGAACCACGGAAACTTTTATGAAATGCTTTGGAGTTCATGATTACTATCTGTGGCATAAACTTTGACTCACTCTTAGGACCAGTGGATATTTGGCAGGAGTTATACTTATCATCAATGATTTGAATATTCAAAGGACTTCTTACCACACGAGACTCTTCACCTGAATATTCCATGTGCGTAGCCACACAATTGGGTTCTATTTCCTTTATCAAATCCTTTGCCCAATCTTTATATTTCAACAATAACGAATTATTAGGAACCAAAATCAAATGGCTGATAGAGCCAGAACCAGAACTCTTGGACTCCAAGCGTTTTCTAGGGATTGAATTTAAGGTTGCATTTATGGAATGGAGAAGCATTGCAAATGATTTGCCTGACTGAACATTGGTCTTCATAACTAACGATTTATGTTCTCGTAATACCGATAAAAGGTTACTTTGATCTTTAGTCGGAGCCAAATTGATGGCTTTTTGATCGAACATAGAGTTTATTCGGTACTGTAGGAACGGCAATATTCCAAAATGAGTGAAATTGGCATTATCTTTTCGAACCACCAGTCGTAACGATCGACAGAATGTGGTGGTATATTTTGCAATCATGATGACATATTTTGATCAGAATCAGTCAAGTACAATAAAGATATTTAACAGGATAAGGGAATACCTATGGAACTAGGAATCAAATTCAATGGTTTTCGAATCACAAATGAACTTTAAAATGATTAGAATGTATTAGACTAACCTACTGAATCCACCAGATCTATTGAAGACCTCATCTCTCATTATGAGAGGTTTTGACCGCGAAGAAAACTCTGTATGCAGTGTGCACCTGTATACTAACCCCGAAATTCTAGTGTCACCTCCCTTTTCTTGAGAGTTTGTTAACCCTGCAGGGAGCCGTTATTTTCGCACCTCTCAAAAGTTTATATTTTCCATTAGAGAAGAGTTTTCAAAATCCTTAACAGGGGGGTTTCTAAATTTCCAGTTTATAAAGTTTCAGGCCCATAACATCCACGGAAGTTTTGATTTTCAATCTGGTGAATATAATACCTATATAAACCAGTCGTATACTACCTCCACAACCTAATAACACCGTGCTTATCGGCCATTTCAATTGGTAGAATTCCTCGACAAGGTTGGTTTTTGGCTCACTGTCCGAAAAGAGAGGTATCAGTCTTATCAGGATTTTATTATCAAGTCCCGCTGCACCTCTCATAAGTGGTGCATCATATATTTGTTTATATTTGATTGATTGATTTTATTTGATCTATTTGTTTTGATAATTCATATCTTTGATCTTAGTGATGGCGTTGTCCCCCGACAAGTTGCCTAGAGCTACTCTTGAAAAAAAGATTGAGATCTTGGATTTTTATCACCAATCGAATCGACCTCAACTGGAAACAGTAGATAGATATAAACATGATCTATCTATCTCGACCTCTTCATTTAGTGAATGGTTAAAAAATGAAGAAGAATTAAGACGTCGGTTAACGTTGGCCAAATCAGATTTTAGTAAACAAAGTCGGCGGAAAGTTAAGTTTAAATATGAAAAGATCAATCGAGCCATGGATCTTTTGGTTCGACAGAAAATAGAACGGGGAGAGCCTGTTAATGAGCCTATTTTACGGGAACATTGGTCGGTGTATGCCCATCAATATGGGGTTGAAGATCCCAAACGATTGGTGGGGTTTAGTCATGGGTGGTTATCTCAATTTAAAAAAAGACATGGTTTAAATAAAAAGAGAATGGGAGGGATGGATGGCTCTGAACCTGGAAGTCCTAATTCTGCTGATGCCACGTTAAATGGTAGTACTACCTCGGTCGGTACTGGTGCTGGTGCTGGATCAAGTGCTGCTGGAACTACAGGTAGCACTGGATCAAGTGGATCAAATGGATCTACTGCCCATCATAATCATGGGACTCACCCTCATTCACTTCCTCATACACATGGAGTTGCTAGAGCAAACCCCAACGGAGAAGTATATGATACAGGTTTTAATGATCCCAATAATGCTAATAATTCTGCTAGTACCACCACGGTTCCAGTTAGTAGTTCTGCTAATGATAATGATAGCTCCAATAATGATTTTTCTACCACCCAAACGTCTGGCCCTGCTTATGATTTGATTAACCCTCAAAATTCTACTACGTCGAATTCTCAGTTCAGACATCCAAATATTGGCTATAATAATTCTTCTCATATGAATTTTCCAAATTATCAAATTTATCAACAAGGTATGCCTCAACAATCGAATCCTAATTATAATAAGGATAATGGTGCTACTTTGCCATTTGACTATCCAGAGCAATTCAGAAATCAATACACAAAAGATGCTCAAAGTCAACAAAGTCAGCAAGTTCAAGCGCAAGCTCAAGCTCAAGCGCAAGCGCAAGCAGAGGCACAAGCTCAAGCACATGCCCAGGCTCAAGCAAGAGCTCAAGCAGTTCAACAGCAAGCCCAAGCTAGAGCTCAAGCTCAATCTCAGGCCACTCAAGCTCATACTCGTTCCATTCAAGCAAATGATCAAAGCGGATCACATAAGAGACGGAATAGAGGGTCTTCAAGACCTGGGAACCCAGAATCTGAATATTTAACCAATATTGATTCGTCAGATATCGAGAGGTTTATCTACATGTTTGCTGATAGATATTTCCATGATAATGCTAATGAATATCCCCAAACCGTCAAAATATTCCAGGAATTTAAAACTTCCTTCTTCAACGAACGAATCCAGAACATGAGATCTGTCCATCAACAACAGATGTTGACACAAGCGGCCATGCAAACCCGCCAGTCTCCTGTTCAAAATAATGTATCAGGCATCGACGACTTCTTTTTAAGAAGTTCCCAGCCTCCTAAAAAATAGTGGTTTTTGCTAGTCAAAACTACTCAAAAGCCTATTCAAAGGCCTTATAAAAAGTTGCTAGTGAATCCATCCCCAAAAAAAGTTAGAAAACTCATAATCATAGAGTTGTTCACTAGACTCTGGTCACAAAAAAAATTGTATGAAATTTGAGTCCAGACCTTCGGTGGACAATTCCGTGTTCTCAAAGAAAGAGAGAAATCAAAAGCTTATGAAGGGTGCCCTATTCATTTTACCTTGTTTTATTAGCTTTATTTATTACTCCCGGTTCCATAACTCCTTTTTTTTCCTTTCCTATTTATTATGCTACAATTTGTCTTTTATTTTTGGTTCTAAAGGGTGTTTTTTATCTTGATATGGGTTTGGTTGTATTTTTTTTCTATCATCACTGCTGTAATTGTATCCTAGTATTCTATTGTTGCTATAGAGTAATATTTTGTATAGTTAATATCATCATTTTAATCTTAATCCTAGTAGTTTAGACTTTAGCTCCACCTGAAAAATCCGGATTTGGAGAGAAATCCGGATATGAAAAGAAAAAAAAAAATCCTGATTCGCAGGGGTTTCCATTTGTGGCATTTATGTGCCTGAAACCTTTCATAAATCAGGATAATTCTTTGACTTTTAAATGGAATAAGGCACTAACTTAACTCTATATTCGTAAAAACTTTTATATAATGTAAAGAGTTAAAATGTGATAGCAAAAACTAGGTTATAAGGTTTTCGGGGATTTCTACTGAAACTTGATTTCGATGGCTTTAGTAATGGGTGAAGTCGATTTCGTTAAGAGATTCGGGTTTAGCGATTTCTACCGAAACTTTGGGTAATACTTTATTGTTTTTAGGACAGTTTTGACAACTATTGCAATTCTCTATATCCCCACACCCTTCCTTTTTAGGAGTATTAACCTCTACTTTGGCGGTTTCGGTAATGTTTGGATTGATTGAACTGGGTTCTGGATTTCTATCGGCCATATTAGCTAAGTCATGTGGTTGTTTCTGGGTATGGTGCAATTTATCTTCACAGTGTTTGGCATATAAGTAATTCCTTAAAGCCATTGCCTTACTGCAGTTGTAGACTTTTCTCACCTGTCTTATCGGTGAATACCGCAAATTCTGGTTTACAGGGGTTTTTTATTCTCGCATATACTGAAGCAGTTTCTTTGCAAGACTCTAAGCTTCTTCTGATTTAGTCTTGTATGGTCGAAACTATATAAAGTTCATAGATTGAATTATTTAAACCCACCAGGTTTTAGTTTATAATTTTTAAAACATTTCCTAAATGTGCTGTATTTATATCGCCCCGGCCATTGTGGTGCCACTTTTCTTTGATTCGCTGCAAAAAACCCTCCTGATCGAAACTGTCCGACTCGCATCAGGATTCCTGTATCCAACAAAATCCGATAAACAGATCTTTGGCAGGTTCTATGATTCGTATATTTCAATGATTATATATATTAACAAGCACTTTTAGTGCTTTTTTGCAAAGTCTTCTTAAATAGTATACATTTGTTTTCCTTGTTTCGTTTCGTTTCATGTTTTGGTTTAGTTCGTTAATTGGTTATGGTGATTATAATGTCCAAACCGGATTCCAATTATTATAATTCCAATGGCAATGCTAAAGAATTGATATTTCAATGAATCATCTACTGAGGAATCATTCTTGGGAGATTTCTTATTGATTTGATACGATCCAGTTAAAAGATATTTAATTTGATTAAATAATCCAAAATTCCTGGTTCTTCTAGAATCCCAATCAACATCTTCATCAATTGAATCTTCTTCCATTATTGATGATAAGGAATAATCATCAAAATCATTACTCTCATCGATTGAATGGTTCAAGTTTTCAAAGTTTATGGATTTGTACTTCTTGACAAACTTGTCCTTTTTATTGTCATTATCATCATCTCCATAATCACTATTATTGTCATCATCATTATAGAAATTATCATCATCATAATAATTACTTAATCCATTGGAAAATATCCGACTTTTAAATTTATCTGTGAAATTCAAGAATCCATAATCATCTTCATCAAATCTAACTGATGGTAAAATCCCTTTGGTAAAAATCCCAATATTATCTTTATTACTATAGTTTTTGGATAATATAGTATTGATAGATACTGATCTTAACACCCGTTTCTTTTGGATCAATAATTCTCTTGATCTTTCAATCAATTTGGAATCACTATATTCAATTTTCCGATTACTGGATCTATTGGCAGCATCTCTTAAGTTTTGTCTTGAAGATAACTTTTTGATATTCTTCTTTTGTTTTTGAATTTCAAATCCAATATATGAGAGTAACTTCTCATTATGTAATTTTAATGACTGTAATTCAAATTTGAGTTTCATGATTTCTTGTTTAGTCATATCATTACTGAGTCCATTATTATTATTTTCAAATAATAAACTAGACCTTTTGGATGATGAAGTATATGAATTACGCTCGCCATTCAATTTCTTAAAGGTCGATTCGATTTCCTCTTCTTGACTTCTTTCTTGAATTTGTGGTTCATCATTCTCATACTCAAATTCATTGACATGTTCTTCAATCTCTTCAAACTTTTTGGGTGATGGTACAGATGTACTTCTTTGATCAATACTGCTTTCAAATTCCACTTTTATAGGGACAATATCATGACTGCTATATCGGCTATGAGCAGGTCTTGTCATACTATATCTATTTTGTTTGTGGCTTTGAGGTCTATTGGCAATAGAGTTGTTATAATCAAAATCTTGTGATGCCAATTTCAAAGGAGATAAAACAAATTCAGGTTGTAAATCCGCTGGTAAGCTTTGACGTTTGTTCTTTGAATTAGGATCTGGAGAAGGTGGGAATTGAAAGTTTTGGGTCTGGATTAATGAGGGTACTCTATCTTGACCCATCGATTCTCTTGGAGTTTCGAATTGAAATTCGGTACCAGTCTTGATAGGAGATGATTGTGCTTGTGCTTCAATTCCAGAAAGATATTTATAGTTATCTTGGTGGGGTTCTTCAGCCTCATCCTCATCTTCATCCTCATCTTGCATATTGGTGGTATGGGTATTATAATTATAAGTAAGATCATGAATTATACTATTATTCGAATTATGATTGGACAGATTGTAATTGTAATCATTGTAATCAAATTGGTCTGAAGATGACATGACATTACTGCCATTGAATTCATTCCCAGACATCAGGTTAACACTTTCACGTAATTCCTTATTCTCTCTAGATAAAAACTCAATTTGATCCATCAAAACAATCTTGGAATTTTGTTCCACTTCAAAGTTTGATTTTAACACCTTAAAGTCTTTTAAAAGCTTATTATACTTTTCATCGTTATCTTGATTCAAATAAGATTCCAATTCATTGAATTCCAATTTCTTATAATATTCTAATTCTTGATTTAGTTTTGTAAATTTCAATTGATAATCCTCTACCGTCTCCTTGTAATAAACAAGTTCTCTCTCCATCATATCTTTAGTTTTGGAGAAATCAAATTTCATTTGATGTAAGAACTTCTCATAGTCAGAAATCTGTTGTAGTTGATCATTAATGGTTTTGTTTTTAATGGTGATTTCTTGTTCCAATTGAGTAAACTCTATCAGAATGTTATTATGTTTTATGAGCAAATCAGCATACAGTCTTTCCATTCTCTTGGATTCTTTGTCCTTTGTAACCATTCCGTTATTAGCATCAGATATACTAGTAGTAACACCATTAATGTTACTGGTTTTTGTATCTAACTTGATGGGAGGTAATAACGGAGATTTACCCGAAATCATAGAATTCATGGAATTTTGAGAATTTTTGGCCGATAATGGGGCTTTAGTATTGTTGTTCATACTGGGGGAGGGCGGTATTGGGGCAGCATGTATTTCATTTTCTTTATAATTATCCATTCTCTACGGGAGAAGTGAGATTTAGACGGGTCAACTGGTATGATTTGTCAATTGGTAGCTTGCGACGAGTCAATTGAAATGAATAAATAAATAAAACTGCCTGAAAAGGAGGGTGGGAAGTTGGATTTAGGTAATGAACGTATTAAAGCGTTTTAGACGAGCGCAGGACTGTGGATGTTGTTTTTTTATGGGTCTTGGGTGGATGGTCCAGGAATTCACTTGCCGGATGGGCTGATGCGATGGCGTATCTGTTTGTGTCTCTCTGACGTGTTGCAAACCTCAAGCTAACGAGTAGGTCTACCAATTGCCCGTGCCAGAAAGAATAACAAGTTTGTTGATGTTTTTTTTCTTACTCGATCAATTTTGTCGCATTTGTTTACAATCTCTATATGCAGGCGCGCCGTTAACCAGTATGTAAACGGTGAGCGGTGATCAATGAGAACGGGAGGATAAGTAAGCGGTGAAGGTAGCACCACTTAATAGATTGGAAAATAGATTAAATAGTTAAGTAAAAGAGTGTAAGTGAGTGTGGTTGGGGGGTAATTAGGCGTTGTAAAGAAGAAAAAAATCCGATTGTAGGTAGTAATGTACTAGAGTCCATTTACAAAGGGTGTTTGTTTTTTCAATTGTTGCGAAAAACATAATCCTGATTGGAAGAGGTGCGAAGAAATTCAACTTGTTAGGAAAGGTTGAGATTTCAAGGGAGGAAGCAAGGACTAGAGAAAAATATATCAGGAATGAATTAGTTAGACTGTTACAGAGATATGGAAGTAAGGGACGAAAGAGTTTAATTACATCTTCTATTCGTCAAATGAGGCAGTCTACTAGAAGCTGCTGACTTGAGAAGTATACTATCAATGTTGTAACTTATAACTGTGGGTCTCCAGATTGTATTTTATCAAAATACACTCAAACATATCTACCCACCTTCCACTGCAATATCAATATCTTATAACAGACCAACTGGCTTCGGTATCTATGTCCAATCAGTATCTCTGTGACCCGCACTACTTAATTGCAACCATATTCCGCTTGACTCTCGTTCCAATCATATCACGTGAGCACTAACTGTGGACCCCGGGCGAATCCGATAACTGATAAGTGAATCATAGTGGAAATTCGTTGAATCTAAATCTTTCATTTTTAAGATATTTTTCTTTTTAAACCATTGGAACTAATTTGATTTTATCATGGTTAAGGTTGTAAGTGAACAAGAATTCCATGACAGCATTGTTTGTCAATACACTGATGTCATTGGAGAGAAACTTGGAGGACAAGTATTAGAATTCTCTGATGAATGGTTCGCCGCAGCTGAAAATTTAATTAAACCAAAGCCTGCCATTAGAGATGCCACTAGATTCACTCACGCTGGGGCCTGGTATGATGGATGGGAAACCAGAAGACATAATGTTGAAGAAGCTGATTATGTGATTTTTAGAATGGGGGTTTCCTCTGCCAAATTAATTGGATGTGAAGTTGATACAGCATTTTTCAATGGGAATCATGCTCCTCATATTTCTGTGGAAGCTTGTACTTTATCAGATGACAAAGATGTTAAATCTGCCAATTGGGTTTCTGTAATTGATAAAGTAGAATGTGGACCATCACAAAAACACTTTTTCGTCAGAGATGCAATTACTAGTGACAATTATACTCATGTTAGACTAAGAATGTATCCTGATGGAGGAATTGCTAGATTCAGATTATACGGTCAAGTGTTAGCTATCTTACCAAAAGATACCTCTACTATTATTGATACTGCTTCTGTTAAGAATGGTGGTGTGGCTATTGATTATAGTGATCAACATTTTGGATCGGCTGACAATTTATTATTACCAGGAAGAGGTCATGATATGTCTGATGGATGGGAAACCAAAAGATCAAGAGAACCAGGTCATGTGGATTGGGTTATTATTAAATTAGGTAACACCACTAAAATTAATCAAATTGTTATTGATACGGCTCATTTCAGAGGTAATTTCCCCCAAAAAGTCAATATTAAGGGGGTCAATACCACAGGAACTCCAAAGTTTGGTGATGATACCTGGAAACTTTTGGTTCCTGACTCTAAAACTGGTCCGGATAAGGAACATACTTATGATGTTTCAGACAATGATTCTTACTCTCATGTGCTTTTAACCATCATTCCCGACGGAGGAGTGAAGAGAGTTAGAGTTTTAGGAACTACTTTGTAAGTAAAATAAACATACTGTACAACTTTCTCTCTACAACTTTCTATACCCAACACTCTTACTATTATTATGATGTTCTAAGTAGAAACTAGATCCATGAAAATTCGCACCCGATGAGCACCATAATGAAGTCCCAGGTCTTACAAGTGTACTTAAACCAACGAGTGCCGGTAAAAGATTATCCTGACTTTGAGGTTCTGGCGGACTTGCAATGTCAATTAGTTGAACTTCTACAAGCAGTGAGCAATAAGTACTATGTTCGAACCTTTTTGCGACAGTTTATTAATAGTAATGAGCTTCTGGGAAATGAAATCATCGAAGAAATATATGAATTATACTGTGATCCAGAGATCATAGGGGCCCAAGTTCCCGATCCTAGTCAAACAGACCATATAATTTACCATATTAAGCATCGCAATATGGAAATTAAAGAAACCCCAAATATAATAGGCGGTCTAGGAACTACTGGTTTACGGACCTGGGAAGCATCATTATATTTAGCTTCTCGCCTAGAAACTAGTGGAAATGGCGATTTTAGCGTACAAGGAACAGTCTGTGAATTGGGGACTGGTACTGGAATAGTGGGAATGTCTTTATTGCCAGAAGTGGACAAAGTAATATTCACAGATGGTGATAGTAATTTGCTTGAGACTATTCCACAAAACCTCAAAATCAACCAATTGGGGAACAACTACGACATAAAACAATTAATTTGGGGTCCAGAATCAGACGTGGTCCAGCTGGACTATTTAGTAGCAGCAGACGTGACTTATGATACGTCAGTGCTTCCAGATCTTGTAAATACCATCAAAAAGTTTCTACAAAATGGGTGTAAGAAGGCATTAATTGCTGCAACCGTTAGAAATGAGTCCACCTTAAAAGAGTTTGAATCGATACTAGACAACAGCCAATTACAATGGACTATTTTAGAAACATTCACTCCTGAAAAAGTATTTGAGTTTAATGGGTCTACTATATGGTATAGACCAGGAACTCCTCCTATAAGAGTATATTGCATTAGAAATTAGAGTAACAGTAATAAAGTCATGTTAATAATGTGTAGCAGAGATCGTGCACTTACCATTTCCATAGTCGCACTGAAAATTCATTGGACGACAGAAAACTTTGAATCGAATTTTCAACGTTTAACTAAAAGCAATAAAATCAACAAAATGCTTCCAAAATTCGCTACTCCAATGTTCAAGACCTATTGGCCATTTGCCTCTGGTGGTATGTATTCGTGATTTATCGATTGTTTTGTGATTCGGGCGTTTTCCAATGTTTGTGACAATGCCGATATATGGATGTTTTTCAGCGAATGAGAAGAGACTATCCTAAAATGAGAAGAGAGACACACCTAGCGTGTTATATGAACTGATTGGAGTCGATAAACAAGTCAGTGGTTCCTTATCCAAGGCAAGATTCCACTTCCATAACAAGATTTCATTATTCAAATTGAAATTGACTCAATGTCACTATACTAAGTCTCATTAACACTAAATGAAGCCACAAAGACTTACTGAATTTATTTCTTTACTCCAGCAAATCTATCAACTCCAGTCCACTACAACTCCACTACACCACAACTCTATCTCCATCGCCAACTCCATCGCCAACCCCATCACCATCAAATCAGAAGTTCCAATCCTGTTCTTATACTAACATCTCTAGCCACTATCACCTACGGATTAGTCTACAAAGCCAGTATTGCTTCTATGAACTCTGATGAATTCATTAACGATCCAAGACACCCAAGATTTGCCAATGGTGGTAAATTCATTGAGTTAGAAAAATAGATAATCTATATTCTCCTGTCTAGATAGCACAAAATATTACATAAGAACATATTACCCAATTGTAGTTAAGATATACCAAGTAGTAACAGTTGTAAATCTTCCGCCTCGCTTAATATAATCTTATTTCATTTCAATTGACGATTAGACCCTATAGTCCTAATGAGGTTAAAACTTTAACCCACTGATAATGCAATATCAAGCACTTTAGTGTATCTGTTACTTTGAGGTGTTTTCTTGAATAATCGCTTAATTCAGACAAATTGTTACATAAACAATATTAGAGATTTAACTTATTAGGTTGTTTGTGTACCTGTGGGTTACCTAAGCACAATAGAGTTGATAGGTTACTACTCACACAAAACTATTACACCTTTTGCATGCCTGCACATCAATAATTTCATGAATATACAAGACTGGGCCCAGCAGTGGATCTAAATCTAACCCCCTTGGCCTTAGATTAGTACCATTTTCGGCTGTAGTGGCACTGGGCGTTAGGTTACATCCTCTTGCGATGATCCTCAACTAAATATGTGATTAATTAACTGATTTAGGTTACCGGTCCGGAACCTATATACACGTCTTACAGTGGACGACAATTCTCCTTACCATTATGACCAATAAACACGGTCCATCAAACAGGTACATTACTATTTTGAATTAAATTACATACATCTTTTGGTTAGCCCGCCCTTCACATTGTTCCTGTCACTCCTTAGAGTCTTTTTTTTTTCTCATATAAAACATCCTAGATTCCTACAAATTAATTTTTCACCTTCAAAGCTTAATTGATATTTTTTTATACTATTTCAGGTCTAGAATAGTAGAGTCTTGATCTCTCCTTGTTCTTTTCCTAATCTTTATTCCTTACTTATTACGTGGACCTTTTGTTCGTGGTTACTTGTCATTCTTGCTACACGTCCTGAGTAATTTGGTCTGGTCTTGGGTGAGATTGACACCAACTTTTCACTGCTAATTTCAAGGTTAACTATGGATATCAAAACTTATAGTAACAACCACCAATCGACGGAAATGTCCCCTTATAACAGTGGAGGCACCGAAGGGTATGCCAGTGACGGGCACAGCTTAAGTCCTACTTCTACCGTTGAATTTGAGTATGAGCCAAATCCTGTCAAAAGATTTATAAATTCTTTTAAACCTTATGATTATTCGAAAATCGATTTTCTTTTCAACCAAAATGATGATTTGGAAAGTGGTTCTGGTTCGAGTATTGGTCCTGGTGACTCAGATAGCTTGAACATGAACCATATCAATGACAGAATCGATGAAACTAATCCAAGAACCATAGAACCTAAAGAAAAGAAGATTCATCCTCAATTTGATTATTCCAGATTGTCTGAATTAGAAAGAGCTGCCATCGTGACATCAACCTCTCCTTTATCTAGAACCTTGAAGTCAAGACACTTACAGATGATTGCTCTTGGTGGGGCTATTGGTACTGGACTTTTCGTGGGAATGGGGTCTGCTTTGGCGGCTGCTGGTCCTTTTGGTTTATTGATTGTGTGGCTGTTAATTGGGTCGGCTATTTTCGTCACCGCTTCGGCTTTATCTGAATTGGCGGTGGCCTTTCCAATTTCAGGGGCGTTTGTCACCTTTAATACTTTATTTATTGATTCTTCTTGGGGGTTTGCCATGGCTTGGAATTATGCCTTACAATGGTTGGTGACTTTCCCATTGGAATTAGTGTCTGCTTCTATTACCCTTAATTACTGGCAAAACCCAGTTCCTCCTGAAGTGTTTGTATTGATTTTCTGGTTGGTGATTTGTATCATTAATTTGTTTGGGGTTAAAGGGTATGGTGAAGCTGAATGTGTATTTTCCATGATTAAAATCGTGGCCATTTTAGGGTTTTTGATTTTATCAGTTATCATTGTATCGGGAGGAGCCCCACCAAACCACGACTTTATTGGCGGTAGAAATTGGCATGCTCCAGTTGGAGGGATGTTTAATGACGTGGAACCATTCAAGAATATGTGTTCTGTTATTTTCACTGCTGCCTTTTCGTTTGCCGGGGTTGAATTATTTGGTTTAGCAGCTGCTGAATCTGCTAACCCTAAAAAATCGATTCCAAAAGCCAGAAAACAAGTGTTTTGGAGATTATTATTCTTTTATATTGCTTCGGTGATTATGATTGGGTTACTTGTTTCGTATAGATCTCCCGAGTTATTAGGTCAAACTTCAACCAATGAAGAAGTGAAACAAAAAGGGATAGATATTAATACTTCTCCATTTGTGATTGCCGTCAAACAAGCAGAAATCCCAGCAGTTCCATCCATTTTAAATGCCGTGATTATTATCACCGTGTTATCTGTGGGGAATTCTTCTGTGTATGGATCATCCCGTACTTTAGCCGCTTTAGGAGCTTTGAAACAAGGTCCTTCATTCCTTAATTATATCGATAGAAATGGAAGACCTATTGTGGCTTTATGTGTTCAATTTGCCATTGGTTTATTAAGTTTCTTGGTGGCATTACCAGGAGATCAAACTACTCAAGTGTTTGATTGGTTACTTGCCATTTCGGGATTATGTTCTTTATTCACTTGGTGGTCCATTTGTTTATGTCATATTAGATTTAGAAGAGCTTTATCGGCTCAAGCTAGAGTGGCTAAAGAAGAATTGGTTTTCACTACTAGTGTTTGGGGATCTTATTATGGGATCGTATTTATGACGATTATTTTAGGATTACAATTCTGGGCTGCTTTATTCCCTCCTGGATTAGGAAAAGCTGATGTGGTAGGATTTTTCAAGATTTATCTTGGGGGTGCCATTGTGGCGGTTTGTTATGTTGGTCATAAGATTTATGCTGCCATTTTCATGGGAATTCCTATTACTAAATTATACCTTAAAGCAGATGAAATCGATATTGATACTGGTAGAAGACAAGTGGATATGGATGCTTTGAAGCAAGAACTTGCGGAAGAGAGAGACATCTATAGACAAAAACCTATCTACTTCAAGATCTATAATATCTTCTGTTAACTTTACGTTACATTCAATTCATTTACTACTTTATTCATTTCAATTCCATACTTCTGACCAACTGGGACCTAGTCTTGGCTGGCCAGGAGTCAACCTTTTTATACGTATAGTTGGGCGGTTCTTATATAATACCATAATGTAATATTTTAAATTTAGTGTCAATTGTAGTGCTAGTGCTAGTCACTAGCTAGTCGTCTCGTGCTAGTCAGGTTTGATATATGTAGTAGTAATTAGTGTAAGTGTAGTATAACATTATCCTAATGAAGTTAATTTGGGTCGTGTCTCACACATTGCCCGCCAACCATTCTCGCTGAAAAAAACACTCATAAGGATCAAGGATATCTAAGCGAACCACAAGTTGGACGGCAATACACCCATTTCAACCCCCCAATCGACTGTGTAAAGGGCACCATAAGCTTCTAAGCAGCACTAAATACCATCAAACCTTCAACTAATCAACCCATACACCCGGTAAAACCCGAGCCAATTATAGAGTGAAAAGTTCCTAAACATCCGGACAACAAACATGGACGTGATTAAAGACGCTACCAAAAACATCAATTTATATGATGTCAAGGCTTACGTCAGAAAGGCCCAAAATGTCGCCATGAACTTGACAGAAATGGAAGCCAAGGTAAGAGAGGCCACCAACAATGAACCTTGGGGAGCTCCTTCTACTTTAATGGCTCAAATTGCTTCTGGGACTTACAATTATAGAGAACGAGAAGAAATTATTTCATTTGTGTTCAGAAGATTCACTGAAAAAGCTGCCAATGAATGGAGACAAATCTATAAATCCTTACAATTATTGGATTATCTTATTAGAAATGGATCTGAACGGTTAATTGATGATATAAGATCTAATTTATCCTTGATTCAAATGTTGAAATCTTTCCATTATATCGATTCTAAAGGTAGAGATCAAGGAATTAATGTTAGAAATAGAGCCAAAAACTTGATTGGATTACTTAATGATGATAGTCTTATTAGAGCTGAACGGAAAAAGGCTAGAAATAATTCTAAAAAATTCGGTGGAGTTTCTTCGGCTGCTTTTGGTGGGGCTTCTTCAATTACTAATGGAGCCGGAATGGATGATGGTGACTTTACTAATAGAGTATTTGGTGATGGTGGGGTATACGGAGCTAGATATGGTGATTCTGCTGATGAATATAATAGAAATAACGGAGACAGTAACACCAATTCAAATGAGAATTTCGAAGAATATAACGTGGAACCTACTGGAGGTTCTGGTTCTAGTAGGTCTAAAACTTCAAGAGCCACTACTGGAGCTTCTAATGTTAATGCCACTTCTTCTAAAGCTCATGCTAAATCCAAACCTCAACCTCAAGAGCCTGATTTATTAGGGGATTTCTTATCTGATAATACTCCTGGTCAATCTCAATCTCAAGCACAACCTGATGATGATGACGACGACTTTGATGACTTCCAATCAGCTCCTACCAATGGATCCAGCTCAGGTACTGGATCAAATCTTGCAAATCTTAGCAACTTGTATCAAAGTCAACCTCAACAAAACTTTTTCCAAGCTCAACCTCAACAACAACAATTCCAACCTCAACAACAACAATTCCAACCTCAACAACAATATCAACCTCAAGTTCAACAACAAGCTCTGTTCAATAACGGCCAACCAGCTGTCAATAAGGTTCAATCTCAACCAAAGAATGATGCCTTTTCATCCTTGTTTTCCTCTGCTAAAACCAAAACTGGTGGTTCTAGTAGAACTCCTTCCGCTTCAATTCCTTCTACCACCACTCAAACTCCTCAGGCTACTACCAATAATGATGATTTCTTTGGGGATTTCAACTCTAATTCTAATTCCAACAAACCATCCACTCCTTCTCAACCACCAGCTAACAATAATAACTCTAGCAATAATGGAGAAGTTGATTTGTTAAGTTTTTAATATCGACAATAAAATGTGAGTTTTACCGAAAAGTATGGTGTTTTTATTTATGTCTTTATATTTAGTTTGTTCATTAAATAATACAGTCAAAGTAAAAATCTAGTAATACTTGACCAGTATCAAGAACGGAATGTTTATCTATGAATATACAATTACATATAAAAACGGAACGTTGGATATGTGCCATTATGCTAAAGGTGGAGAGTTGAAAACTTCAAAATTAAATCTTAAGAATTGGGTTTTCTTGAGTTTTTGGAATTAAATCAGCAGGTAAATTTTTTCTTAATTCAGCCAATTTATCATAATCACCACCCAAGATTCTGGCAATAACCAAATCATCTCTATCTCTAATTTCTCTTGAAGATTTACCTTCATTACTTAAGAATTGTTTAGCCTTTTCAGTATCACCATGGAAATATTCTTCCATAGCTCTTAATCTTAATTCTTTTTCAGCCCATTCAGGTCCTTCCAAATCTCTTTGTTTCATTTGAGCCGTGTACTTAGCATACACTAAATAAGTGAAAATTGGTAATACAATATAAAAATATGGAATTTCCCATCCTTCAGCTTTTTCAGTTTCTCTAATAATTTTCCATTTTAATTCTCCAGTAGTATCATCTTTGTATGGAATTTTATCAATGATTTTCCCGGATTCTTTGGTAACAAATTGGAAATTGGTTAAATCTTGAGAATTATCTTTATATAAACTCATATCAGTCTTGGAAATACCTGGCATTATATAATTCCAAGCAGAATGATTTCTTTTATAGTATAGGTTTTGTAAATCGGCTATGGTTTTGAATTCTTCATCGCTTGGGACTCTAGGGGTTCCATCTGGGTTGGTATAGATCTTGGTGACCGAAGGTAAAGTATCCAATTTAGATCTTATTTGACGTTCTAATCCAGCATCAAACTTTCCTACTTTATGCTTGAAAAGCCCACTAAGGGGTAACTTGAAGGTAAATTTCATCACTATACTTGATTCCTGTGTGATCTACCGATACAAAGTATTGGAGTTCCCGTGTATACAATCCGTTTTTACCTTCTTGATTGTATATATACGACTTTAGATCTTTGTATATATTGGTGTTAGCACTGGCCGACTTACTTTTCAAATTCTTTTCATTGGATGAGATCGCGCGGTATGTACACGACCGGGAATATATTGTCTCTTTGAGGTTACACTATATACATCTATTAACTATGGGGTATGTCATGATTTGAAAGACGAAAACCCCATCATTTGTGCCATTTCATCATTTTCATTATCATTACTGTCATTAAGGTCACTGGGCTTTTGTTTCTTTTGCCGTTTCTTTTGTTTCCGTTGTTGTAATCTTTGTTCAAACTGTTTGCGAGCCTCTATTCTTTGTTGTATGGTTTTTTGAGATTCTTCATTATGCTGGTTTAGTAACAATTGTAGAGTTGTATCGACTTCTTCTACGCTAGCATGTCGTATACCTCCTTCCAAAACGTCCCCTTCTTCTTCTTCCTCTTCATCATCTTGTGCCCCGCTCAATGCCTTCCCCGTGACTCTTTGAATGTGCTGAGGCGAATTAAAATGATCAATTAAAGCCATATTATCTCGATAAGTATAGTCACAAACAGGACAAACAAACCCAAACCGGCCATTTTTTTGAGAAGACTGGGGGTTTATAAGAGTGTGTCTCTTAATAGCATTGATCAGACTATCAAGAAGCTTCTGCCGATGGGCCATATGACTGGTGGAACGATTAGTGATTTCTTCATGCTCTTTGGGTTCTGGTTTTGATTTGGGTTTATTAGCATTTTTTGCATATGCTTTGACATCCCATGTCTTCCTTCCATACTGATCTACAGACACCTTTTCTTGCTCTCGTTTCTCTCGTTTCTCTTCTTTGGTTGACATTTTCTAGAGATGTTTAGGAAGAAGAAGTAGAGATGCGACGCGAAATATGGAGAAGCTTTAGTTTTCATAGTACAATGAAAGGTAAGGACGTGCTTTCTATGTTGAACAAAGGAAAAGGGTTGGCGTCCAAGGCTTCAAGTTCAAGACCAAGCCACAATGTCCATTCATCAACGTCAAGTTCATCTAGTCCACCTAATTCTCCATCTAAATCTATCCCATTCGCTCGCAATTGGATGGTGAAAGGAACTCATTTGATATACAACGTGCCACTTAATTTGAGTCACAATTTACCAGAACCTATAAAACAACAATCCCAAGTTAAAGTAGCGGCCTTTGATCTTGATGGGACGTTAATCAACACCAAAAGTGGGGGTTCGTTTGCTAAAAGCTCCAGCGATTGGAAACTTTGGACTGACCCTAAAACCAATAAAATAGAATCATTTATAATACCAAAAATTCAAGAATTGATCCACAGTAACTATATAGTGGTAATCTTCACTAACCAAGGTGGGGTAATTGTATCACATCCAGAATCTAAGTCGTATACTAATTTCACCAATCGGGTGAATCAATTTGTGCAGCATGTTCAAGAAAGAATCCCAGAGTTTGATCCTATAGTATTTGCCTCATCCCGGAAACCCACCTCAAAGAAACTAAAGCAAAAGGTTTCATCTGAAGAATTACATCTCTCGATGAGAAAACCACAGATAGGAATGTGGAAACAATTGGAAAAAAAGCTTCAGAAAACCATTGATCTAGAAAACAGTTTTTATGTGGGGGATGCGGCTGGAAGACCTGATGATTTTCTGGATAGTGATAAGATGTTTGCTGAAACTGTGAAAATACCATTTAAAGTACCTGAAGAATATTTCATATAGTCTATTTACAACATTTTAATCTATTTACAAGAGGTTCAAACAAGGAATTAGAGATCAAGATCATCCTTCAATGAATCAATAATGGTAGATTTTCCAACTGTTTCAAAGTATGACACCACATTATTGATCTTCCGGACTTGGTCATCTGGTAATTGGGTTGGCAAGTAATCATTGATATCTTCTTTAAGAACAATGATTTTTTCAAGTAAAGCTACATCTGTTTCGAATTTAGAAGCTTCATTCGTGTTTTGGGGGTAATTTTTCAAGATGAAATTGGTGTCATAAATTCCCTGGGAAGTATTCATGTAAAATTCAACCTCACCTTTAATTAAAGCAGTAATTAACCCATTAGGGAATGGTTTTTTCCTTTTGACTAAATCTTGTAATAAATAACAATATTTTCTGCTATCATCATTCAATTCTTGCTCAATTAATTGGTTGACATCGATTTCTTTTACTTTAGTGGGACCCAAACTTTGTTTAAGTTTTTCAACTATCGAATCATCTTTATAGTATGGAAGACCATAGAATTTATATTTTTCACCATTGGCATTATCAATTAACCGATACCTCCGTTTAAGTCCGGTGGCTTGTTCGTATTCATCCAATTCTTCCTGGCTTCCAAAACTGGACTTGTGTTTCTTCTTGTCGACTTTTTTACCTCCATAATAAATAGTAATCGACGATAATATGAACATGTAGAATAAATATCTGATCTTTGGCTCTTTGTCTTTCCGTCCCACCGATGCATAGGTTCTAATGGAATTTTTGAGGGGAGAAATAGAACCAGAGGATCTAGACAAACCTGTCATCGAGGAGATCCTTGCCCCTGTGTTCAAGCCTATTCTTTTAAACATCTTTGAACAGTTGAACTTGTTGTTAAAAGTGGCCTGCTTACCAGTATAACCAGTTTTGAGAGTCGCACATTTTTCAAAAATTTTTCTCACAGATTTCTTCAACCTAGAGACCTAGTCATCAAAGCTTACAGACAAACCAGAGAAGAATAAGATGTCATTAGTTCATTTGGCCAACTTTAGTGCCCATTTAAAGAACTGTACTCGGTTGAATCTCGCCACCACGTCAGTTCCTTTCAGTAGGTTGCACTTACAATTATCATTTTTATTATACAATGAAGGATTTATATCTTCAGTTCAAAGAGGATCAACCATAGGTCCAGATAAAAAAATAGAGGAAGTTACTCCAGATAACATTTCCAGCAGAAGATTATGGTTAGGGTTAAAATATCGTAATAACGTGCCAGTAATAAGAAACTTTTCCTTAATTTCTAAACCTAATAGAAAAGTGGAATTCACTCCAACTGAAGTCAAAGCTTTAGCATCTGGGATTCCAGTTAGAATCGTTCAACCTTTACAACCAGCTGAATGTATATTTGTGAAAACAGAAGATAATGAAATTCTTGAAATACAAGAAGTGGCAAAGAAGAATTTAGGGGGAACGATATTATGTCGTATAAGATGAATTAACAATTTACTCATTAACGTGTATATAGAATTTTAAACCTTACTAATATATAATAGTAATACTAAAGGGTGATTTTTTCTGTTCTGTAAGTGCTATTCCACTGAGTCATATCGACTTGCCAGTTCTTCCAGAGTAATAACTTTTCTCTAAAATCATCTGTACGATTGAAATCACTGAAATCTTGAGTGTTTTCAGCGTATTCATTTTTGGTGATAAGTTGTTTAGCAGGTTCAATTTTCTTAGGAATAAACTCTTGAGTTGGAATGGGTGATGTTATAGAAGAACCACCGGCTTTCAATTGTTGAATGATACTTTCAAGTTCATTGATCTTGTCTTTCATATCCATTTTAGATAATTTCAAATCGGTATTTTCATCTCTCAATTTCTTGATAGTCTTATCCTGTTGACTAATGGTTTCTTTGAGCTCATGAATCTCACTAGGAGTCACCAAAGATTCGGGTGTATTATCACCTGTTTCCTCTTCCACATGCTCTTTAACAACTTCTTTGTTGTCTTTAGGCTCAGGTTGCACTTCCTTTTCTTCCTTAGTTTCTTCCTTCTTTTCTTCTATCTCTTCCTTCTTTTCTTCTACAACTTCTTCCTTTTCCTCTTCCTTTTTCGTTTCATCCTCCTCTACTTTTTCATCCTTGTCTTCATCTTCCTTCTCTTGCTCGTCCACGTCCTCCTCTTTATCCTCCTTCTTCTTACCCTTCTTACCCTTCTTCTTTTTCTTCTTCTTCAACTCTTCATATTTCTTACGGGCCGCCTCTAACCGTTCTTCCTTGCTCAATTCGTCGTTTTCCACCTCTACGTTGGCTATTTCTTCTTCCGACATCTTTGAATGTTATCAATGTTGGTGACAATTATTGTTACTGTGCGCACCAAATTGCAAAATCCGGATCAGCTCATTGCAAATTCTTTAAACTTTGATGGATTTATTACTGGAGGATTATTTTCAGGTTTAAGAGGGCTAGATACTTTGGGGTGTAGCTAAACAGAGGTTAATTTGCAGGGAACCCCATCAACTGAGTTTTTTTTTACTATCTAAATTTTAACACTAAAAATAATATGGCTACTGAAGTTGAGTCACCGATCAGACTTCAAACGTTTGACAGAGAAGCTGGTCCTTCTCGGGCCCACGAATATGATATGACCAACCATGAAGATAATGACAATGTATTGAAGAAAAGAGGAAAACAAAATGAGGATCATCAAGTGACTACTGAATTGACTGATGCTATGTACAAATCAGAGAATAATCCTAATAACTTTCCAGATGGAGGTAAAGATGCTTATATGACTTTGTTAGGATCATTTATGGGACTCATTATTGTGTTTGGAATTGCCAATTCCTTAGGAGCCATCGAGTCTTATGTCAGTACTCACCAGTTGAAAAATGTAAAAGACACTAGTGTATCGTGGGTTTTCACCTTACACCTTGGGGTGATGTATTTTGGAGGAGTGATTTTTGGAGAATTGTTCGATAGATTTGGAGCCAGAAAAGCCTTGATGGCGGCTACTGTATTTTTAACTGGGGGGTTACTATTAACTGCTCAAAGTACTGAATTGGTTCATTTTATATTAAGTTTTGGGATCATGACGGCAATTGGGACATCCTTAGGAATGGTCCCATTGATAGGGGTATTATCTCATTGGTTCTTAAAGAAAAGAGCTTTGGCTTGTTCGGTGGCTACCATTGGTGGGTTAATTGGAAGTTCTTTATTTGCCATTATGTTACAAAAATTGTATAACCAAGTGGGATTCAAATGGGCTATAAGAATTTTAGCATTTATAAGTTTAGGGTGTATGAGTATAGCTATTTGTTTAATTAAAGAACGTCATATGGCTAATAAACCCATGACTCCTGATACAGAAGCAAATGTGTTTGAAGACATTAATCCCGAAAAAAAGACCATTTGGCAATCAGTAGCCAGTTTTTTCAAAGGTGCCTTGGACTTGAGTATTGTTAAAGATGTTAGGTTTGTATTTCTAACATTGGCAGTATTTTTCGCCGAAATTATTTCCATTTCTTCATTAACATATTTAACCTCTTACGGGTTGGACCATGGGTTAAGCGAGTCAAACTCGTATTTATTAATTACATTGGTTAATGTTTGTGGGATTCCATCAAGACTTTTAAGTGGAGTTTTGGCAGACAAATACGGAAGGTTTAACGTTATGATAGTTATGTCGATTTTAACTACTATAGTTATTTACGGCATTTGGTTACCCGCAAAGGGAAATTTGGCTATTATGTTCGTATTTGCCGTATTGTTTGGAATCGCTACCTCTGCCACCATTTCATTAATTCCAGCATCTACCTCTCAAATATGCAGTGCTGAATCGTTTGGTAAGGTTTATGGAACGTTATATTTTTTCCTAGCATTTTTGACAATCCTAGGAATGTACTTCACATCATTGGTATTAGGAAATAGAGATAAAGAGAATTATAGAAACTTTGTGATTTACGAGGGAGGATATTCGGTAGCTGCCGTGGTGTGTTGGGGTTTGGCTCGGTATTATGCCGTAGGGAATAAGTGGTGTAAATTCTAGCTAGCCGTATATAGACATAGAATACAATACTGGTTATTATGGCTTAGTAACCGAACGATTTAGAACATTGTAGAACAACGGTAACCTCTAAGGTATAAGGCAAACTTTAGATGTCAATGTCAATGTCACGTCAAAAGCCTGTCAATGTCAATGTCAAAGGTTTTTTCTTGTACGAGCCTCTAGCACCATCTCGCCCTAAAGTCAGCGAGAGCGTCGCACCACCGGGGTTTAGGATCTGTCTTGACAATAAATACCCTAGGGGTTATCTGCGAATTTTATACAGGACCTCATCTTTAGTGGTTATCCCAAAGAATCTCCAGTCCAACTACTACTTTCTCCCTAATTAAACTACGTCCATTACCACCCAGGTTCTTTTTTGCTACGGCTTTTTTGACACATTCTTGCATATTTACCAAACCTCATTCTTTTCGTTTCCATATAAATATCTCGTGTTTCACCAGTTCTTTGGTTTTTTCAAATATTTCATTACTAATTGTCATTATGAACTCATTTCAATTATTTGCTAGAGAGGATACTTGTGCTACCGATAATGACTACAACAATGCTTATATGGGAGCCCGTATTTCATCGGTGTTTGTGATTCTTGTAACTTCGACTTTTGGAGTGTTTTTACCCATTTTATCTTCAAGATATTCATTTATTAAATTACCACCTTGGCTTTTCTTTGGAGCCAAATATTTCGGAACTGGGGTTATTGTGGCCACTGCTTTCATCCATTTATTACAACCTGCTAACGAAAACTTATCTGAGGAATGTTTGGGAGGAACTTTTGAAGAATACCCTTGGGCTTACGGTATAGCTCTTATGTCATTATTTGTATTATTCTTTTTTGAATTAGCTGCTTTTAATTACATTGATAAAAAAATTGGAAATGAAGGCGGTCACAGTCATTCCCATTTTGGTGATGAAGAAATGTATTTACAAAAGCAGGGAAGCGGAGAAGACCTTGAAGCTGATGATGAAGATGATAAAGACACTGATAAAAAGGCTGATAATGGACACACTCACAGTAACAGCGTGGGAGGATCTCAAGCAAAAAGCCAATATCCTGAACATTTCCAACATGCGGTTGATCACCAAGATCCAGAAGTAGTTAATTCTCCAGTTTCTCAGTTGGACAAAGAACAATATTATGGACAATTAGTGAGTACAGTGGTGTTAGAATTCGGGATTATTTTCCATTCGGTGTTTGTTGGATTAACTTTGGCTGTTTCAGGTGAAGAATTTAAAACTTTATATGTGGTTATTGTATTTCATCAAATGTTTGAAGGGTTAGGGTTAGGTACTAGAATTGCTGGAACTATTTGGCCCGCTGATAAAAGATGGGTTCCATATGTTTTCGGAGTCTTTTATGGACTTACAACTCCTATTGCAATTGCTATTGGTTTAGGAGTTAGAGAAACTTATGTGCCTGGTTCTAGAACTGCTTTAATTACCAATGGGGTATTTGATTCCATTTCTGCTGGGATTCTTATCTATGCTGGTATTATTGAATTAATGGCCCATGAATTCTTATATTCTGGTCAATTCAAAGGTGAAGGAGGAACTAAGAGAATGTTCATTGCCTATCTTACTGTTTGTGTGGGATGTGGACTTATGGCATTATTAGGAAGATGGGCTTGATTCTTGTAATATTACCTTCGTTAACTAGTGTTTATAGATTTAATAAAATTGATAGAATAGTATTTGTAGCATTGGATTTGATCTCGAACCATATATCAAGATTTAATATGTCAAGATTTACTATATCAGATTTAAATATACCAAGATTGAGATTTATCAAATGAGACACAAGAAGCTGAGTAGAAGCTAAGTAGAAGCTTAGTACCAGAGGAAAGATCTAAGAAGTTCCAGAAACAGTTATGTAATTACGAAGAACAATGAGATCAATCTGCGTAGCGAAGATATACCTTTGTAGTTGGCTGCATTACCGTAACAGTTACCAAATACCCGTCAGGTTAAGACTATAAAGAGGTTCTGAATACCGCAATATTGTTCAGAAGTCAAAAATGTTGTTTGCTAGAGACTCGTGTCCAACAGGAAACGACTATGATGATTCTTATATGGGAGCCAGAATCTCCTCTGTATTTGTTATATTAGTTACCTCAAGTTTTGGAGTTTTCTTACCTATTTTATCATCAAGATATTCCATTATTAGACTTCCTCATTGGGTTTTCTTTGGTGCCAAGTATTTCGGTGGTGGTGTTATTCTAGCAACAGGTTTCATTCACCTTTTGGCACCATCCAACAAATACTTGACTTCTGAATGTTTAAGCAGTGGATTTAAAGATTACCCTTGGGCTTATGCTATAGCTTTGTTAGCGCTTTTTACAATATTTTTCATTGAAGTTTTGGCGTTCCATTTAGTTGACCGCAAGATTGAACAACAATGTACAGATTGTCCTTGTGGTGTTGAAGAATTCCTTACAGACGACATTTCTCTTTCTAGTAACGAAAGATTAATTAAAGATAAAGAATGGAAACAAAATCAGGAAGCTTATTACGGACAGTTAGTAAGTACGTTTATTTTAGAATTTGGAATCATTTTCCATTCAATTTTCATTGGCTTAACCTTGGCAGTTTCAGGAGAAGAATTCAAGACGTTTTATATTGTGCTCATTTTCCACCAAGCGTTTGAAGGGTTAGGATTAGGAACAAGAGTGTCTACTACGGTTTGGCCTGCTGATAAACAATGGCTTCCTTATTTCTTTGGTGCCTGTTATGGATTAACTACTCCTCTTGCAATAGCTGTTGGATTAGGGGTTAGAACATCATACCCTCCGGGATCTAGTATTGCCATTATAACCAGAGGTATATTTGATTCTTTTTGTGCTGGAGTACTTATCTATTCTGGAATTGTGGAAATGATGGCCCACGAGTTTCTCTTTTGTGATGAGTTCAAGGGGACTCCAGGAAGACAGTATTTAGCTTATCTTCTTATGTGTGCTGGTGTAGGGTTGATGGCGTTACTAGGTTATTGGATATAATCTGGATAAGCTATTAGTACTAGACAACAAGATATATAGAGATAGACAAGAAGATAGAAGTAGACTAGAGATAGACTAGAATAAAAAATATTTTTGCAGCAATTAAAAACGTGTATATACCAATCTGGAACCAAAATCTTAATACACGTTTATGGAACAAGGCATAACCACACTAGAAGTAAAGAAAACGTTGAATATCGCTGATCTAAGGCTCGGCACTGAAACCAGTAATAAAATTACCTCCATTCGAGCGAGCCCCAAGGCTGTGAATAATGAAACCAAAATGCCAAGAATCGATGAAAATTCTTAGGCTATAGTGAGAAACACGAACCTCAAAGGTATATATAAGATGAAGATCGTAAAACAGCAAAAAAAACCCAAAAAACCGTAGAAATGAGTGAAACTTGTAGGGCAGGGAATGATTTTGATGATACTCAAATGGGAGCTAGAATCTCATCGGTGTTTGTGATTATGTTAACATCGGCAATAGGAGTTTTTATACCGATTCTTTCCTCCAGGTATTCGGTGATGAAGCTTCCTGATTGGTTATTCTTTGGAGCCAAATATTTTGGGACAGGAGTTATTATTGCAACAGGAGTGATTCATCTTTTATCACCAGCTAATGAATATTTGACCGATGAATGTTTAGGAGGAGCGTTTTTAGTATACCCATGGGCTTTTGCTACTTCTTTATTAGCCCTTTTCAGTGTATTTTTCATTGAACTTTTGGCTCGTAGATGGGTTGGTAAGAAAGCTGCTGCAGATATAGAAGAAATTGAAGATACAAAAGAAGTCACTGAAGATGCCAAAGAAACCACTTTAGAAGTCGATCCTTCAAAAATGACCAAAGAAGAATATTTTGGTCAGTTAGTCAGTACATGCATTTTAGAATTTGGGATTCTTTTCCATTCCACATTTGTAGGACTTACATTGGCAGTTTCTGGGAAAGAGTTTACCACCTTTTATATTGTTCTTGTATTCCATCAAATGTTTGAAGGATTAGGTTTAGGAACTAGAGTTTCTAGTACCGTTTGGCCTGCTAATAAGAAATGGTTACCATATCTTTTTGGGACTGGTTACGCATTAATTACCCCTGCTGCCATTGCCATAGGGTTAGGTGTCCGGTCATTTTATCCTCCAGAATCAAGAAGAACTCTTATTATTCGGGGATTCTTTGATGCATTTTGTTCTGGGATTCTCATTTATTCTGGGATTGTGGAGTTAATGGCTCATGAGATTTTATACTGTAACACATTTAAGAACAAACCTAACGAACAAATGTTTGCATTTGCGCTTATGTGTGCTGGTGTTACATTGATGGGATTATTAGGATATTGGGTTTAGCATAGATAGAGTAATAGCATATCCATTAGTAGTAGTAGTAGTAGTAGTAATCACTATCTTTACTAAAAGCGAGCATACATAATGAGAATTATGAATACTGAATAAAAATTTAAACACATGTAACATTATTCTACAGTACCAAGCGGGTGATACCCTGGTACACATTCTTTACCCATTGTAGTTTTGAGTAATAGGATAAATATATAGCTTAAGAGAGGGTACCCCATTTTTTTGCGGAGGTCGTGGCGATACCACCGCGAGCAGTTCGCCCCTACTGTTTATTGAGTTCATTTAGTTCACTGACTTACCGAGTTGAGTTATCGAATTATCTATCTAGAGCATACAATATGATGGCTAATGCACCGGCCCCGGCCTCTGCCAGCCCTAGTGACTTCATCTCCAGCTTAAGCCCCGAACAAATCGATCAAGACCAGAAACTAGGGATTAAAGCCATACGGTTATTCTTACAAAGTAAAACCTCCTACGATGTATTACCAGTTTCTTATCGGTTAATTGTATTGGATACTTCCTTATTAGTGAAGAAATCATTAAATATCTTATTACAAAACAACATAGTGTCAGCACCCTTATGGAACAATAAAACCTCCCGGTTTGCTGGGTTATTATCCTCACCCGATTTCATTAATGTGATTCAATATTACTTTCAATTCCCTGATAAAGTGGATTTAGTGGATCAGTTGACATTAGATGGTTTAAGAGATATCGAACAAGCATTGGGAGTGGATCAAATAGAAACCATTTCAATTCATCCCTTTAAATCTTTATATGAAGCCTGTGTTAAAATGTTAGAATCAAGATCCAGAAGAATTCCTCTTATTGATGAAGATGAAAAGACTCATCGAGAAATTGTGGTTTCGGTGTTAACTCAATATAGAATCTTGAAGTTTGTGGCTTTAAATTGTAAAGAAACCAAGATGTTATTAAAACCTCTTAAAGATATTCAGTGTTTGAATTTAAATAAAGAGATATCTACTTGTACTATGAATACTCCGGTGATTGAAGTGATTCATTTATTAAGTGAAAAAAGTGTATCTTCTGTTCCAGTAGTAGATGAACAAGGGAAATTAATTAATGTGTATGAAGCTTATGATGTATTAACGTTAATTAAAGGAGGAATTTATACTGATTTGGATTTAACGGTAGGAGAAGCATTATTAAGAAGAGCAGAAGATTTTGAAGGGGTTCATACTTGTACTGCCAATGACAGATTAAGTACTATTATGGATACGATCAGGAAATCGAGATTACATAGATTATTTGTTGTTGATGATGATACTAAACTTCTTTCGGTGATTACTTTGAGTGACATTTTGAACTATGTTTTATTTGACGACGATTAGCTAGTAATATAAATAATGCTAGAGAGTAGTGCCACCAGTACCAGTAGTGCCAGTGTAGCAAGTAGAGCCAGTAGTAGTACTAGAACTAGAACCACCACTGCACCATCCCATACCAACCACACCCTACTATATTTAGACCTTACTAATTATTCGGGCCCTGGAACCGTTATGACTCTTCTTCCCTATTATGGTTAAAGTTCGCGACGTTTTCTGTCATTACTAATCTCACACTATATATAGTGATGGATGCCCAGTTTATTCCTTTTCTTCTAGACTAATACTTAAGGCCCTACCTCCATTTAGGTCATACATTTGTCATAAACTCACACAGTGTGTGAATAGGGAGAGTTCCCGTACCCAGTTGAACCCTGAGATTGTTCCTTATATATTCCTCGCATACTGAGATATTCCTTGCCACTTGAGCTATTCAAACTCAATATAATGCCAGAACTTGGAGTAGGGAACTCGGAATCAGCCGGCTTGGTTCCGTGGCATTTAAAACCCTCATTACCCCAAGTCACTGTTAGAGCCACTTTGGCAGGTTTGTTAATTGGGTCTATTGTGTTAATTTCCAATTTCCAATTTGGTTTACAGACCGGTTGGGTTTCTATGATGTCATTACCTTCTGCCCTTCTAGGGTTTGCTATATTCAAGTTTTCATCTTTTTCAAACGATTTTTCCGATGTAGAAAACGTTTACGTCCAGAGTGTGGCAGTAGCAGTAGGTACTGGACCGTTAGCATATGGTCTCATAGGAATTATTCCTGCCATTGAAAAGTTCTTGACAGAAGAAGAATCTGGTTTGAACCGATATTTGCAATATACTACCCTGGACTTAATTATATGGTCTTTGGGATTAGCTTTCTTTGGAGTGTTTTTTGCTATCCCGTTAAGAAAACAAGTCATTATAAAAGAAAAGTTACCATTTCCTTCAGGAAGTGCTACCGGGATTTTGATTTCTGTGTTACACGGGACTAATCTTTTGGATGAATCTAAACCTGCTGAAAGTTCTGAAGGGTCTACTAATTATACCGACACGGAATCAGACCCAATAGACCAAGCCACCCCAGAACCTGATGTTATTGCATCCAACTACGAATCTAATATCAAATCTTTGATTATAACCTTCACAATTTCGGCTACTTACACGGTCGTATCATTTTTCTTTCCCATTTTAAAAGCAATTCCTATATTTGGGTCCAAGATTTCAACCCGATATTTATGGAATTTCCAACCTTCCCCGGCTTATATAGGGCAAGGAATAATCATGGGACTCCCAACGGTGTCATATATGTTATTCGGAGCCATTTTAGGGTGGGCAGTGTTATCTCCATTGGCCAAATACAACGGATGGGCTCCTGGTGAGGTGGATGACTGGAAGACAGGGGGCCAAGGGTGGATCATGTGGGTCAGTTTAAGCATTATGATCAGTGATTCGCTTGTTTCATTTGTGGTTATCACTACCAAATCCATTGTCAGTTTAATCCAAAAGTACAAACTCCAGAATTCCGAGTATCAACCTTTAATGCAGAATAATCGTCCCAAAGACCAGAACAGTGTTTTGTCAGACAAAGAAGAAATCGACTCCAAACATTTGGTAAGTAATACAACCAGTATACTTGGAGTCATTGGTTCATCATGTATTTGTGCCATATCACTTAAAGTCATTTTTGGAGCTTTGGTGCCATTATACGCTATATTTTTTGCGGTGGTATTGGCATTATTATTTTCAATTTTAGCCGTAAGAGCTTTAGGGGAAACGGATTTGAATCCCGTCAGCGGAATTGGGAAACTATCACAATTAATATTTGCCGTTATTATTCCTAATAACCATCCATCCAAGATTCTCATTAATTTAATTGCTGGTGGGGTTGCTGAAGCAGGGGCTCAACAAGCAGGGGATTTAATGCAAGACTTAAAAGCTGGACATCTTATTGGTGCATCACCAAAAGCTCAGTTCGTGGCTCAATTGATTGGGACTGTGTACTCTGTGTTTTTGAGTAGTATCATGTACAAGGTCTACAATTCAGTGTATGAAATTCCTAGTAAGATGTTTAGAATCCCTACTGCTGTGATCTGGATAGATTGTGCCAGATTAGTTACTGGTGAAGGGTTGCCTCCTAAAGTATGGGAATTCTCATTAGTGTTTGGGATTATATTTGGAATCATCTCATTATTGAAGAATTTAACTCCTAAAAATAGTGCCAGTTCTAAATACTTGATGTATTTACCTAGTGGGGTAGCCGTTGGTATTGGGATTTATAATACTCCTAATTTCACTTTGGCTAGATTCATTGGAGGAGTTATCTCTTATGTGTGGATGAAATATAGTATGGCCAATAACAATACTGAAAAACATGTGACGATGGTTATTTTGAGTAGTGGGTTAGTATTAGGAGAAGGATTATTGAGTGGGTTCACCATGCTTTTCACATCTTTGGGAGTTCCTCACTTCTAGTCCCACCATTTATCAGTTTTTAAGGTTATTTATAGAAAATTTACAGCTTGTGAATTTATATGTATACTACAAGTTATATTATATGTAACTATTGGAAGTTTCTCTCCTGATCAGTATTGATTCTTTGGTTTATCAAGAAAATGGCAGTATTGATGGCATTTATAGACCCAGTTAATGTAAGCCGCCTCATATTCACCAACCCTTTACCTCCTCCAAGTAACATGGTTTGACCTTTATCGTGTTCGATCTTAACGTATGTACATCCACTAGATTCCCGGATTTGTTTGATGTTATTTCCTCCTTTCCCAATGACAGAACCAATACTGTGATTAGCCACAAAAAGATCTTGGTTATATTTATCACCAGTTCCAAGAGAAATTGGAGGATGAGTCAATACTTCCCCAACCATTAAGTTACCATGTTCATCAGTGTAACTTTGTGGTGCTGCTACATTGACTGGTTGTCTAGGATTGTTGTAGTTTTGTTGTGGGTTTGCTGATGGTTGAAACATCATTTGGAAATTATATGGTTGTTTATGTTGGCCATAGGGACTTTGAGGGTTTTGCATATTCATGTTATTTCCCATTGGACTATTCATGTTGTTCATGTTGTTCATATTATTTCCCATTGGGGCATTCATATTGTTCCCCATGGGGCCATTTCCCATCCCATTCATTGGTCCGTTCATGGGCCCGTTCATATTATTCCCCATCATCATCATGTTATTATTAGGAACCATCATATTACTTAAACTATTCAAAGCACTTAAAGCATTCATATTATTCATATTATTCATATTCATATTAGGGTTAGGATTCCCATTATTCATTCCTTGGTTACCATTACTAGGAAGACCTGTTAGGGTGGATGAAGGGTTTGAATTTGGTTGATAATTTGCCGGATTATAAAGCACCGTTTTCTGGGTTTGAAGAACATCTCTATGTTCAAGCCATGTTTGGGCCACATAATATACAGCAATATGAATGGCATCACTTACTCCATTGATAGATAATATTCTGTCTGTGGAATATGGTAAAGGAGTTTCAGCAGCCTTCAATTTGGCAGCAGAGCTTTCTTCAATTTCTCTAAATTTACTCCCCAGTTTCCCAATGATAAATCCTACCATAGGATGAGGAACCAATAATCTTAAATCATACAGACGACTTTGCATTGTGGAAGCTTCATCTTCTGGTTCATCTAAAATGGCTCTAGCAATTAAACCATAAGCTTTAGCAACATTTTCAGCCGATCCTCTTACCAGAACAATCCTCTCAGGAATTCCTTTCAAGTTTTCACTAACATTAATTCGAACATTAGCTTTTTCTCTTATGTGTTTGATTTTGTCCCCCTTTTTCCCGACAATTGAACCGGCTTCCTTGACAGGACAATACATTCTAAAGGAAACAGTGGTAGGGTCATCTCTTTCTCTTTGGTGAGACACTGAAGATACAGGTTTTGTGGAATCAGTTGGTTTTGGGTCGGCGTTGGTGTCGATTTCATAGTCATATGACACGGGGCCCGTATTTTCATCTGGTTTAGGACTTGTGGCTTCTTCTGGACTTCTAGACTCTGACTCGTCATGTTTTTTATCTGGTTTAGCGGTTTCTTCTTCATATTTAGGTACAATCTCCTCATCGTCACCAGACTTTTCTTCATCTTGATCATCTTGGTCATCTTGGTCCCCTTGATCACCTTGTTCGTCTTTAGGTTCTGTGGTTTCGGATGGCTCTGGTACTGATTCCACAGCGGCTGGCTCATATTCTTCAGTATTGCCGCTGTTTATCACGGGAGCAGTCTTTGCTTCTTCTTCTTGTTTGTAACTGGACTCCAATTGCTCGCTGTCCAATGCAACCCTCTTACTTAGATTGTCATCGGTAGACGACTCACTGTCTTCATTCTTCCGTTTTAAGACGTTGTTATCAGACATATTGGTAACGTTATTAGTCCTTTTGAGATGTCAAGTTTTTTTCTCATTTTTTCGCAAACATGACACAAAACCATAGACTAGAACAACACTACAATACAAATACTACTGCTAGTGCTAGTGAATAGTGCTAGTATTCACTAGTACTAGCAGTACTAGCACTACTACTGGTCAATACTACACCAATTAATACTCTAGTCGGTGACCTATATTACAATATACTATGTCTTATTCTGCTCTTGCCATCTCTTAATTCTATCCGCTTCACGAGCCTTTTCATAATTCTCATCCTGTTTAACTTGAAGTCTTCCAAGAAAGTCTTGCTTCTCCAAGTACCCATCTTTATTATGGAGTCTCAATTCATCATTGATCTTATTGGTATCCACATAACTAGCCCAATCCAACCGAGATTTCTCCAAAGTAGAAAGCTTTTGATATTTGTTCCCCAGAGTCATCAAGAATTTATCAATTAAGGAAGGTCTTTTCAATTTGATTTTTAGTTCTAGTGGCTCGTCATATCCTTCCACTGTTCGTATTACTGGAACAAATGATCTGTGTTCTTTGGCATCGGTACCATTTTTCAATTGTAACCCACTGGTAGAATTTAAATATGCTTTGGCTTCTGCCGAATTGGCATCCACAAGTTTGGATTCCGTGACCACCTTCCCAGCGAATGCATAGGAAGTATTGATCCATATTTTCTCTTCCCCGTCAGCTTGGTCTGTATTCTCCGGCACTGGTTGTGGTTTTACTGGTTCTTCAGCAGGCTTTATCTCCGACTCGTCCAAGATTTCATTCCAATTGGTAGGTTTTCCTTCGTTACTTTTCTGCTTCAACTCATTGAAAATAGAATTAAAGTCGAAATTGCCACTTACTGGCCTTACAATGTTTCTGGTATAATCGGTTTTTTCTTGATGTCTTTCTTGATATCGTTGGTTTCTGGTTCTTACCTGAGTGGTGGCCAGTCCTATGGCACTATAATCAGCGTTGTCTTCTTCGTCTTCACTACTAGCTTCTGCTGGTTCTGGTTTACTTTCTGGGTCATAATCATCATCCTCTTCTTCGTCATAGTCTTCTTCTTCTTTACTGGCGTCAGTCTCTTTAGCACTGGCACCAGTCTCTTTAGCACCGTCTTTACCACTAGTTCCAGGGAGACTAGTCCCTCGGCTAGTCTCTAGTCCAGTACTTTCCATCACAGTCCCTAAACCTTTTGGTTCTGCCATCCTGTATGATTGGTTCACGTAGCTATAGCCTTTGACTGTAAGGCTTCAAGGCTTAAGGCTCAAACTTAAAGCGCGCACCAGCGCTGCTGCCTCTCAGGTCCACGGCTGGCACCATGGCACTATATTTAGGTCCAGGCCGGAATCGCTCGCACATTCCCCACTAATCGCCGAAAGTATATAAACTGACCTGTCCCCTTATAGATTTTATTTCTAGTATATTTTAACAATCATCATGGCTTCAACATTCAATGCCGATTCCGAGGCACCAATTGTGTGTCTTACCGCTAAGAAACACTTCGAAGCCCTTGATACTAAAGCCCAAAAGTACGCCCATCATTTATCAAAAGGATCATTCTGGGGTACAAGAGCAGTACTTAGATCTGTATCCCCAGAAAGTGAAACGATTTTCGACTTGATTTTACTGATTCATGCTACTTTGGACAGCCCTAGCACCAATGAACAGTACATTGAGAAATTGGGCCTTGAAAAACCTACGGTGGCTTATTTGGAATACGCTTCTCAGTTCTTATCGAATTTGGGGAATTATAAGTCTTTTGGGGATAAGAAATTTGTCCCTAAAATGGAAAAGAAAGATATGGATGAAGTAATTGCCAAAGTTGATAATGATTCCATTCAATCCATGTATTCAAAAGTCCGGGACCCTATGTTTGACACTAGTGTAGGGTTATTAGGATGGCCTGACGACGGGCAATTGTCGAGTTATTATGTGGGGAAGAACATTGTTACCAAACTGGAAGCTGAAATGGTTAATAGCACTATGGCCAAACACGGAATCATGCCTGAAAACACCCGGGTGGAAAAACTGGATGATGGCAGTTTTGTGGTTCATGTTGCCAGTGCTGATACTACAAACAACACCGATTATTACCCCAAAGAAGCCGTTAAGACTGAAACTGGGGCTAATTTGACGTTTAAATTTGGTGACCATAGTAGAGAGTTCCAGAAAATCGTGGAACATTTGACAGAAGCTAAAAAGTATGTGGCCAATGAAACTCAAGAGAAATTATTAACTTATTACATTGAATCGTTTAAAACCGGTTCTATGAAGGCTCATAAACAGTCTCAAATCGAATGGGTTAAAGATATCAAACCTCAAGTAGAATCAAATATTGGGTTCATTGAAACTTACAGAGATCCTTCAGGAGTTCGTGGGGAATGGGAAGGGTTAGTGGCTATGGTTAATAAGGAACGGACTGCCAAATTCTCTGATTTGGTGGAAAGTGCCACTAAATTCATTTCTAGACTTCCTTGGGATTCCTTTTATGAAAAAGATAATTTCAATCCTCCAGATTTCACTTCTTTAGAAGTGTTAACTTTTGCTAACTCGGGGATTCCTGCTGGGATTAATATTCCTAATTATGATGATGTTAGACTTAATTATGGATTCAAAAACGTTTCTTTAGGTAATGTTGTATCGGCCAACCCTAAAAACCCCAGAAAAGAAGAAGTCATCAGCTTTTTAGGTCCTGATTATCAAGCTATATTCAAAAAATGGAGAGATGATGCTTTTGAAGTTCAAGTGGGGTTACATGAATTATTAGGACATGGAAGTGGGAAGTTATTACAAGAAACTGATTCTGATGTTTTCAATTTTGATAAACAAGATCCAAGAGGAAGCAGTTATTATAAGTCAACTGATTCTTGGGGTTCATTATTTGGAACCACTGCTGGATCTTATGAAGAATGTAGAGCCGAATTAGTGGCCATTTACTTACTGTTGAAGTGTCCAGATGAAGTACTTCCAATCTTTGGTATTACCAGTGAACAAGATAAAAAAGATGTCAATGTGGCCGGAACTATTTATATGGGACGTGCTGGATTGGTAGCTTTAGAATTCTGGGATCCTGACACCAAAATCTGGGGTCAAGCTCATATGAGAGCCAGATTTGGGATCTTGAAATGTTTGGTTGATGCTGGAGTTTGTTCTTTGGATTACAAGGAAGATGATTTCCTGGACTTAACCTTGAAGATTGATGAATCTAAACTTGATAACGTGGCCGTGGAAGCTCTTGGAGAATTCTTAAACAAATTGCACGTATATAAGAGTACTGCCAATGTTAAAGAAGGGGTTGAATTCTATACTCAAATGACTACTGTGACCCCAGAATATGCTAAATTCAGAGACGTGGTGTTGAGTAAGAAATTACCTCGGAAACAAATCATTCAAGCCAATACTGTTGATGGGGATTCTATAGAAGTAAGAGAGTATGAGGAATCAGAGGTTGGAATGATCCAATCATATGTTGACCGTGAAACGTGACCCCACTAGATAGTGTTCACTATATAACACTATATAACAATATATAGTTTCCCTATATAGTGTATAAGAATGTACCGTACTATAAATCCTCTTCTATAAATACTACTGCTATAAATCTATTTGTAATATTCTCATATTTTCTATGACATTTGTATGGAGCGCTTTATCACAGCGCGGCCAACATTAAGAGTCACTAACAATGTTTGGAAGGACATGGCAGAGGGCCACGGCATTTAGCCGTCTCCAGGGGATACACACCCCTGGAATACGGACCTATGGCACCCGTCCACAAGGAATATTGGTCGGGATCCTGGCCCCTAGATTACTGGCTTCAGTAAGGCAAGCCCGGACCGGTCCCGGCAATTTCAAACCTAGTGTATTCAATTATTTTACTCACAGATCATTCTCCCAAGCTACCATACTTCGAAACCAGGCAAATGAACCTTCTGGCAGTTCAATAGATCAACAGAAGGTCACCCAACTCTCCAACTCCATCAAACACCATTTAAAGGTAAGTAAAGAGAAGAGAAAGGCAAAGAATAAGGCAGAAACTAAAGAGGAGTTGGATATCAACCGAAGAACTTTCAAGCAGAACTTCAAGACTATTGGCCGGATCTTGAGACTCGGAAAACCCGATATAAAGTTGTTTCTTATAGCCCTTGGGTTTATCTTGTTTGCGGTGTTATATCCTTCAGTAGTAGTTAGGTTAGTGGGAGCTGCCATTGATGCTTTCAATACTAATGCCTTTGATGAAGATGGAAATATCATGATTTGGGGGTACAAGGCCAGCACGGTGTTTTCCGTCATGGTACCCTTCATGGTGGTAAGTGCTGTGTGTTTTTGGGCTAGAAACTGGTTGTTGAAATTATTGGGGGAACGGTTGGTGGCTCGGTTGAGATTAAGAGTTATGAAGAATCTTTTGAGACATGATTCGGCGTTTTTCGACTCGGAAAAACATAAAGTAGGTGATTTGATGTCTAGACTTTCGAGTGATGCTTATATTGTGTCGAGATCGCTTACTGGGAGTCTTCCAGATGGACTTAAAAATGTGCTTTTTGCTATCATTAGTTCTTATATGATGTTTAGTATTAACCCCATGTTATTTGGTGTTATGATGTTGATCTCGCCTCCTATTACATTTGGGTCGGTTTGGTATGGAGAAAAGATCCGGAAATTGTCTACTAGACTTCAAAATGCTACTGCTTCATTAACAAAGATTTCTGAAGAGACTCTTAATTCGGTCAAATTGACTCAAGCGTTCACGGCAGAAACTAAAGAGTTAACTAGATACTCGGAACAACTTAGAAATGTTGTTGGAGTGGCTAAGAAGGAAGCATTTGCCCAATCAAATTACCTGGTTTCCATCTACAGTTTATACCACACTGGGTATTTATCGTGTATTGCTTTAGGGGTATACTTTATTTCTAAAGGATATATGTCTACTGGGGATGTGGTGGCTTTCACTATGTACCTGGAACTTTTTAACCTGGCGTTGTATAGTTTAACTACCACCTATTTGGAATTGATGAAAGGAGCAGGGGCTGGAGTTAAATTATTTGAATTGATTGATCATGGGAACCAAGTAGATCAAGTTAGAGGTAGAAGAATCCAACAACCATTTGGAAATGATATTGTGTTTGATAATGTGGTATTTAGTTACCCTACCAGACCCAATGATCCAGTTTTCAATGGGTGTTCCTTCTCTGTTCCTGCTGGTTCTAGTACTTGTATTGTTGCCCCATCTGGAGGAGGGAAATCAACCGTGGCAACTTTACTCCTAAGAGCATATAATATTAACAGTGGTCAAATCAGAATTGGAGGAAATGATATTAGTAAATTCCAAGTGAGAGATCTTAGACGAGAAATCATTGGGATTGTTCAACAAGAACCTATATTAGTAAGTGGGTCTATATTGGAAAATATCATTTATGGGTTAACTCCCGCAGAAATCGATCAACTCACATTTGAAGATATTCTAGAAGTTTCCAAACAAGCCAATTGTCATGACTTTATAGAAGCATTCCCTGATGGGTATGATACGATGATTGGTTCTAGAGGGGCTTCATTATCAGGAGGTCAGAAACAAAGAGTAGCAATTGCAAGAGCTCTTATCAAGAAACCATCGATCTTGATTTTGGATGAAGCCACTTCGGCATTGGATTCAAAACTGGAAAGTTTGATCAATGAAACCTTGAAACAATTAACTTCTGAAGGGAAACTTACAATAATTTCCATTGCCCATAGATTATCTACAATTTCCAAATCAGAAAATGTTGTGGTTCTTGGAAAAGCCGGGAAAGTGGTGGAAACTGGAAGGTTTGTGGAATTATTTAGTAATCCTGAATCAGAATTATCTAAATTATTAGATGAATCAAGTTTCCAGAAACCTTCTGAATCTACTGAAGAACAAGAAACATCAGATACCAAACCAGTGAATATTAATGATGAAGAATTGGAAATTGATCAACTTCGAAACATGATTTGTGAGCTTCCATTTGAGTCTAGACGGCAACTTTTCAACCAATTGGCCATTGAGGTTGAAGAATCCTCTAAAGATATGGACCTGGAAGATAGAATGGCTGCTCGGGCTACTTAGGACTTGTATATATGGCGACTATTTATTATAGATATTACAATTGACGTTGGACAATTGCCCATAGTAGACAACTAGAGATTCAACAATTCTCACTAGAGAATTCTTAGAGAATTCTTAGAGAATTCTTAGAGCTAAGTAGATTGATATTGTGGAAATGTGTGGCGAATGGGAGTTGATCTACACTTCGGTAATGACGAGTTTTATTCATTATGTACTGACATGAGACATCAGACCTGAATTGGACAGGTCAACTTCATGATTCTATTTATTTGCCTAAGTCTTTGGCTTCACCTTGTTGAGCACCGTTTTCGTATTTGAGAACTTTGGCTTCGGTAAATCCTCTTCTTTCAGCGGCGACCTTGAGGTCTGGTTTCAAGGCGTTTCTTAAGGCCTTGGCGGAGATGGCCATGGCTCTGTTGATGGAGATACCAGCTTGTTTGTAGGCAGACATTGTGTTGGTTGAATAAGTTATGAAAAATTTAAAAGATCGGGTTTGGCCAACGAGTGCGCGCAAATGATTGGTGAGAGAGCGGGAGGATATTTACGCTGAGACACAGCTTGCATTTTTTAGTGCGCGTAAATGTCAGACCATCTTACCTTAGGTAGATAGACACCATATATTGGCTACGACATTGATCCTATGACCAAAGAAGTTAACTACTTTGACCCTAGGACAAGTATAGTGAACTAGTTGTAGCAGGTAGTGGGAAAATTTCAGACCAATTTAGTTTGTGCTATTAAATATATACAGATTCGACTTAGCTAATGTTTCCTGGAATTCAACCAGTTAATAAAATCAAAGAATAATGATGGTTGTGACTTGGTCTTTGTATTAAGGGCCCAACTCTTCATAGTACTGGCGTATATGTCAATAACTTGTTCAAGATACTTTTCATCCAAGGAAACCAAATTTTTCGCAACTAAAATAGACCCATTATTACATGCTAAAGCATGGGAGGAATTGGATTTTACATTAACAAATTGATCATGAAGCCAATGGATAAGTTCTACCAAGCTGGCAAGGAATTTTTTGCGGTCAGATTTTGATTTTATATCTTTCAAATCAGTGAGCTTTATTTTTGAGAGTTTTGTCTTCAACAATTTATGAGCCTTAGATCCGATATTTTTATCCAAAGTTAAATCAATTACAATGATGATTGGTTTTATCATTAAAAACGTCAAATGGGAGTCCGGTTGGGCTCTGATAAAAATCTCAAGTAAATCTAACACTCTATGTTTGAAGAATACCATTTGTTCTCTAGCCTCTGCCACTTCGGTCTTTCTTTTATTACCGGTTTCGGTATTGGATAAGATATCTCTTCTTTCTTTAAAAATCTTAGATAATTGATCATCCATGGCCATCATTTCATCGTCATCCATAGAATCAGATTCATACGACGAGTCATCATCACCTGAACTCAAGTCTTCAAATTTGACTTCTCCAGAGCTTCCAGTAGGGATTCCTAGAGCTTGTGCTAATTTGAGGTTAGTGTCTTTATCCACCTCTGTGGCATTAGTTGTGTCCGCTTCTTCATCTGAGTTACTATCATCTTCGTCGTCGTCCTCTTCTTCTTCTTCCTCTTCTTCCTCTTCCTCCTTTTCTTCATCTTCTTCTCCCTCTGGTGCAAAATTATCTTCATCATCAAATAAGCCTTTTTGTCCCTCTTTGTTCTCCCTTGAGACTAAAATATTGAACAACAATTGCAAACACTCTTCGTTAGCTCTGATAACACCATTCTCGTCTCTTTGACAGAGTAAAGACTCCCAGATAATATAGGAAAACTTTCTGAGCAAAGCAGATTTCTTGGATATAAAAGAAAGAATCAATTCCGTCAAAACCACGGATGACTCAGAATTATCATTGTCATCGAAAGTGTTTTCAAAACAAATTTTAAGTTCATTGATAACAGAAAATGAATCTTCATCTCCCATGTAGATTTGAAGCAATACCATTGAGAATAATAATTCGAAACTGTAAACCTTATCAGAAGGTTTGGCTTTGAGTTGTTCAACAGCTTCTAATAATTGTTGACATTCTTGCTTCACTTCTGCAAGTTCAGCATCCAAGGTTTGTACTGGTTTATAGAGGTCAGATTGTTCAAGAGCTCTGATGGTATTGATACAATATAATGACCAGGAAGAACCATCACGTTTAACATGAATAATGTCACCTAAAATAGAACTGAGTCTATCAACACACAAATTTCTCACGTTAACTGAAACCATTGGCTTACTTTTGGTGATGAAAAACCCATGGGTTATAATCAACTTTAAAATCTCTTCAACCCAACGGTAAGACTTTTGTAAGTACATCTTATTACCTCTTATAAGTTGAAGTAACAGATTCAAACACCATTTTTGTACATTATCATTAGGCGTTTTAAGCTCTTCTGTGGTGGGGTTTTCAGATAAGGATTTGGTGAAAGTTGTGACCAACAAAGATTGAATTTGTTCTAATACTAAGAAATCAGAATTCACAATTTCTGGTTTTTGGTTTAAAACATTGATCAAACTTTCAGTGGTTTTGGATTTGGTAATTAAATCAAAATTCCAACATCCTCCATAATTAGGATCGATTAAACAAGCCAAAGTAGCAGGGGCTTTCAAGGGATTCTTGGTACATTCATTCTTGATGAAACTTAATACCTTAAGAGAAACCTTATTCAACATTCTATTAGGTTGAGAAGATTGATTAATTAAACATCTTAAAAGATTAGGAGTGATTATACTCGATATGTTTTCACTAGTAACCATCAGAAACGTCTTTTCAAATATTTCAAATCCCCAGTACTTTCTTTCGTGTGATGATTTCTCTGAGAATAAGGCTTCATCGACAACCACTTTCCAGAACTCTTTGAGAGAAATAGACGACTCAACGTTAACATTTTTAGCTTTAGACTTATTGGTTTTACGTTTCTTAGCAGGCACTTCATCGGCATCAGAAGAATCTTCAAGCATTTGAGCAATTAATAAATCCCATATAAAATGGACTCTTGGACTCCATGACCCTTTTTGTTTTTTGTTCTGACCCTTAGATTTCCCTTCTGGTTCTTCTGGATCGGAAACATCACCAACATCGTTTAATGCTTTAGCCAAAGTGGGCAAGTTCCCTCTAGACAAAGGATCATAATTTTTCCACGTGGACTTTAAATTCGACACCTTAGGACACACTTTGAGTCTTAAGTCCAAGGGAATGGCCAAGTATATGGCTACACCTTCTGAAGTTAAATTCAAATCGGCATCGTTGAATTTTTGTAGAATGAACAATGCTAATTCCTTAGTTAACACACACTGCTTTAAGAACGCACAAAGAGTGAAAATAGTGGTTTCTCTTAACCAAGACTTTATGGTGGCCAAGTCCAATAAACAGTTGACGAACTTCAACAAATCTTCGTTGGAAGTGAATTCTTTTTTAAAAATCAACCTGGAGTTGATTAAAGCTTGTAAACCAAATAATCTTCCAAACAAAGCTGCTCTTTCATCTTTACCCTTCATCCCGACTTTTATTTGGATAACTTCCAAGATCCTATCGATGAAAGATGAAACTGTAAGATCATAATCTTTCTTGACAATTAACTCTTGGGCCAATTCTGTTAAAGCCATAGAAAACCCGAACCGGGCACTTTGTCTAGAAGTATTTAAACCTTTAATTAATCTGTTCAAGGCATAATCCCATTCTTCGGGTGAATCTACCGCACTTAACTCTTTAATTAACGCTACGGCCCCGTCGATACGTTCCTGGGGCAATTCAGACCCTAGCTTGTAGTAATGATCTCTCAGAACCAGCATTTACCGTTAATTGTTAACAATCAAATACGCTAACAATTTTTTTTCAGTGTGCGCCTCACGATGAGCAGTTGCAACAAGTGTAGAGGCCACTGAAGTTAGAGCACAAAAAAGTTGAATTCTAATGCTATATAGATATATAAAATATATACCGACCCATACCCAAACAAATCTATAATCCAATACAAAAAAAAAGTAGAGAAAAAGATAAAAAAAAGAATACAAAAAGATATAAAAAGATAGAGAAACCCATGTTGAAATGAAGTGGGATTAATGAATTGTCTGACAAAGCTTCAATGAGCTCAGGTAAGCTTAGACAATTAAGCGGAGTAAGTTTGTTTTGGGAATGGGAAGGTTGGACCGACTTCTTGTAAAGAGAGTCTAGCAGCCCAGTGACCAACGAGAACAGCATCTTCAAGAGATTTCTTTTGAACAAGAGAAGCGACAAATCCAGCAGCGAAAGCATCACCAGCACCATTGGAGTCACAAAGTTTACCTTCATCTAATAAGGTGACAGGATAAGTTTTGACATCGAAAGAATCGTCAGCAGCATTGTGAGAAACAGTGATAGTATGTTCAGTACCTTGAGTGAAAACCACAGTTCTTGGTCTGGCACTGTTGACTTTAGGGCTTTTAGCAATGGCTTTAGCCACGGTTTCAACATCAGAAGCTTCAAGACCGTGGGATTCAGCATAAGCAGCAGCTTCAGATTCATTGGCAACAAGGTAATCGACATAAGGTAAAGCTTGATCTAAAGGATCTTTGAAGAATTGAGCAATGAAAGGAGCTGAAAGGTTTAATAAGAAAGGCTTGTTGTTTTCAGCAGCGTGTTTACCTAATTTGACAATAGCTTCAGGAGAAACAGTCAAATGGAATCCACCCACGTAATAAACGGAAGCATTTTCCACGATTTCCCAGTTTTCTGGAATATCTAAATGGTCAGGTTTGAAATGGTTAGCAGCAGCTAAATCAGTGACCAAAGATCTATGATGTTCATAAATCAAAGCAGCACATTTACCAGTTTCTTGAGTTTCATCAACACGATATTTGGTGGTTAATTCGTATTTGGCATTGGCTTCATCTAATTTTTGCTTATAAATATCGTTACCAACACAACCGAAATAACAAACGGATTTTGGTGGTAAGATATATTGAGCACCTCTGGCGGTGTTTTGAGCAGCTCCACCAGCGACTAAAACCAATTTGTCATTCTTAAGAATTTCATCATAAATAGGCATATGTTTTTCTTCAGCTAAGATAGCATCATTATCTTTTAAGTCGTATTTTTGTAAGTAGTCCTTGGACACTTCGACTTGGAGATCTAAAAGGGGATTACCCAAACAAACTAAATCAAATGGCATTTTTGGAATTTTGGTTTTAATACTATTAAGGTATTTAATATTGATTAGTGAAAAATTTATCTCGCTCTCGTTTAGCGTTGGTACCCATATGGGCATGGGCAAAAATCGGAGACTCGGGCACTACCATGGCTACTATCGTTGGTACTGATTGAGTAAATTTTGGGGAGGAGTCGCGCACAACAAATTTCAACTCTTGACAGCTGGTAAGGAGACCGTGAAACCAACTCAATTGAGTAACAAATAGTAGGAAATGATTGGGAAATATCTACCAGTATTCTATGAGGATCCATTTATGAAATATAGGCCGTTTCCGGCGGAAGATTCGGATAATCATTTCATAAATCATTGGCATGAAATCGCATTTATGACGGCATTCTACTGTATTCTACAAAAATTATCCCCTCCATTTTGTAAGAAATACGTGGGGAATTCTTATACTTCATTGAATGAAAGAGTTAGATTGAATTTCGATATCCATGTGGTATCAATGGTTCAATGTGTGATATCTTTAGGAACTTTAGCCCCTATGTGGAATCATGAATACTTTCAAAATAGAGCCATTGATCCGGTTAATTCTATCCATAGTTATTACCCTTATGGAGGTTTTGTAGGGTCTTGTGCCGTGGGGTATTTTATTTGGGATGTTTATGTATGTACCAGATATTTCAAATCGTTTGGAGTTGGGTTTTTACTTCATGGATTAGCAGCTTTATATGTGTTCTCATGTACTTTGAAACCATTTTGTATGCCATGGATTGCCGGGTTTTTGTTATTTGAAGCTTCTACCCCATTTGTAAATATTAATTGGTTTGCTTCTAGATTACCAGCAGGAGTAATTTCTGAAAAAGTGGTATTAATTAATGGGGTTCTCTTGTTGATTAGTTTTTTCGTGGTAAGAATTTTATGGGGGTTCTACGCCGTGGGGTTAGTGGCTATTGATATGTATAGAAGTCGGCATGTTGCCCATCCATTTTTCTCAATTATGACTTTGGTATTAAACTTTACTTTAGATGTATTGAACGTGTTTTGGTTCTACAAAATGGTGATGATTGCCAAAAAGAAACTTGGTGGTGGCAAACAGAAACCTAAACAATTTGCTAAAGAGACTGCTGATAAAATCGATTAGAGTATTTAGAGTAGTATCAATAAACAATATGCCTTAACAAATACATTATCACAAATCTCACACTTAACAATCTCACACTTATCTAAACAAGGACGTGTGCTGCCCAATTCATGCTCACGAAAAAGGAACAGAAAAAACTTCGAAAGGAGACAACAAACAGTGATCTTATAAATCTATATCGGCTTAACTCAGGTTTCTATAATAACTAATCCATTCAGGAGATTATTGAATTGCATTTTTTTAAAGTTGCACTGACCGCCTTATACTAGTGCTGATTATAGTTGGACCCGAGAACAAAACACCCATACAATAGACATATCACAGCAACATGAATAACGAATACGATTACTTATTTAAATTATTATTGATCGGAGATTCAGGGGTAGGGAAATCTTGTTTGTTATTAAGATTTGCCGATGATACTTATACTCCCGATTATATTTCTACTATTGGGGTAGATTTTAAGATTAGAACCATTGAATTAGATGGGAAAACCATTAAATTACAAATTTGGGATACTGCTGGTCAAGAAAGATTTAGAACCATTACTTCTTCTTATTATAGAGGAGCCCATGGAATTATTATTGTATATGATGTGACTGATCAAGAATCATTTAATAATGTTAAACAATGGTTACAAGAAATTGATCGGTATGCCACTGGAGGGGTAATGAAATTATTAGTAGGAAATAAAGCAGATTTATCAGATAAAAAAGTGGTGGAATATACTGCTGCTAAAGAATTTGCTGATGCATTGGATATTCCATTTTTAGAAACTTCAGCTTTATCTTCTACCAATGTTGAACAAGCGTTTTACACCATGGCCAGACAAATTAAAGCTCAAATGACCAATAATAATAGTGGTGCTAACAGTGGTAACAACAACAATAAATCTAATGTCAATTTGAGAGGTCAATCTTTAACCTCCAACCAATCCAATTCTTGTTGTTAATTTTATATGTGTATTTAATAGATTAGCTTGTCTTAAGTAGTAATGTCAACAATCTACCTTTGTCTAGTATAGTGTTTTTAGTATAGGGCTAATTAAATCTTTGGTCGCGCGCTTACCACTCTCGCTCTCGACTTGGTGGCAAGTTTCACTCGATACAAAGATTCAGTCTATCAACAATGTCAGATACTAAAGATGTGGAGATGAAGGACGTAGACGTGAATGAAGCAGATGTTGTAGTAACAGAAATTGAACAAGCATTTGTGTTGTTACAGAAAGCTTCTGTCACTTTTGACAATCGGTATATCACCAAGATTCTCCGTAGTTTGGGGCCTTTGAGAAGTAAATTGAAACAAGACGTTACCCCTTTGGCCACAGTGGTTTCTAAAGTATACGGTAAGAGAGATAATAAATCATACATTTTCCAAGTCATTGATAAGACTGGTGGTGATGAGGATATGGAAATCGAATCCACCGTCACTGGATCTAGTTCTAATGAGCTTTTACCTGAAGTTGATTTATACTTACACTTATTATTACAGATGTATTTATTAGACACTGACCAATTAAAGGTGTTAAATCAATTCAATGATGAAATCATCACCACCTTGAAGGTTTATAATAGAAGATCTTTGGATTTCTTCCAAGCCAAATTATGGTTTTATATTGCCAGAACTAAGGAATTGATGAATGATTTATATTCAATTAGACCTGAATTATTAAGTAGTTTGAGAACTGCCACTTTAAGACATGATAACGAAACGGTTTCTTCCATTATTACCTTATTATTAAGAAATTATTTGTTAACTAAGGATATTAATCAAGCTTTAAATTTAGTGGAAAAAACTGAATTCCCTGAGAATGCTAGTAATTCCTTAGGAGCTAGATACTATTATTACTTGGCCAAAATCCATGCTATACAGTTGAACTATTCTGCTGCCAATGATTGTGTGATATCAGCTATCAGAAAGGCCCCTCAAACTAAATTGTCTACTGGGTTTATTCAATCTGCCACCAAATTAAATATCATCATTGAATTATTGATGGGAGATATTCCTGAATTGAAAGTATTCAAGTCCAATAATTGGAATTTGGAACCTTATTTCATGGTTACTAAAGCCGTCAAATTAGGTGATCTTAAGATTTTTGACCAAGTATTGAAAAAGTATAAATCTGATTTTATAAATGATGATACTTATTCCTTGATTTCTAGATTACATCAAAATGTCATTAAAACCGGGATTAGAATTATTTCATTATCTTATTCCAAAATCTCCTTGAAAGATATTTGTATCAAATTGCATTTAGATTCAGAAGAACTGACAGAATATATTGTAGCCAAATCTATAAGAGATGGAGTTATAGAAGCTACTATTAATCATGAAAAGGGATATATGCAATCCAAGGAATTGTTAGATATTTATTCCACCAAATTGCCTCAAGATGATTTTGATCAAAGAATTAAATTCTGTTTGAGTTTACATAATGATTCCGTTAAAGCCATGAGATATCCTTCTGATAATTTGAAAGATACAAACAAAACCCAAGAATCATTTGAAGATGAATCGGAATTGTTAAAGGCTATCGAAGAAGGAGAATTGGATGATTTCATGGACTAATCCATATGTAGCTAAATGAATAGAATAATTGTATATTGTAGTCGCGAAGTATACCAAAAATTATCTCTCGCGAAATTATCTTACTTACGCTTCTTCAACATGTCGAAACAGAACTTGATAGGTTTACATGTGGATGACGAGTTGTTCCAAGGATCTAAAGACCCGTTTCTACAAAAGGAGTATGTTAACTTAACCCATGCCAATTTCCCCCGTGATTTCAGCGTATACTAACAAGTGTTTAGAGATGACTTCTCAATTGCAGAGTTGATACCTAGAATCTTATTGGAACGGAAATCGTTCTTGAATCTAACAGAGGACTCATTGCAGAAAGAGATCGAAGATGGCCACAAAGATGATGAGATGGAATTAGAAACCTCGGATGAATTGGAAGGCGCATTGAAGGAAGCTGCCAAGTTGACTGAAGATGAGACTGAAAAGCTTCAGAATATCAAAGTAGATTTGACTAAGAATATCAATTTGGCTCTTAATGAAACATCATTATCTTTGGACTTGGTTTCTTTATTACTTAGTTCATTCAAACCCAATCTTGCCAAATCCACCATCTCTCCTCATTTATCCAAAAATGTGCCATTGGGGTCTTTAAATTCGGATAGATTGGCTCCAGAAGAGAATGCTCCTAATGATAATGTAGATACCAATAAGATTGGTCAGGGTTGGAAATATGAATCTTTGAGTAAAATCAGAGACTTATTTGCTAACAAGAAGGAGAAATTACAACTGCAAGTTTCTAAGGAAACCACTTATTGGAATCTGATAAATGAAGTGTTGGATGAAAATGAAGTATTAATAAAGTTAAGAGACCCCTTGGACAATTCAAAAGCTATAGGAGTTAAGTATGGATATGGTGATTCTGGTTCCAGTTTCCATGATAAAGGTATCGCCATCTTAAGAAGAGACGCCAAATCTGGAGAAGTATCTTTCAATCCAATGTTGCAAGCCAATAATAAATTAATTACCAAAACTTTCAAGCACGTTAGAGTCAAGATATTAAGTAAAGTGGACGACGAGTATATGCTTACAGGACAATCAAAATTTGAATTGAATTTCAATAAATCAACCAATAATCGATTAATAAATGATATCGAAAGAGCCCGATATTTTATTTTTGAAGAAGATTTATTCCATCAATTGACAAGAGAAGCCAGAACTTTGATAAATTATAATGTTCTGATAATATCAGATAAAATCATCATTGAAATTAATAACGATATTATAGAAATCGAATCAGTAAATTATGATGAAACCGATGATGATGAACTTAAAGATTCGTACCAGAATATCAATGATGAGTCTACCAAAAATGACGCCAAATGTCAATTGATATTGAATTATTTAAAGATCATGTTATGTGGATATTTCAAATATAACTTAAGTTTGAAGCAGAAAATCCCTACGAATTTCACCAAATTTAAACAAAATAATTCCCATCCCCTTATATTAAGACCTTTATTAGGTAACATCAAACATGAATCATATATTGCTGAGTTGGATAAGAGTTTAAAACAAATTATAGATGAATATTCTGGAAAGATTGAGTGTGAGAAGCATTTAAAGAAATTCGCCAACATTAAAGGGTTAACCAAACTTGAATCACCATTCATAAAATCCATTGAAAAACCATTGTCACAATTCAACGTGACCGTAAAGAACTTAAAAAATGGGAAATATCTCAATATCGATGTAGATATAACCTCGAGTGAAATATTTGTTAATCTCATATTACACTTAAAAATTATCAGGTTTGACACCATTGATGATTTGACTACCAACGAAAAAGGAACCAATGTATTACAATTGACTTTCAATGATTTTGCTGAAATTGGTCAATGTATTGATTGGTCCATCCAAAAGTTTTTACTGGAATAAAATATATATTGTAACTATATACATTAGATCAATATTCATTTGGTACGGCTCTAACTTGTTCATCTTGTTCTCTTTGTAATTCTTCACCATGTTCGTTGATATAAGTCTTCAATCTCAGGTATCTTTCTTCTCTTAAATCCATGAATATGAGATAATTGATCCAAACCTCTAAGAATGAATATACAAATGTCACGTTATTACTAAACATTCTATCTTCCACCATATAAATATACCCTGCCAACATAAAGTAAAATAATAATCTAGCAGGCACAGCCGTTTCAAAGTATTGGATGTTATCTGCCATACAAGGAATCAAATCATTAACTGCCAAAAATACTAATAATAAACTTATAATCCCATTCAGAACCGATTTATTTTCCACCGGGATAATAGGTAATCTCATGGCTTCACCCAAGAGTAACACAAAGTTGGAATGGAATAATGATTGGGCATCGGTGGCTATCCAGAATGCGGCTGTCAAGAGAAGTATCACTCGAATATATATGACACTTCTAGAGGTTAAAAATTGCATGGTGATTAACTGATCTGAAACTTTGTCGGAGAAAACTTCTCACGCAAAGGCTGCAAAAGCGCCACTATGTGAGGAAAGAGGTTCCGCAGACTATAACTGTTTGTGCAACAACTTGTAAGGTTTCTGTACAACATGTCTATGGTTTATGTTAAATCAACATATTTCTTCTGGACTTATACCTTATATAACATCTTTCTTGTGGTTCTGATCAGTATGTAATTGTACTCTCCCATATGAATTGATTCTAACTTGTGTAGTCGTTTATCTTCCATTATTCATTTTCATCTTTATTGTTGCCCTTTTATTAGCTCCCATTTTTCTTATCATAATCTATCCACTCAATTGGGGTTTTGAAATGGCAACCTTTACTCATGACAATGTGGTTAACACCTTCCAGAACTTGAACCCATTCAAGAAGAAACCTGAAGGGTACCAAGCACTGCAACCCACTAGTGCTACAGCTCTTGATGTCAGAAAATCAATAAAACAATCTGAAACCATCCGGTTAGGTAAAGATGTTCATACTGACGAAGAACAACCAGAGCTGAACCACACCCCTGACAATAACACTACTAATATCTAATCATTCTGACCTCTATAGGCTTTGCAGCCACCGGGGTCGTGTGCGGGCCATCTACCGCACACCGAACACGTCCATTATACAAATTCAATCTAATATAGACAGATATATAGAACTATACATCCTTAGTAATGAAGGTATCAGTGACGTATCTACTCTTGGTCGGATTCCAAATGGTGGCTACCATGGCCATTTCATTGAGCCTGGCCCAAATCAAAGTCAATGATGATGCCATCCACTTTGGTGAGATTTCCACTCAAGAAATCAAACAATTGTCACTTGAATCCACCAAAGATAAACTTGAATTCGATATTACTTTGGCTGATGTCACTGCTCAACCTCATCAACTTATGATTACCTTGGGTGATGGGAAAGGATTTGACTTGCCATTGTTTCCTAAATTCAATTTGGATAAAAAGGCCGTGAAACTTTCATTGGCTGCTAGCAAAATCCCAGTTGGTATTAGAAATTTGGATAAGATTTTAATCAATTTAATTGTGGCTGAACCAGGCAATAAACAAAACTTGTACAAACCATTGGGAGAACTTATTCCTACGGATGACCTTAAAAATTTGGTTCCATATAAAAAGTCTGAAAGAATTGGAATTAAACCTGAAATCCATCATTTATTTAAAGAAGACCCTCAAACTATTAATCCATTTTTCCCAATTGTTTTTGGAGGTTTTGATTTGGTGATATTCTTGGGGTTAATGGGATTATGGACTTTTGGGGTTGGTAAAGATATGTTTACTAATTTCTTAAACACTCCAATCACCACCTTTAGTCATAATGTAGGATTCTTAGGTTGTTTGATAGGATATGAAATTGTATTTTTCAGATATTATTTGGGAAGCACTATCTTCACCACTTTATTCCATGGAGCTATCCTTGCGGGACCAACGATCTTTTTGGGTTCAAGATCTTTTAGATACTTGGCTCATTTACGTCATATTGGTAAAGCTTAATCATACATACAAAATACACAAATATAACAAATATAAATATATTTCTATATCAACGCTATATACAATTCTTTAACATTAATCATGAAAGGTATTGGTGAGCCATCGGAAATTCCAAAGATTAAAGTTTCCATTATCATCAATAATACCTTTATTCAACGAGTTTGCTGCCACAATCTTTCCCTTAATTAACGCCATTGGAAGCACAGAGTACGACCTAGAGTCCAACAGGTGGCATAAATTGTCACCGGTTACCCATACATGGCCCTCTGGGACTTTTATATACTTATTAAACCCATCATGTTTTATGCGCTCAATAGTATTATTGGTTAATTCTGAAGACGAGGAGGGGTCAACTAATACGATATCACCAGGCATTCCTGTTATTCGTTTACAAACTCGATGGGTTGGATCACTTGGTTTGGTGGCCACTATACAATCGCCAATGTCTAAACCTCTTCCGTAACGATAGGATTTGATGGCATGAATATAATCATGTTGAGCTTGTAAGGTCGGGAGCATGGATTCCCCTCTTGTTTCAGTGAACTCATAGACGTACTCATGAATCAAGTGAGCCACACACCCTGCCCTTAACGTCCAAGAGCATGTGGTAGCCACAAACTTGAGCTTTGATTCCATCGAGTGATAGACTAATATTAAATTTCTGCGAAACCTGATTCTCCTTTTGAACTCCCTATTTGCTGAACAGTTTTAAAATGAAATCAAAACTGTATCGTAGTAATAACTCTGGCGGAAATGCCAGATCCTACAACAATTCCAATACTGGAAATAAGTCTAGCTACTCTGGAAAATCTGGAAACAATTCTGGTAACTATGGAAAATCTGGTAACTCTGGTAACAAATCTGGTAGCTATGGAAACAAATCTGGTAACTATGGTAACAATTCTGGTAACAGTTACAAGGGTAATAATGGAAAAGTAGCTAAAGTTACTCAATCTAAATCTACCCCATATAGTTCCCAAGGCAATGGTAATAAGACTAACAAATCTACTAGTAATGGTAATAGTCTGACTGGTTCTGTACCTCAAGACAAGGGCCCGTGGATGAAAAGTCGGGCAGAGATTAAGATGGAGAGGACAAGAAAATGGTTGTTCAAAGACTGGGAATAGCCAGAAGAGGAAAGATCAATTGGTTGATTTCCTGTGGTTATGACAAGGGGGTATCAGCGACGCGTCCCCACAAGTCTACGTATTGAATCAAATATATATCTACAACCACAGAAACAGATAGTTAGAACCTTTCAACAGTATTTCCTATATTTTACACTATATACCTAGTAAACGAATCCCAAAATTTTACCAGAGACATGTTTTCTTCTGGCTTCTTCGTGGTCCATAATACCAGCAGAAGTAGTCAAAATAACGTAACCGAATTGTCTAGCTGGTAATAAGTTATCAGTCCATCTTTCAATGTCACCGATTTTAACATTGAATCTTGGTTGGATAACCCCACATTTGTTTAATCTCCCGTTCAATTGAACCACAATCTTTCCGGATCTGTGGTCATCAATGTATTCGAATTCATCAATGTATCCTAAATTGAGTTAGTAAACAGCTTTTTCATCAAAGTCATTTTCTTGCAAACTACACTATATATAAGGATGTTGGAGAACCATAAAACCTCATTAGTTAAAAAGCACTGGTGAAGATAATATATGGCCCGAACATTAATCTCCCGAATACTTAAAAGACAGAAAGGGACTGAACACCGATCAATCCATCCAGTTATCAATCCGGTGGAAGCAGTTGCAAGGAAAAGTTTCATGAAAAATACATACCATGTTTTTGGATGACGGATAAAAATTTAATGATAACCTTAGAGGAAGGTCTAATCATCACTTGACGTTTACCGGTTTTTTCGGCGTTGTTGATGGCGTTTAAAGCATCGGCTAAGACGGAAGTTCTAGTCATTCTACACAATGTTAGTATTCCCCTTCTTCAAATCAGGTTTAGGAAAGATGCCTCATGAGTGTCCATAATACTACGGATTCATGGGTCCAGTCAGTGTAAGGTATCTGAAACCTCGGGGATTGACTGATTTGTTGAAAATCGGTCAAGTATCCTTCTAGTCAGACTAGATAATAACTTATTAAACATTTGAAACAAAACAGTTTCATCGGCTTAACAACTCATTCCAAGGTTTGCAGATTCTTACACCGCAGAACTGATTGAAGAATAAAGACAGCACCACAGCACTAGAAAATCATTCCCTGAACCATTCAGCAAATCATTCAGGATGTTTCAGTAGTGGTGGGGGCGTCTAATAGTAATGTGACTCCAGACTCTCTCGTGTCTACATACGTATTTCAATAGTTCTGGGTTAATTAAAAATTTTTCACTCAGATTATCTCGATATTTTTCACTAACATTTTCAGTCCACCATTTACTGTGAGCCGCGTAAACTCCATACTGTCTGCGAAATATAACTAGCTAGTACCAAGTATTTAGGTAGATAAGACAGATGGTTACTTCAATGCCATCAAATAGTCCCATACCGAACGGAGTTGGCTGGGGCGGAGAACATCAAAAGGGTCTATCGACATCTTTATTTGCCCAGGTCAAACCGATATGTGTTAACCTTTCTCAAATAGCCTTATTGCCCTCATCAGTATTCAGATCTGATTCAGAAGCCCTACTAAGTGCTATAAAAGCATTAAATAATACTCTCCAGGCCCATCGACGTCACAATTCCCCTGATAATGAATATTACTCGTTACTACCCAATTTTGCTGATTACGTATTCTTCCCCTTGTCCAACCTATTGAAACAGCAGGCTTTATCTGATAACGTCATCAGCAACATGTTAGATATCATGTCATTTTTAATTACCAACTCCTGGGTCCCTAACGGTCAGTTCAATGATAAATTATTGGACCAGCTTCTTCCGGTGATATTGTTTTTAATTAAAGGAGCCAATAAAGATGTGGATGCTGTGATTGCAAAGAAGTCGCTTGAATTTAATACTTCTACAAATGGAATTCTTTTGAGTGTGATCCGGGGATCCCAAGGGAATTATTTCATGACTCAAGAGGTTAAACGATTATCTATGTTAGGAGATGTTGCTTCTATTCTTCTTTCTATGTTAAAACAACTCACGAATCCTTCATCTCCTGAAGAACAACAATTGGTTTCTAGCCTTTTAGCTAACATGAAACTTCTTTTTATGAACTCAATTTCCACAGAACAACTTACAAGGATCATTCCTGGGGTCACGTCTACTTTGATAAATTTTGTCACTCAAACAAAGAATCTTCATTTCAGTATCATCTCCACCGTTATAGATTTACTAAGGCTAACAATTGTCAAGGTATTTAATGATGAGGAGCTTTCTATAGAGGTTAAAGAGATCGATGGAAAGAGTATAGATGGGTTTCAGGCCATGTGGGAAGCCAATCAGAATACACAGGTGGATACGTTGCAAGTTACAGCAAATGTATCAGTTTCTTCTTCTGATGAACATATAACCAATTCCTGGTTAAAGGCTACCTCGAACAAGTTGAAAATATCCTTAAACACACTTTTTAAAACCATTTTCTTAGGCCATAACAAATTAAAGGTCAGTAACAAGCAGCAACTTATAGACTCAATCTCATTGTTTGTTAAAGACATGTTGCAATTCTGTTTCTGGTCCCTCTTTAATGAGTTATTTGCCTTGAATATTGATATTCTTGCCTTGGTGTGTTCGTCCCGATGTTTTCCTGCTTCTGGTCCTTTGGAAGACCAGGAACAGATGAAGATTTTGAATGAAACTATTCTATACTTAGGTCCATCTTTGGTGGAATATCTTAACTCTGATATTGCCAGAAAATTATTGGTTTACAAATTGGAAGATTTAATTGATAATAAAACCCCATTAGTAATGTCTTCTACTGATGAAGATAGAACATTGCAATTCATCACTTCTTTGAAGTTTCACTTTTTGTTACTTGAAAAACATCCAAATACCAAGATTGATCTTGTACAATTAGTAGAAAAACAGCTTGTGTCTCTTAGGGGTTCATTATCGGATACATTTGTAATTCATGATAAACTCCAGACCAAGACAGGTGATCAATTGAATCAAGGAGAAACAGGAGATTTCGATCTGAATAATAAGCTAGACGACATAGAGCTTCCTCCGTATGTGAGAGCTGATAATATCACAAAGTTTAGGAATAACAAGAGAATATCAAAGGCTGATGTTTCTTCAGATTTACTTTTATTATCTAGACTGTGGTCGGTTTCAGAATGGACTGGAAGTCTGTCACTAAATCTATTCGAAGAAAGTTTCTCTGCTAGTGTTGAAAATGAGATTGAAAAGTTTGTAAAGTTTCTTTCAACTTTGAATATCCAAGCTTCTGATAAGTTGGTGATTCTTGAGAATTTATTACTTAATAATCAATCTTCAACTCAGTATATGGGATTGTCATTATGGCTTTCGAATCATTTCTTTGGAGAAATGAATAGAGTAGTTCGTGAGACGTTAAAGATTGATGAGTTTATTGATTTTGGTGATGATGGTCCCAGTGACACTGAGACGGAAGATTTTTCTGAAGAAATCAATTACCTTGTGGTTAGTCAATCCCAAGAGTTAATGGAGTCTGTTGCTCCTCATCTAAATACTCTTAGAACCATTTCTACCTCAAAAGCTGAAATGGCTCAGAATAAAATCTATGAAAAATCATATTCAATTGCCCTTGATTCTATAGGAGTTTTATCGAATTACCTCCCAAAAGATGAATTCAAAGAGAACTTTCTTATGGAGTTTTTATTTCCAATTTTTGAGGCACTTACTTACAATTCGAATCCTCGAATTCAAGCCCATGCCAGAAATTCTGTGGTGATGATTTCTAAAAATCATTATAACAATTCGATAATGAATTTGATTAACGAAAACCTGGACTATTTAATTGATTCCTTGAGTTTAAAGTTATCCGTTCCTGGGTCTATAACCCCAGCACTTCCTGGGATATTAATCATCATTTTAGAAGTTTCTGGTATTGAATTACTTTTAACCAATCAGTTAATGGATGTGATATCTCAAATATTTGTGTTGATTGACTCATACCATGGTTATTCCATTTTGGTGGAAGGGTTTTTTATTTTCTTTGATAAATTGGTTAATCAAATTAAGACAGAGTACTTGAACTCGACAAATCTGAAACGAATCGCCACTTACCATTCTTTATATAAACCATGGGGGATGACCAGTCTTCAACAAATGCAGGATCTTGTTAGTGACTCTGGGAAAGTGTTTGAACCCTATGAAGATTATTCCAGAGACAAAGAATACTTTACCCGGAAGAAAGATGTTCCGTTCGCTGAAATAGATTCGGATGACGAAGATGAAGCTCCACCAGAGGAACCAGAAGAAAAAAAAGTATGGGAATCGGTGGTTCCAAAGAATATTTATTTCATGGTTCAAAGAATATTTATCTACGGGTTAAGATTATTATCGCATCCATCGGATTCATTAAGAGTTCAGATTCTCAAAACATTATTGGACGTATACCCAATCATGACCACAAACTATGCATTAGTATTACCATTGGTAGCACAAAACTGGTCTTCCATAATTTCCTTACTTCCTAATAACACAAACCTGGACTTCCAAACGGATGCCGTGAGTATTAAGGCAATTGAATTACTCACGTTGTTGCTTGAAACTGACAAGTATGAAAGCGATACTTTCTTAAGTAAGAGGTTTATTGATCTGTGGACCATGATCAATGACAAGTTCAAAAGCTCTAGAGGTTCTAGTGAATTAATGAAAGTGGATTCTTTTAAACGGTCAGCCAATGTGAATCTCTTGAAATTGTTACTGAAATATCTTGTTACTGGTTTGAACACCTATGAACGGATCATTCCTGACATGACCGCCTTAAAAATGATGAAATTCGTGTGGGTTATTGGGGTTCCTCATATGGAGTTAGGAAAACAGGCCCGAAACACTCTTTGGCTTGTGAAATATCAGCACCAATAGTTGCCTGTGGGTTATATTTATTACTGTACATACTTAATACACATTTAGTGAATTGATCCTTTACCCTACAAGATCATTTATAGTTGCCTTTTTAACAGGTTGTTGGTTAGCAGATTTACCGGAATTCAGTAACATATTTTTTATATCTCTTTGTGGTTTTGGTTCTTCTTGTGGTTCTGGGATCGGTTCAGGTTCATTAGATTCAGTATCTGCGATATTAGAAGTCTCATTGCCAGGTACTTCAGAATCATTCAACACATTTTTAAGAGGAACGGTTTTAGGAACCGTGTCACTAAGGAAATGTAATGAATCTTGAGCAGCTACAGCCCCACTAAAATCCTTATATAAGATCTTCTTTCTTTTATCCATTTTGGCTAGAAACGAGGCTTGTTCGGTAAGATATTGAATGAAAAGTTCGGTGGCCACCCCGGTAGCAAATACAGCGGACTGGGAGCTTCCATAATATTCTGGATCCATTTTGAATATTCTTTTGATCTTTGATAATGGTAAAGATATGGATCCTAGATCCTCATTTTCATCTTCTTCGACATTAGTTTCGTTAGCGTCCACCATCATTTCATCGTCAGGTTGTTGGCTTTCAGGGACTGGGGTATCATCCATTGCTGGTGCTGGGGGTGTAGTGGTTGGCGTCTCGTTCAAGACTTCTGGTCTTCCTTGGGAATCGTTAGCATCCATGGTGGGAGAAGACATGGTTAAATATGTTATCTTTTTACGCATCACCCTCGAAAGTAGGTGGTCACATGACTGACCGGATCCCAAGTCTAAGTGATTGACTATCAATGAATATATTCTATTGTCTTGCTATTGGAATAGGACTTTGCAATAGTTCTTGGTAAGAGTATCAATTGCCATAAGTATTGGTTCTCTTGTTTTTGTTTGTATAAAATTGGTACACCAGGCTGGAGTTTGATTTTTTGCAAAAATCACGAATATGTCTTAGATTCTGGTGTCTCAACATTTAGACATCTGAGATACTTCAGTCGGTTTAGTTATTATGTTCATTATGCCTTTTCACATCTCCAATCACTTTCAAATCACTCTACTAATCTACAGTAGTTCAGATATTTCTGTATTAGTCTATGTACATCTTACATTATCATTACAATAATCCCTACTGGTCAGGAATTTCCACTGTTTGATCTTTCACAAGTTTAGGGTTCATATATTCTTCAGCATAATCGTTATGTTCAAGATCTTGGTTATCATAATTTTCCCCATATTCAATGAAATCTACTATATTTTTCCATGCTAATTCAGCATCTTTTGGTCCATCATTATATCCAATGTATCTTTGTTCTAGTTGGGGACTATTAGGAGACACTAAAGGTTTCAATCCACTCAGATACACATCCAGAGGCACCACGTAGGTTCTAACCTTAGACCAGTTGACGATAAAGTTCCCGGCATTATTTAATTTCCCAACCCCAGCAGATCCAGTACCTTTATAAAAATGCTTGTTTCCTTGTTTGGTGGTAAGTTGGTGTCTTTTTGACCCTAATTTTGTAAGCCCATACCATATTTGACCATCTTTGAATGTTTGCCATGGCCTTCTTAAGTTGGCAACTGCCGAACTTTGAAAGTTCAATACACTTGAAGCCTTCATAGTGAACTAATGGTTTGGGTTTAAGATGGGAAAACTTTTTTCATCTTTGTCGCGGGTCGTGCCCACATCGCCAAATGATTGCAAAAAGACAACCTCGATAAGAACGTGGAGTCATTGATGAAGATAGCAATGAAGGGATATATTGCTGAATTGACATTAGGATGAAGGGAGATCGTAGATGAAAGATGAAAGAAGTTGACTTCAGCCCAGTAAGTAGTGGAACCTGAATCTAGTGCATTTATATATATAATAGTACTTAAAATACCCATAAATTGCTATTGAACTAACCTCAAATAGACAATTAAATAGACAATACCGGCCTGAATTGAATCTCGTACCACCATCTCCAGTACTATACGGTACTAATTTACTGCCATCGGCCTATAAATAGAATTAAACTCTGACACCGGTTGAGGGTCTGAGACCTGCATATAACCCACCGTTTGAGCTGCGAGGTTCTGGTGCAGCACCTGAAATAGCAAGTAATGTTCCTGGAACTTTTTGATAAAGATAATTCAATAGTTGTCACCGGAAAAACATTCCAAATAGATACACCAACAGTCCAATTGACTTAGAAGGAAACCAATTGACACATTAGAAATGGGAATTCCAGAAGAACCAAGCAACCAAGACTTCCTTGAGCCCCAATATGGGTATAAAGATATTGATGTTAAGACTCAAAAGTATAGCGATGACCCCACTCCTTTGAGTGCCGAACAAGGGGCAGCTAGTGCTTTCGTTTCTAAGCATACTGATAAAGAACATCAAAAGAAGTATGCCAAAAAGGCGGGGAAGAAGGTGTTCAATATATTGATCCGTCAACTTTGTCATTAAGACAAGTTTGTCTAAGACTAATAATATAGAATGTTTGAATATTGTATAACTAATAAAGAATTGTGTCCTATTAACGATATATTATTGTAAATGTACTAGAACTTGGCCAATGTATCCATAACTAGCTCAGGTATAATGAATGACTTAACTATAACTACCTAACCATCCATTGACCTAAAGAGAAGCATTCATATTAGCTTGCTCTACACATTTTATTACCTCTGCGCTAAATCCATAACTTCCTTGATACCCTCCACCACCGGCTCCATAGTTATGAATTAACCAGGGATGTTCCAGGTCTACCCCCACTCTAACACCTCCTTCTCTATATGGTCTTTGACCCACGTTTACCGCAACTATATCCATAAATTTCGGATTATTCTTATAATTTGGATCAATTAATTCAGGCACTTTTTTGGCAGCTCTTTCGACAATTCTCTTGGTTAATTCTGGATCTTCGGCAACACTAGTATAGTTTTGTCTAAAACATCCTCCTATAATACACCCACCTTCTTTTCTCGGGAATATATATAATAAATCACCAGTTCCATCCGTTACTTCAATTAGCATCTGCTTAGAAGTACTATTTCTCACATGAACAACTTGACCAAGAACGCCATAGAGTTTCTTATCATCTTTGAACCCACCTAAATCTTTACATAAGAAACCTGAACAATTGATGACAAAATGAGCTTTTTGACCACTACTATGTAAATGACGAGCTTGTTGAACAGTCTTTACAGCACTGATTCTTCTAATGTCAATTCCTAAGGAAATGGCAGTTTGAAGTAAATAATTAAGATAAATCGGTACGGTAATTATCATTCCATTATACCGAAATCCATGGGTAGACCCTTCAAGCAATTCATGTTCAGGTAAGATTTCCATATCTACAAACAGTTTAAACCAAGGTAAAGTTTCAGGAGTAACTTTAGGACCAGTGGAATTATATTCATAACAGACAGAGGGCCAAATCCCTGCCCTAGGTTCATTATGGGCCAAGTCCATTAATCTGAAATAACTAGTTTTTTCATAATCATCTAACTGCTTGTTATCTCCACCAAAGGGGGACCAATTGGCTCCAGCATAAGGAGAGGTGAATTCTGGATTCAAGTCTCCGGGTAAATGCTTGGAGATTATGGTGATGTCATATTTGGGATTGTGTCGTTTTAATTCTACGGCAGTAGTTAGGCCACTCACCCCAGCACCTATAACTACGATTCTTGTTTGAGTCATACTGGATTTGATATGAGATCGATTTCGATAAGAAGTAGGGATTTGGCCAAGACACGATTTGATTCTAGAGAAACACTCTAGAGAAACATACAGATCCAAAAAGATACAGCTCAAGAGGTTCAAAGCTATCAATTATAATTACCGTGATTCAATCAATTATAATCAGCAGGACAAAGATCAATTATAATCATAGCGAATAATGAATATAATTACGCTAATCAAGTAATCAAGAATTACAATCTATCAAAACACAATGGTTATTCTTCAATTGACAGTTGTATTTTTCTTAGGAATCAATGGCTGTACAATCTAAAGAACTGAATTATTAAACAGTAGTCAATAAGAACTGAACATACCAGCGTTTGTTAGCGTATGTTATTACAAACATCAGAAACAGATTTAACCGTGCATTTGCAATGCGCCATGATGCGACTCGACTCTGCAGCATTAGACATTCGTTAGTGTCGTTAAGATCCATCAGGACTAACTACACGAGAAGGATAGTCACTCCGATGTGTTTTTACTGGCCATAGTTACTAAAATCGTTAATCAACCAGTACCGGTGCCTCAAGTGCTCTACAACCGTTTTCTGGCAATTTGTTCCGTTTAATATGAGCATGGCTGGTTCCTGGCCCGAAACAATAGCTGCAAAAAATTTCGCGCATTGTTACGAATCGGGCCACCAGCATAAGACGATGGCAGGAACGTAGGCCCAAGAAGGATCAATATCGGGTTGCTAGGCAGTTTCAATGGTACTATTGATTTAGTCTCGGTTCCAGTTTACTTCCATGCAGAGGCTTTGATTTCTTTTGTGCTGGCCCTTTCTTCAATGGTCACCGAACGTTTTCTTAGCGATCTTATATAAACTTTGAGATCTGCTATGTTTCTATATTTGCAATCTTTACAGACCCTTTCATTCTTTTTTATTCCATAGTACTAGACACTTGACTTTAAAGTCGTTACTTTCGTTACAAACTTCTTAACACATTTGTTAAACCACATTCCTTTATCTGTCTAGCTACTAAGTCTTTCCTTTAATCTAAAAAGAATTGAATTGTTCAATATGATATTCCATTTGCTTTTCACCTTGTTGTTAGCAAACTTGGCTAAGTCTGATGATGAAGTGTTTACCGTCACTAAAACCAATTATATTACTCCTGCTTGGTTTCAAGGTGCTATTCAAACTGCTTTAGCTGCTCAAGCCAATAATATTAATTCTGGTATTCCTATCGTTTTTGTTAATGGAGAAGCTCCAGCTGCTGCTGAGACTCCAGTAGATGAAGAACCAGAAACCATTGTTACTTCCCTGGATGTCGCTTACACAGTGGTGTCTAATTCGGTTACTTATACTTCTACTGGTCCTTACCATTACACTACTACTAAAGATAAAGTAAGTAACCAAAAAGTCCCAGAAGAAAGATCTACTATCTATCAAACTGAATATGAAACTGACACTTCCAATGTGTATTTACAACTCACGCAAACAGCCCAAACTACTACTGAAACTGTTTATAAGGCTACTGAAACTCCAAGTGTTGAATATCAACCTGATACTACTGTGGAGACCGTTACTACTACGTTAAAAGATCCTTTGGTTACCGGTGATGTTGTTTCTAAAACAAAGACTGAAACTATTAATACTGATGATTTCGATGAAAATGTCACTTTTTCCAATAAGGCTATTAACCTGACTGGATCTTCTTATTCTTCTGGTATTTCTGCCGATGAATCATTTTCAGCTGATGAATCTTCTCTCCTGACTACTGCTACCATTGATTTAAGAATTGGTAGTTCTTCAGTGATGAGTCTTTCTCAGTCTACTACTGGTGCCCATTTTGTGGGCAAATTTGCCAATTCTTCCGAACTGTTTGAATCTTCCATGGAAAGTGCTTCCTCTTTGGAAAGCTCGTCTATTGAATCTTTGATGGAAAGCTCTTCTATGGAGCCATCTTCTACTGAAGGTTCATCTAGTTTCGAAGGTTCGAGTACTATTGAAAGCAGCTCTGAAGCTTCCTCTGTTGCTGCTTCTTCTGCCACTCCTATTGCCAAACTTCCAACAACCGGTGGAGGTAAATTATTCGAAGCAATTTCAAAAGATGCTCCAATGTCTAACTTCAAAAGAGAAGAATTGCCATTAAGTATTCCAAAAGGTGCTGATAACGATGGAGTTCCATACCAAACCAACAAGTTCTTCACTAACTTGATTTTGGATAAACAAACTGATATGATCTGGTCTTACCCATACGGAATGTTCTGGAAAACTAAAGATTATTATGGATTAAGTGTCCAACATACTGATCCTTCCAAGAGAGTCTTTGGTCCAAAGAATGAAAATAATGATGGTAAAGCTTACTACATGAACCCAACTAACAACGCCGAATTGCTTATTTCTGCCACTGATTTAACTGAAGATAACAATTATATGGGAGTTTCTGATATGAAAACCATGTCTGCCAAAATGACCTTATCTCCTAATGAAGATTTGTCATCTGACTATATTGATATTCCAATTGTTCAAGGTATGGGATTCGTTAGTGCCATTTTCCACGGGGACTTAACTCCAATGTTGAATACTTTGGTTGGGGTTGATAGTTTATCTAAAGAATCTTCTGATGCTTTACCTAAGAACACCTTGAAATATCGTGCTACTTTATTTAATGATGTTGAATATCTTATTTATATCACCCTTCCAGAAGACTCAGATTTCAAATTAAGTGTTGATGATTCTTTCCATGTTAAAGGGTCTGATTCTGTTGATGGCTTGGTTTTGCAATTGGCCGTGGCTCCTGAAGACTCTAAAAACGATGGTTACTATGATGAAGCTGCTGGGTTATACGCTGTATCTGCTTCAATTGATGGAACTGCTTCTGGATCTTCTGCTCAATATGCTTTCAATTATGAAACTGAAGGAAAATCATCTTCAGGTAAAACTATGGTTTTTGCTTTACCTCATCATGTTGAATCATTATCTGGAGATTCTGCTGACAGCAAAACTCCAATTAAATTATATTCTACCACTAAAGGTCAAATGGTTGGTTTAGTATCGAATACTATTGAAATGTCTGAAACTTTGAATTCTGATGTGCAATTCTTACCTTGGGCTCCAATTATGAAAGATAACTTACAATATAACAAAGATCAATTGAAGTTACTTGCTAAGACTGCTCAAGATGAATTGAATGTTAATATTAAACTGACTGTTGCTGGAATGGATTCTACTTATTTCTCAGGTAAAGTTCTTGATAAGTATGCTCAAATCTTACTTGTGGTTCATGAAATTCTTGGTGATGATGATTATTCTAAAGGAGTATTAGATGATATTAAGGATGCCTTCAAAGTATTTACGGATAACAAACAATACTATCCATTTATGTATGATACTAAATTTGGTGGGGTTACTTCTACTGCTTCTCAAGATGGTGATACTGGAGCTGACTTTGGATCTGCTTATTATAACGATCATCATTTCCATTACGGATACTTTATCCATGCTGCTGCTGTGGTTGGGTACATTGATAGCAAATATGATGGTTCCTGGGCTGAAGATAACAAAGAATGGGTTAACAATTTGATCAGAGATGTGGCTAACCCAAGTGAAGATGATTCTTATTTCCCAGTATCTAGAATGTTTGATTGGTTTGCTGGTCACTCTTGGGCTAGTGGATTATTTGCTAGTGGTGATGGTCGTAATGAAGAATCTTCTTCTGAAGATTATCATTTCTCATATGGTATGAAATTATGGGGTAAAGTTGTTGGAGATAGTTCTATGGAATCTAGAGGTGATTTAATGTTGGCAGTTCAAAATAGAGCTATGAACAAATACTTCTACTTCAAAGATGACAATGATGTGGTACCAAAAGAAATGATTCCAAACAAAGTCTCAGGAATTTTGTTTGATAACAAGGTAGCATTTACTACTTACTTTGGAGGTGCTAATGAATATCCTCAATATGTTCATGGAATTCATATGATTCCATTAACTGCTGCTTCTGCCTTGATTAGAGGGGCCGATTACGTCAAACAAGAATGGACCGAAACTGTGGCTAACTTTGTTGATAAAGTGACTGATGGATGGGCCGGTATTCTCCGTCTTAACCAAGCTCTTTTCGATCCAAAGTCTGCTTATGAGTTCTTTTCCTCTGACGACTTCAAGTCTACTTACTTAGATAACGGTCAAAGTAGAACCTGGAGTTTGGCTTTTGCCGGAGGTGTTCTCAACAGCTCTTAGGTATCCTATCCCCTTCTTGTTATGTCTCTTATGTTATTTTAGTTTAGATTGATTTATTGTATAATAGGTTAAAATGTACAACGTTTTTGCAACAATTATCATCAAAAGTCGTCGCGAAATCATGGGACTTGCGACGAAAATCTCATACTGAACCTTACCAGATATATACAACGATGTTTTCATTTGCCAAACGGTTTGTGGATAGACTTGAAGGAAACCAGGAAAACAACGCTCCCGACTCCTACTTTAAAAGTACTCTCCAATTGAATAATAAAGGGTACGGGTTGAGAGTACTCAATGTGAAACCGCACTCTTTAGCTCATGAAGCTGGCTTGGAGTCGTGGTTTGATTTTATTATTAGAATCAACCATCATGACTTGCCAATGGCGTATCCGGCACTTTCAACATACGCTTACAGCATCAATGAAGATGGAACTATCAATTACGGTGGTAACGCCACCCAAGAACAAGCTAGTATGGTTAACTTTGACTTGTTGAATCAAGAGATTCAAAATATATCTCAAAATGAGCATAGTACTAAAGAGTTAATACTTGATGTTTGGAGTGCTAAAGGAGGGATAATAAGACAAATTGTGTTACCATTGAAACCAAATGATGATTCTAGCACCCAAACTTCGGAAAATCCCGATATAAAATCCTTGATTCCTGCTACTTTGGAACAAACTGGTTTAACGTTACAATCCCAACACGTGAATACTGCTTCCTATGTATGGCGTATATTGAATACTCATCCTGGATCTCCGGCTTTTCTTGCCCAATTAGTTCCTTATTCCGATTATATAATAGGCTGTGATTCGGCCTTTCCTGATGATCCTTATGGGAAAGGACTTCTATCTCAAGGTGGGGAAGCACTCTTATCCAAGACTATTTTAAGGTACTATAATCACAATTTTGAAAAAACCCATGATGACGCTGTTCCTATAACTTTATACGTTTATAATCACGATTATGATGTGTTAAGGCCTGTGACAGTCAATCTTACTAGAGCTTGGGGTAATGGTCAAAATAGAGGTATTTTGGGTTGTGATGTGGGGTATGGCTTGTTACACAGAGTCCCTGAAGTCGTAGGGAAATTTGATCTGGAAACAATTGTCGATGATGTTTTGTTTGAAGATGAACTGGCAGTAGGATATCGGTTGGATCAACCACAAGGTACCTTTCAACAACAACAACAGCAGCCATATCTGACTTCTGAGTCACCTGAAACCTCAGGCCAACTGTTCACGCCTATGGCCGCAGGTTCTACCCCAGCTCCACCGCCACCTAGAGCAGGGGCTGCTAAAAAGAAAAAGGCTTCTCGTCCTAACGCTATGAATGACTTAAGTGAGTATATGAATGAAGAGTTGCAAAAGTCTAAAGAAACTGACTTACAAGGTCAACCTAAGACTTCTGATTCGTCTTCACCGCCACCTCCTCCGCCACCAGCCAAATCAGGTGCTTAAACATAACAGTAAATAGCTAATATACTCGGATCTAAATTATTGTACACAGCTTTTGTAATGATAATAAGATATAGTAAAAAGGCAAAAAAAAATCGTTTAATGCCCACTGTCGGAATCGAACCGACGATCGCTCCATTACGAGTGGAGCGCCTTACCCCTTGGCCAAGCGGGCACGAACACGAGCTTTTCGCGTCTTCATTAGTTCCCAGGCGTAGGGCTGGGACGTTTTAGCTTTTTTGCCTCTTTTATCTTCTAGAAGAAGAGATATACCCTCCAAAGGTTGACCATCTTAAAGCTAGGACTGACAGCTACCTATGGGGTTACTTTGGGAGTGATAGGCAGTAAATTGGGTCTGAAAAATAAATATAATGTCTCACGTGCCCCGATTTTCACTTTTTTTCACCATTCTTAGAAGTTATCACTGATACGACTGTTGTCAGTCGAAGGAAGACACAGAAAGGATGTGATAGTAATGTAATGTTTGAAGTGTTGTTGTGAATTGTTTTGCTAGACCAAAAAGAACCAAAATTACTCTTTGAAGCGTCTTTTGAAGCCAACGTTTGCATTAATGTCAGTTTTGAAGGTCAATTCACCCATCAGTACACAGAAAAGAACCCACTCCAGACTCTAACGATTGTCTCTACCCTTGCCTGTTATGGGAATACCCAACAATTAATGGCAGTTGAAAATGGATGCAAAATTGATTATCTCAGCTCACAGAAAGTTATCGCGGAAGATATCTCTAACAGAACTGAGTAGAATGGGTGAAGCCATTGACAACGAAGATGTGATTGTGACATCGCTAGGAATGTTTATTATAGACGACAACGAGTACCCCTTGTCGTGGAACCGAAAACCCGAACGGAATATCATTGGTGGAGGTGGTTCATATTCTATGGTTGGATCAAGAATCATTGGAGGACAAAAGTATGGTCAAGGTGTGTCAGGAATTATAGATAAAGGAAATGATTTTCCTAAAGAAGTCGAAGATGAAATTAACAGCTGGGACACTGGTGTCTTATTCAGACACGATCCGGACCGATTGACTACCAGAGGGTTAAACCAATACGATGAGAATGAAATCCGTCATTTCTACTATTTAACTGAGAAAAAGCGGATTGAAATGAAAGATTTATTAGAGAATAAGCAACTACTTTATTCCAAATGTTTCCATTTGATTTGTTCTTTCGACAGATGTTATGAGCTTATCCAAGAAATCAAGCAGTATAATTCCAAGGCCATTTTCATATATGAGCCATTACCTGATGCGTGTATTCCTGAGAATTATGACCAAATGGCTAAGGTGTTGCCCCATGTAGATATATTCACACCCAACTTGAATGAGGGGTGTAAGTTGGTCAATATGGAAGAACCAGGAACTATGGAAGAAGTTGAGGAAATTGTGGATAAATATATGGCCATTGGTGCTAGGATTTGTGTGTTACGGTGTGGACCTTGGGGATGTTTTGTGGGTTCAAATAATGTTCGCCAGTCATTACCTGCATTCCACCAAGACCAAGCTAATGTTAAGGACGTCACAGGAGGTGGAAATTCATTTTGTGGTGGATATATAATGGGGTACTATTTAACTAGAGACCCTATTATAGGGGGAATATTTGGTAATATAGCTAGTGGGTGTATAATTGAAAAACTCGGATTAGCTAAAAGAGAGGGAAGCAAATGGAATGGTAAGACCACAAGGGAACGGTTGGAGATATATTTAGCCCAGAATAACTTAGGAAAGCTTATAGACGTTGAAAAATTAGATTGGGTAACATAGAATATATATTTTCAAGGCTAGGCCTATGCAAATAAATAGCGATTAATATCACTAAACTGACATTCATCAGTTAAAGAACTAAATTAATAAATGAATAGAAGAATTGAAACTCAATGGATTATTCAGGTTTTGATGTTTGTTTCGTATCAGGTTGAGGAATAGTATCATCTGAAACTTCATGGTTTTCTGAGTCCAAAGACGCCATGCTTTTAGTTTCCAAGATATTATCAGTATTAGGGACAGGTTCATCAATAGCAGTAACATCGGCACTATCTTCTGGATCAGGAGCTGCCACCGCCACACTAGCATTATCGGCATGATATAAGAATTTCAACAATTCTTTATCATCAGTCCATGATCTACACCTCTTACCATAGATGTACAAGGGGATTGCAAAAGCAGAAAGAACTATTTGAATTATCCCATAGGTAGCAAAAGTAAGTCTTCCTCCTTCATGATGCAAATAAATATTATTAAATAAAGAAAACACAAACCCCAAGAAATTCTTTGCAAAATTCAAACACACCAATGCTTCAGCGGCAAAGATTTTATAAGAATCTACTGTATAAGTAATAGCAGTAGTACTAGCAATGGAACATCCAAAGGAAACAGATCCAAAGAAAATTATAGGACCAATCCATAAATCTTGTTTCTCTGAAGACCAACCAAACCCAATTAATCCAAATGCAATGAAAAAAGTAGCAGGGATAAGCATCACCAATCTGAATTCTGGTTCATAAATCCCATTATTTCTAGTAACAAAGTATCTACTAATTCTATCAGAAATCAAACCAGCTGATAAAGACCCCAAGATCCCTCCAATGAAAGGAGATATATAGAATAACCCAACTGATTGTTGAGTAAAGTCATATCCTTCAGCTCTAAAGATTTCTGAAATGGTTTCTGAAATTAAAATTAACCAGATAATAGCAAAGGAGTAAAGAAGCGAACCAAATAAAATCGATGGGTAACAGTATAATACAAATGGTCTTAATGCTACCATCCACCAACTATCAATAGTATGTCTTCCTGAATATATAGCCAATCTACTTTTAAAAGATTTGGGCTGTTCTGGTGATGGTGGATCAATGATAGTAGTGTTATTTACTTCTTCAGTTAAACCCACGGGTATTTGGGTGGTATTATGAGTGATTTGAGTAATATCATTGATAGAAGATGATAAACTTTCAACATCCAAAACATTATTAGTAGTAGGTCTTCTAATAGCAAAAGCATTAGGTCTTTCGCTAGGAGGTTTATAATTTCTATTAGTTTTAGCGGCTTCAGATTCTTCGACGGATCTTTTATTAGGAGTAGGGTTTCTATCCCAGAACGTTTCTGGAACAAACAAAAATGTTAACACCAAGTTAACCCCCAACATAATGGCTAAGATCCAGAACAACCAGTGTCTGTCTAAATACTGAAACACAAGCCCTGATAATAAAGGCACAATATTCTTCCCTCCCAACATCAACATGGTATAAATACCAATACGATAAGCTCTTTCATGAGCGAAATAAATCTCGGCAATAGTGGCAGAAGGTAAAGATTCAGTAGGAGAAGCTCCAAGCCCAATAATAATTCTCCCAGCCATTAAAGTTCCATACCCTTCAGCACTTCCAGCTACAATTGAACCAACCAAAAATAATAAAATTCCTAGAAGGTAAACCAATCGTTTCCCATAAAGTACTGCCGTAGGAGATGCAAATACAGACCCAAGCCCTAATGCCAACATGAAAATCCCCACCAAATAAGCAATAACTGGTAACGATAAATCGAATTCTTCACTAAGTTGAGACATTCCAGCGGCCAAAATAGGAGATTGGCCACCTCCTAAGAATGTTTGAAACCCTACAATCAAAAGACATAAATCTCTTCTCCAAATGGGCCAATTCAAAGGATCATTAGGATTATTTTGAGGTTGTGGATGTAAAATCACTCCAGTATTGGACCGTTTCAATGATAAGGAGTCATGGGTGGAAGGAGCATTGGTTGACTCATCGTCATTTTCCATCATAACAATGGTCCCAGTAACATTTTTTCTCTTTGGTTGTTTGATACCCAAGGTCATGTTATATTATCAGATACTAACACTATAACAACACTAAAGCAGCAGTGACCAGGAGTACTAAAGGAATATCGCTAGCTCAAGAAGGCTCAAGAAAGCTCAGCCACCAATAGAACTTAGCTAACCGCAGACCAAAAATCTCAAGAAAATGAATCAAGAAATCGGAGTCTTTATATATGCCGGTTATTTATAAACATCGCGGGAACAATGGCCAGGGTCCGCATAACAACTGATCAGCGTGGAGGGGTGGGGTGGGGTGTTGGCGTGTGGGCGTGTGGGATTGGCCTAAAGAAGGGGTTAGTTAGAGTAGAGTGTAGAGTGTAGAGTGTAGAGTATAGCTAGAGATCATAGATAAGGTGAGATAGGAAGAGATAGAGTGGCTAGAATCCAGTAAGTGGTCTAGCTATAGAGAAGGGTGGCTTAACGCGATGGTAAACATAAGCATGGGTCAGGATGTTTGGTGTCAGGATATATGACGTCACGATATAGTATTCGATGTGGGGGAGGGGGGGCCATAGTAAATAGATGATCTGGTGGGGCATTCTTTTAGCCCGATTTGGCTGTTGTTGTGAGGTTGAGAATGTTGTTAGTTAGTACTGTGGAGGTTAATGACTCTTGGGGTAAGACCAAAACATGGCCGAAAGTCGTGGCGGAAAAAGTCGCGTTCCTGGGACCTCGTGTCGTTGAATGTCGTAAACCCTAGGTGGATCGTGTCACCACCACAAATGGCCGTAACCGGTTACCTCCCGGAAAGATGCTGGATATCCTTTGCGGAATCCTTATCAGTGGCTGCGAACCCGCTCTTATCAGTGGGCGGATGTTGAGACATTGTTTTCATACTATTGTTACACAGTACGGAACTTTTTATCGACTTTTCCATCACATAGGCTTTAGCAAGTATAGTCACACTAGGCTAGTCACTAGGCTAGTATCACTAGGTTATTACTAGGAATATTTATCTCTAGTAACTATATCTAAACTCTTACCTAAGTCATATCTAACTCCCTAACTCGTTACTCAAATCTAAACTCATATCTAAACTATCTAAAACGCTTACCCATCAATTCTCATTACTTGGTTCTGAAAATGCTTATCATAATTGCGCATACTTCCAATTCCAGCATCCTCACAATAGTACTCTATACTGCCACGGACTCTATACAACTTCGCGGACTCTATACTAGCCCTGGCGGACTCTATACTAGCAATTGGACTCTATACTAGCCTTGAGACTTTATAGTGGCGGAACTTTAACTATGGACGCCATAGTGTCACCAATTTGTTGCCGCCCATAGCGGGTTCTTCGTCCGACTCACTTTGTGATTTCTTAACCGTTTTGGTAAATATTTACCGCTGGATCAATAACTATAAATAATCCCCATTTCCTCCATTTGTGTCTCTATAAAAATCTCTAAAGATAAAATGGATCAAATTTCAAATAGTAACTCTACTCCTGCTACTTCAGCTTCACCTAGTCCTGGGAAAGAAGTGATTCCTGAATCCCATGTGTTTCAAGCCACGGTGGATGGAAGATTACCAGAAGTCATTGGTGGTAAAGGGACAAGATTCACAGTTAAAGATCCTTACACGGGAGAAATTGTTGAATTGTTAGATGGGATGACTGGTGCTGCCGTAGGAGCTTTAGGATGGGGTGATGAAGAAGTAATTGAATTCATTACTGAAGCCGCTAAAGCTTGTACTTATCAATACTCTACCGTTATGGGAAATAAATATTCAGAAGAATTGGCCAAATTTTATATTGATAATTGTCCTGAAGGAGCTTTTGCCTCTGCTGTGTTCACCACTTCTGGTTCTGAAGCTAATGAAACTGCTTTAAGAACTATTAGACAATATTGGCTTGAAAAGGGTAGACCGGAAAAAATTAAAAATTTATCAAGATACACATCTTATCATGGGTTTACTATTGGAACTCTTTCTATTGGTAATTCCAGTAGATCGGCTCCTTTTGAAGATATCTTGTACCCATCTACTCAATGTGTTAAGTTACCAGAATATATTCCTTATCATTATAAAAAAGATGGAGAAACTGATGAAGATTACTCATTAAGACTTTTACAAGAATATGAACAAATTATTTTGAATGAAGATCCAAACACTATTGCTTCCATGACCATTGAAACTGTCAGTGGAACTTCTAGTACTACCAATGTTCCAACTAAAACTTATATGTATGGATTAAGAAAATTATGTGACAAATATGATATTATTTTCCATCTTGATGAAGTTATGTGTGGAACTGGTAGAATTAATCCTAATGGGAAATTATGTACTTGGGAAAACTTTTTACCAATGAATGAAGGTCCTGATCTTCAATCTATTGGGAAGACTTTAGGGTCTGGATATGTTACTATAGCTGGTCTTTTAGTATCTCCTAAAGTTAAAAATGCTTTTGTTAGTGGTTCCAATACTATTAACGGATCTTTTACTTATTCTTCTCATGCCTTTAATTGTTATGTGGCTTTGAAGATTCAACAAAAAGTGCTTTCTCTTGGGTTAACCAAAAACATCTTTGACATGGGGAACTACTTGGGGGCTCAATTGAAAGAAAGTCTTGGTGCTAGTACTATTGTAGGAGATGTTAGAGGATTAGGGGGGTTTTGGACTGTGGAATTTATTAAAGATAAAGCTCTGAAAACTCCATTCCCAAAGAATTTATCAGTTTATCAAATGGTTAGAAAAGCTTGTCTTGCTAATGGGATGAATGTGCTTGGAGCAAGTGATAATATTAGAGGTGTAGGAGGAGATTTCATTATGTTTGCCCCATCATTTGTTATCACCAAACAAGACGTGGATGAAATGGTTGCAATTACTACCAAGGCAGTGCAACTGGTGGAATCTCAATTGGCTGATGAAGGATCTATTTAGGAGCTTAGCTTGTGCTTCTTAGGTATTTGATAGATATGTGAATTTATAGTGTGAATTAGGAATTATTGGTATAGAGTATTATAGTGTGAATTTATAGTATGAATTATAGTGTGAAAGTAATTATAGTGTGAAAGTAATTATAGTGTGTAGTGTCTAATTAGTACGCGGGTTAAAATCACCAGACTTCTTCCTAGTTGAGTAACTCTTCGCAATAGACGTGTTTGTAGGCGTATTCAAAATGTTTTCAATACCAACTACAAATCTCCGTCCTAGTACCTTTGTAATTCGTCTAGATCCTTACTCTATCCCCAACTTCTCTTATCTATATACTGCCCAATTGTCTTTAACCTCACCGGTAGTAAGTCGCTGGTTGGTAGAACGCGTACGGTTTTGCCAACTCCCGCACTGCGGAACCCTGCCATCTTTTTCTCATTTTCTTCTTTCACCATTAACTAGTTTTACCTTCATATTCATCGCTACTGCCCATTGCTAGCTACCATGTCTGGAGAGGACCTGAAGGTGTATCTCGCCACGTACTCCAACGTATGTATTTTATTCAATTCTGCCCATTGGCCGGCCGGAGCTCCGGTACTTTAAAGTAGTAAAGTCACTCCAAAGGCCTAACGCGTTTGTTAATCAAATACTAATTTTATTTTTATAGACAGAGGTATATGAATCCAGTATAAATGACAGTCCGCTCATGAGGCGGTGTAAGGATGACTGGGTCAATGCCACCCAGGTGTTGAAATGTTGTAATTTTCCAAAGGCCAAAAGAACCAAAATCTTGGAAAAAGGCGTTCAACAAGGTCTCCATGAAAAAATTCAAGGTGGTTATGGAAGATTCCAAGGGACTTGGATTCCGTTAGCTGATGCTCAACAATTGGCGGCGCTGTTTGGAATCACTCCGGAAATGGCCCCGGTCTTGTTCTTTGATTCTTCTAATCCTCCGTTTGAACTTCACGCTAAAACCAAGGAAAAGAACAAAGATGGAACTCCAATGAAACGAAAGTATGTGAAAAGGAAGAAGGTTGATGAAGGGTCACCGAAAAAACCAAAATTGTCTGATTCTCAGTCATTTAATGATATGAATCCTACTGAATCATTTGGTTCTCTTTCTCGGATGCCGTCTCAAATGTCCCAATATTCCAATGGATCAAACATGCCGGTTCAATATCCGGTCAATTCCTTTAATCAGTCTGATTTCATGATGAACAATAATTCTTTACCAGGATTTTCTGGCCAAAACCAACTGGTTCCAGATTACCAAAACTACCAAATGCAAATGCAGCAAATGCAATTACAGATGCAAATGCAACAGCAGCAGCAGCAGCAGCAACAACAGCAACCCCAGCAACGATCACTTCCTCCTCCTCAACGACAACAATCTCAGCAGCCATCTCAACAACTGTCGTTCAATAACTATGGCTACCAACCACAGAATCAACTTCCCCAGGTTCAACACCCGCATTTAATGGGACAGTTTCACCATTCGAAGCTTTCTTCGTCTCAGTCTACCAATGATACTAATTGGTCTCATGACGAAAACAACAAGGATTCTGATACTTCCATGTCTTCAAATGAAGAAGTTAGAGGTAAACCTAAGGAAACGTATTCCTCTCAATTATTGAAATTTTTCAGTGAAGAGAATGGAAGTATACCTTATTTTATTCAAAACCCACCTTATGATTTCAATATCAATGAGGCAATTGATGATGAAGGTCATACGCCTTTACATTGGGCTGCGTCTATTGGGAACTATTTGATGATTCATTTATTGACCTCCAAAGGAGCCAATCCATTAGTGGTCAATAACTATGGATTGAATCCGTTATCGAAGTTGATCTCTTTTAATAATTGTTTTGAATTGAAGAATTTCCCTAAAGTTTTGGATGATTTAGAAGTTTGTCTTATAAATACTGATATTAATGGTAGAACTCCATTACATTATTTATGTCAATTTTCCAAAGTGGCATCCAAATATGAAAGCTTAAGATATTATTTGGGGATTATTTTAAACAAATTAACTTCCTTGACCAATCAAAACTCTAGTAACAAGTCAATTAATTTGATAAAAAATGTCCTTGATCATCAAGATGTCAATGGTGATACTTGTCTTCATTTAGCTGCTAAAGCTGGATGCTCAAAACTTGTGAAACTTTTGTTAAGTTATGATGCCAGAGATGATTTATTGAATGCCAATCAAGAAACTGCCAAGTATGTGATTATCAAAGAGGACCTTTTATCTTCTAAAGAAGGAAGTGTACCACTTAAACAGGAACTGGTGAATGATGATAATATGGATTATTCTCAAGATAAGCCTATAATATCTCCTGGTAACAATTATCCTAATAATCCAGAAGATGAGAATATGGATGTAACCAATGAAAATCCAAGAGGAAATGGGAAAGAAGTTAATTTCCAAGTTCCTACTTCCCACGGTAACGGAAAGTATATGTCTACCCCAACGCGATCCAATATTGGTTCTTTGGAGACTCCTGATACCCAAAGAACCACAGTGGAAGATGACGATGATTTTGATGACCGTAACCATGCTAGAGTCAACAAAGAACAATTGAATCATTTAATGAGACATGGTGCTCCTGATGATGATAAAGAAAACATCTTTTTAGATAGCTTGAAACCATTTAATTCGATGTCAACTCCAGTTCAAGCATCTAAAAGTAATTCTTATCTTTCTAATTCTTCTCATCAACCATTGGCAGTGATTTCTGAAAGAACTGCTGAAAGTTCCCCCATGGCTACTGACAACTATACAATGACCGAAGCCTCGAGATCCAGCCATGGTCATAGTTCCAAAATGGCCGATGTTCAATCATATAGTATGAAACCTCCAAAGTTTAATGAAGATGGGAAACTTATTGAAGAGAATGATGACGATGAACAGGAAAAGCAAATACCGACAGACGATTTATCAGCCATGTTTGGTAATATGATTGGAGCATTAACCAAATCTTATAAACAATCTTTAACCAAACTTACCACCCAAGAAACTAAAACCAAAGAACAATTAGCTACGAAAGAGATTATGAATGAAACCCTCACCAATAAAATCATGTTGAGCTTATCGAAAGTAGGCATTGAAGATTTCAATTCCTTAACCGAAGCGTATGAATCAGTGGCCCAATATACTGATGTACAAGCTGAAATTGTTGGTGCCAAAGAAAATTCTTTAACTAATTATTTAGAGAAATTCCAGGCGTATCAATTGGCTAATTTGGTGTCTCATAATGAAGAGAATGTCGCCAATGATGAATTACCTAATGATAAACAAACCAAAATCAAGTTGGCCATTGAGTTGACCAACTCCCAAATTAGTCGGTCCAAATTATTGAATAACTTGACCGACAATATTAAGGGTTATGGTGTTGATGATAAGATGTACAAGTATAGAAAATTGATTAGTTTAAGTTGTGGTTTAAAGGTGGATGAAATAGATGGTCTTATTGATGGGATTGAAGAATCCTTGATGGAAACTGCCCTCAATAGATCTTAGTGTAATTAGGTGTCAATATATCCATGTATGTATTTTTTTTCTCTCACCTTTCTCACTATTTGCAACCACACTGTCCTTATGAGGCTAAAGGCTAGTGCGGAAATCGCGTCAAAAACTTTTGGTGAAATCTGTTGATAGTCAACATGCCAGCTTACAGTGAAAAAGTATCGGGACTGTTGAAAACCCATACCGGGGTTCCCGAAACGGTGTACCAGGCCCCTAAAGAGCGGTTCCCTAACGGCTTCTCTGCTATAAATAGTGGGGTTAGTGAAGAGGATGGGTTGGCCACCTTGACGTTTAAATCTATTGAGTATACCCAATACGCTGAACAATTGGAGTTAATGCGTGATGCCATGTTCCAAGACACATCCCGGGACCTTAGTAGGATCAATGATAAACCTTTCAAGGGACAAGAGTTACTTGATACCTTGAAAGCAGATGTTGCCAAGTTAAAAGCCGAACCGGCTTCTACAGAATCCCATCAAAGTATTACCAAATTAAACAGCACTTTGAATGATTTAATAACCAGTGGTCAACCAATAGATGCAATTGGGAAACAAATTTTCGAAGAATATAAAAAAACCCGCCCCAATGCAGAGTTTTTGGTTGATCCAAGTCCCTATACTAAAGTTACGCTTGGTTCAAATCAAAACGTTGAACAAATTCTGGACGTTAAAGATCTTGACACTAGTGCTTATGAAAAGCCTTTAGAGACAAATGTAGAAAGTGCTTTGGCCAGTGTTGAAGAATCTATTCCTGAGGTTCTGATGGAAATTCCTCCTCAGTTTGATGAAACTCAACTCCCTAATTATGACCAGTTTGGGAATCTCCAAATGAACTGAGTCATCCATTGTAGCTTATTGTATCATAGATTACTAAAAGATAAATAAATGTTTATTTTAAATGTGGTTATATACCAATTACCATTGACTTGACAACAGTATAATCTTCTAACCCAAATACGGATCCTTCTCTACCAAATCCAGATTCTTTAACCCCTCCAAATGGTAAAGATGCTTCAGAAATAGCACCGGTGTTAATCCCAAGCATTCCTACTTCGATTTCTTCAGCTACTCTGAATACTCTGCTAACATCCTTGGAATAAAAGTACCCTGCTAACCCTACATCAGTGTCATTAGTCTTTTGAATAACTTCCTCTTCTGACCCGAACTTTATTAATGGACAAACAGGTCCAAATGTTTCTTCTTGTGTAATCAACATATCCGATGTAACATCTGTCAAAACAGTTAAATCATGAAAGTTGTCCCCTAAATCAGGACGAGGGTTTCCACCTAAAGCAATGGTGGCTCCTTTGGAAACAGCGTCGTCTATATGACTTCTGACTTTAGCAAAAGATCTATCATGAATCACAGGACCATAAGTAATTCCTTCTTCCAACCCATCACCTAATTTAACGGTAGAACTCAATTGGGAGACAAATTTTTGTTTAAACTCATCATAAATCGATTCATGAACATAAACTCTGTTGGCGCAAATACATGTTTGACCACTGCTTCTAAATTTGGAAGCAATGGCTCCAGCCACAGCAGCATCCACGTCAGCATCATGAAACACTATAAAAGGAGCATTTCCTCCTAATTCAAAAGAAAGCTTTTTCAAAGTTGATGATGATTGACTCATCAATAATTTACCTACATTGGTAGATCCAGTGAAAGAAATCTTTTTGATGGTAGGATGTTCACATAATAGCTTCCCAGCAGCAGCAGCATCTTGACTTGGTAAAACATTGACAACACCTTTAGGAAACCCGGCTTCTTGCAGAAGATAAGCCAAAGCCAAAGCGGAAAATGGAGTTTCAGATGGAGGTTTTATCACTCCAGTACATCCAGCGGCTACATAAGCCCCTAATTTTCTAGTGATCATAGCGGCGGGGAAATTCCAAGGGGTCATGATTCCACACACTCCAATTGGTTGTCTGATAGATAAAATACGTTTACCAGTCAGGGAAGAACTAATGACATCACCAGTAGCCGTAGTAGCTATATCTGCAAACCATTTAAAGAAAGAAGCAGCGTATTTGACTTCACCTAAAGCGTCGGCATATGGTTTACCATTTTCCAATACAATAATTTTAGCCAAATCGTCTTGGTTTTCAAGCATTAAATAGTACAAATTTCTTAATAAATCTGACCGATATTCCCCAGGAGTTTTCTTGAAGGTAGAAAATGCTTCCTGGGCTGAATCAATAGCACCATTAAAGTCCTCTGAGGTCATAGATTGAACGGTACCAATAAACGATTCAGGTTTGGGGAAGCTAGCAGGGTTTGTGACATCAAACAGTTCACTGGAACTGCTATTAACGAATTGACCATTGATATATCCTTGAGTTTGAAATAACTGTGGGTTTCTCAATTGGGTAATGATTTCACTAGAAGTAGCCAAATGACGAGAACTAAATCTAGCCCCCAATTTGGCGGAACTGAATCCTGGAGTCCCAAAGGGGCTCGTTCTGAGAATCAGGAACTTCAATGGCATGTTCGGATTGTCAGTGTGAAGAAACTTTAAAGAAGCTAATGAAATATTAAGTATGGTTGCGGAAAATGGAGTTGAGATCCCGCTGGTCATATGACCAGGCAGATGATGTCATAGGTATCAAGTAGATGAAAAGTCATATATAAGGGTATAGAGTAGGGGAGAAGTATAGGTGTTGATAGTCGTGGGATACTTCTCTTTAATGGACCTCATTGGGCAAATAAAGAATACTTCTAAGTATAGTTCTAAGAATAGTTCTAAATCTAGTTCTAATAGATAACGGAAATAGCGGAATCCTGATAATCATTCTTATCATTATGACTCAACTCAAAAACTAATAATAAACAAAGTGGGGATGCTTCCATGTTGTTCTAGAACTCTTATCTATTCTTAGATAGCGTGTAATTCTGGAGGATGTGTAAATAATAGAATGGTTATTGTGGAGAAGAGATATCGTAAACGGTTTTCGCAGCCTTCTAAAACCTTCTATAGCTTAATAGAGCATAATATGAAATAGCTGTGAAAATGAACACTTGTTCTATTCAAGTATAAATAGCAGTAGTGTTGTACTTATCTCTATCTTTAAGTAATTAACTCAATTTTATCTATCTTTATTAGTATTCTTTAGTATGTTGGCAGGTCCTATTCATTCCAGCTTTATTCAAAGTGTAACCTCTCCTTGGTACCTGTTGACCAAGTATCAAGTCCAAGTACGTGTTCCCAGTACGGAATATCACCACTTGGAAACCCCTCTGGGATATAAAGTCCGGGTTTTCAGACATAACTTCAATCAATCCAATGCCTTACAAGGCCTTGAAATGAAATTAGTTAAGCCTTCAAAGACTGCAAAGAAAGCTAAATTGGTATTTGAGAATAACCACAAACGAGAAAGAGAATACACTTATGATTTGGAAGAAATTGATGCTAACAACATTACCTGGGATGTTAAGTTAGGAACCACTACGATTGTGGAGGTTGTTATTCCCAAGAAACCTTCCAAGGGAGAGATTTTGCAGAAACGTCAGAACAAAAGGAAGTTAAAGTCTCAGCAGAAACATAAGTCTGAGAAAAGTAAATCAGACAAATTAAACTATGAAGATGCCATGGAAGAATGTGAAGCTTTACTCTATAAAGTTCTTTATAATGAAACCCTTGACCGGTTTGACTTAGATATTTGGTCTGAACCTCTGACTCCTGAAGCTAGCGATACCGAATGATTTCAAACGATTTATATATTTAGTATATCTCAAATAATATACCTGGAATATGCATATTTATATATAAGAGTAGTCTCAACCCGTGAAAGACTCTTTCTCTATTCCAAACCTATGGCATGAGTGACACCCGGCGTCACTTGGTATGACTTGGTATGACTTACACCTCGAGATCCCCGGCAATCTCGTCATCATCGTCGCTGGATAAACTACCCACATCACTCAACTCATCATCATCTTCGTCATTCTTATTCTCTTCGTTATACTCTGGATCCTCGTTGGTGATGTTTTGAGCAAACTTGTTCACATACTCCTTGACTCTATCATTATACAACTTTTCATCTTTTGACATCAAGTTAGAGGCCTCGGTGTTCAAAGGATCACTTGGATTGGCATATCTTAATAAATGAGGTAAAAAGTTTTCAAATATATTCAATAATCCAAACATAGGAGACCAAGTTTGATTAATGACATCAAGACATACCGACCCGGAATTCTCATCAATGTTGGGGTGATAGATCTTATTGGTGAATCCAATAGAAGGAGATTTGATGGGGTATTGATCAGGCATCTCCACCCGAACCTTCCAGGTTCCTCCTTTATAAGGAGTATCTTCAGGGCCCTTAAAAAGTACAAACATTTGTTGGATGGAATCGTCAATAAGTTGAACATCATGATCACTCATCATCAAATCCATGACGTCTTTTTCCATACGTCTTTTGGGCGAACTCATCTTCTAATTTAGTTAAACAAGGAAATCTAATAAAAACTGGGGGTTGTTGGGGTATAATCTATTTAATATCAGTCAATCTATGACTTTTAAGTAAAAGGTGACCTTTTTTCCCTGCCTGATTTTATGACGCAATCGTTCGCGGGAAGAAGCAAGGTAGGGAGATTTAGGAAAGAATAAGGAAGGAGGACTGCAAAGAGTGAAACGATGAAGTAAATGAAGGCTTGAGGGTGGGGAAGTAGTTGAGGTGATAGGTGAATGAAAGAACTAGAAATAGATGAATAAACTATATATGTCTATATACTTTCGCCTGATCTCTATCTGAGACAAGCCGAAGACGGGGCTCAATAAACCCGGTGAGCACTTACCTAGACAGGTTGTATGATTTTGGTATAGTCGGACTTTGATATCCGAATTTTGTATAGAATTAGTAGAATCACATAGGTTAGTTGGTATAGTGACCTTGCTGGTCAAGCTAGTTACTGGGAGAGTGTAAATATAATGACAGTGGTCGCGTGACTTATGCTGTGGCCGAGATTGCAAATTTCACTAATATGAGCATGAAAGGATTACAATATAATGGATCTTAAACACAGTAACACAAAGTTAGACAGCTCCTGTGAATTATAACACAGCTATATAGTCACAACTACATAGTCAAATCTGATTGCAAAATAACTACAATCTATTATCCACACTAGCTACCTTTAACTATGTCCCAACTCTGTTCAAGATACCCATTTACTAGGGGCCAAATGTGCCACACACGCCCGATTTGCAGCCAAATATTGTGAGACGAGACAAGAGTATGTATAGACGAAATCAAGTATTTATTAACTTTTATAATCTAAGATGATGATCTATCTTGATAATACTTAGCAATATCAAAGAAACTTTTCTTGAAGTATCTTTCTTGAGTGGTTCTGTTAACAACCTGAAGACCAAATTGTTGTTCATAATCACCAAATTCCCAATTATCTGCAAATGACCAAGCAAAAGCACCAATAACCTTAACTTTATCATAGTTAATGGCTTCAAGAATTGATTGCATGAAAGATCTATAGTACACAGACCTTGCCATATCAAACACTTGGTCACCTAATTCTTTTTCAGATTCTCTCCATTCCGGGAATCCAAATTCACTAACCAAGATCGGGTGTTTGAAGGTATTCCAAAGATAATTCAAATATTGACGGAATTCATAAGGAGTGATATACACGTACGATTGAGACCGGTAACCCATTTTCCAACCATCGTCTCTGGTTTGTTCTTCAACAACACAAAGCGGCCATAATGGGTGAGATTCATTATTCTGACATGCTTCAATACCTCCTTCTGGCTGCGAAACTACTGTATAAGTGTAAGGATCAACTCCAAAATAATCAGACCCTCCAGCAACTTCTTTTAACTCTTCTTCAGTAAAGTAATAATCAGTGTTGTTAGTAAACGTAGCTTTCCAAGATTCAGGATAATCTTTACCCAAGAAAAGAGGGTTGCCAAATGAACCTAATTGGAACTCTTGAAATCTTTCAGCTGCTTCTACATCACTAGAGTTGGTAGCATCTTTTGGAACCCCAAAGTTATCATTAAACTTAATTCCAAAATGACCACATCCTTTTACCTCTTCATGATAAAATTTATGAAGTTTAGCAGTAGCCATAACCACGTTTTTAATACTCTTAGGGAATCCAGAATATAAATAAGGTTCATTAAACCCAAAGAATAAAGGAACTCTATCAGCAAAATGAGTTAACACAATCTTCCCATAGTTAACAAAAGCATCTACAAATGTATCATTAGCATAACCCGCATACAAATGGATTGGATAATCCCCATTGACTTCTTTATCACCATTGAACATCAATGGAGAGTCAAAATGGGTTAAAGTAACCACCGGTTTAATTCCATATTCAAGACAGGTATTGATCAAATCATCATAATGATCTAAGGCTTGTTTGTTAACAGGAGTTCCTGGTAACACAAATGGAAGGATTCTACTCCAAGGAATTGTAAATGAATAGTGTTCAGCACCTATAGCCGCTAATCTAGCAATATCTTGCTTGTAAAGATAATAATTTTCATTAGTGATATAATCCTTGGGTCTATGATCATCAATGATTTTTTCCATTACCGTAGGAGTTCTTCCCTCTTCAGCAATGGCTCCTTCAATTTGAGAAGCGGAACCGGCAACTCCAAACATAAAATCTTTAGGGAACTTAAGTTTATCATCAAATATAAATGCATCTGGTGGAGGTAATACCAAAGATTCAGAAGGAATGGCTGTAGGTTCCACGGTAGAATGATATAATGCGGTATCGGTGAAATTCTTTATATCAGCCGAAATCCACATTTGACTCCAAGCCGATTGTCCATAAGGATCATCAGAGTCAGTTTCAGTATTTTCTTCATCTGGTCTCCATGATCCCCAAGTAGTAGTAGTAACTGGATCGTGTAAAGTAGATAAATCGGAGTAAGCAGCAGCATAAGCAGTCATTGGTGCATCTTTATTGACTGCAACCGCATAAGTAGGCTCAGGTTGTGGCTCATATTCAAACCCAGAGAATACATAAGTTTCTACCACTGGTTGGGCCAAAGTTTTTGCAATCAAAAATAATAAAGCAGACTTCATTACAGATCTATAGAATTACGGAATCAACCATGATTTTGGTCCAGTATTTATAGGTACCAATTGTCCATAGTTCCTCCACTTACTTCACACAATCCCCCACTTTCAGTTCATGCCCCCACTTTCACCTTCCAGTTTTAACAAAGTACCAGTGACTCTAACTAGAAGTATCACAAAGCCATAACGCCGACATTCCGGACGATCATTGTTGCGTGATTCGGTTATATTATTGTTACAAGTATCTGTTACAAGTGTCTGTTACATAATAGTTCGTACTTGGTTGTTGCAGTTTGCTGCAAAACTGTAGAGGAACAATGGCTGGTGAACCCCACAGTTTCTCGGCTTATGCGACGATCTCGACTCACACATGAGCCTTGACAGCCATATTGTTCCAGATATTGTAAATCCGGGTAAAAGTGCCGCCTAATATATGTAACATTTGCTCTAAATTTCTCGTTTTGTAAGGTTTTGAACGAATTGGACCTGGTTTGGATCGTTTTCGGTCGGAAAAGTTGGCAAGAGACCGGTTACCTCCGAAATGAGCAGATATTCTTCAACAGTTATGGGCCAATGACCATAAAGTCGGAAAAAAACGCCCGCAAAAGCCACTCGATTTTCCGAGTGGTGCTACTACCCCTTTTATTGGTAGTGTAATACCAGTGGAGACAATTAGAGATCGGCAGGTTGTGAGATCGACAACCCAATTATGGCGATTATGGTACAATTCGAGGGATGTATATTATTGCTATAAATGCTGAGGCTATGAGCCAATGGCATTTTGATCATCTATTCATGTTTAATTAGTCATTTGGAGGGGTTGGAATTCCTCGGAGGAGGTAAGGGTTCAAACCACTCTTTCGGCCCCACTTAATCTAACGGCAGCTCCGTATTTCTGTAATTTCGTCAATAATCCATCTCCTTGTTTAATCAATAAATGGTATTGACTGTTTTTATTATCAGGTCTATTGGTTTCAATTATTCCATTGACTTTATCAATAGTACAATTCAATTTTTTATTAGGAATGAATTTGCATAAATCTTGATCCAAGAATTCTTCCGAGATATTGAAACTTTGAGCCATAGATTTTAATGATAATGATTTATAACTTTCTAATAATTGACCATATGCTTTACATCTTAATTCTCTGAGGAAATAATTGGAATGTTGTTGTAAATATTTGTTAGGAAGTAATAACTTATCATTAGTTTCCAATAAGTATTGGAAAAAATAATTATATTGACAAGTGTATAAACAATTAGTCAAATTGATTAAAGGTTCCAATTGTTCAGCAGATGAATAGATTGATAAAATTTCAGGAGAATCAATGATTTTAGATTTTAAATCAACTCTTTCTAATGATAAAACTCCAGTAATAATGGCATATTGAGCAATTTGTTGATAACTACACAACTCAGAAGAAGTGAAAGTAGCTAAAGAATCAGTCAATAAGGTAGAAGCTTCAGCAAACTTTCTGGTAGACATTAAATAAATCCCATTATAGGTTTTATACCGATTACGACGTTCCCAATCCCCACCTTTTTCACTTAAATTCTTAACTTGATCCAAATGTTTGGAAGCTTCAGCAAAATCATTAAAGAAAAATTCAATTCTGGTCAAGGCCAATAAAATATCGATCTTGGTTACAGTATTATTGGTCAATTCCAATGTATGTTTATAGGCTTCAGTGGCATTTTTACGGTCTATGATCTTGGTGTAATATTCTGCCAATTTAAGATTACAAGATATCAAATCCAATTCGGTTTCTTCTTCTCCACCGGCTTCTTTAATGTCGGCCTTCATTTTGGTGATCTCTTCTTCATTTTTTTTGGTGATGGAATCATATAAACTAGTATCAAGTTTAAGATCTGAGTACTCTTCACTTAAGTATTTGTAGTAGGGAGCAGCATCAAGTTCTTTTATGGAATCCACCAATTCAGTGGCAATGATATTGTCGAACTTGCCATTCAAGAGGAACTGCTTTTCCGACAACCGGTAGTCGGGAATATTAGGGATATCTGAATCAAACTCCATGGTGTGGTTTAGAGAGTGTTGAAGTTTGATGGCAAATGTTCACGCGAAAACCCCAAGGGAACATGTAAAAAAGATGTCCCAAGATGTAGAAAGCGCTCGGTCCAAACTGTAAAACGGCCAACCCAATCGGCAATAAAAAACAGCCTAACATGTAAATCATCCAACCTGCAACGCAAAAATCAACCACGGCTAGGTAGATAAATTTATGTGGGGTACGGTTATTAGGGTATTTCCATGTGTCAAGAATATCTTTAATTGATTTATATTAATTACTTACCACTCAATTGTCTTAAAAAGTAACCCACGATGTCAGTTAAAGAGGATATTCCAGCAATTTTTCTCGACAAAATTAGTCCTAAGGGATTAGAAGCTATTCAGAAAACTAAGGATTTCGTAGAACAATATTGTTTGCCAGGAGATCGGATTTACTCCGAACAATTTGAAGCAGACCCTACCAAAAGATGGACTGAAATCCCACCAGTGTTAGGCAAATTGAAGGCCAAAGCCAAAGAATTGGGGTTATGGAATATGTTCTTATCTAAACATTATACTGAAGGAGCAGGCTACACTAATTTAGAATATGGATTAATGGCCCAATATTTAGGGAGATCTTTTATTGCTCCACAAGCTACCAATACCGCTGCTCCAGATACCGGGAACATGGAAATTTTGGCCAAATTCGGGAACTCTTACCATAAAGAACGGTGGTTGAAGCCATTATTGGAGGGAGATATTAGATCTGCTTTTGCCATGACTGAAAAGGGTCAATCTTCTTCCAATGCTTTGAATATTTCTTGTTCTGCTAGGAGAAACTCAAAAGGTAATTTTGTTTTGAATGGGTTTAAATGGTTTGCTTCTGGAGCTGGGGATCCTCATTGTAATGTATGGTTAGTTATGTGTAAAACCAGTGATGATGCTAAAGTTGCCTATAGAAACCATAGTGTATTGGTTATTGATGCCAAAAAAGCTATTGCTACTGGGAAAGCTAAGTTGTTAAGACCATTGCACGTGTTTGGATATGATGATGCTCCTCATGGACATTGTGAAATTGAATTTAATGATTTTGAAATTCCTAGTGAAGATATGCCGAATGCTATTCTTGGGGCTGAAGGAAGAGGATTTGAAATCATTCAATCTCGTTTAGGACCTGGAAGAATCCATCATTGTATGAGATTGATTGGAGCTGGAGAATTTGCCTTAATGAGAGCTATCCATAGAGCTAATAGTAGAATTATCTTCTCCAAGCCTATGAATACAAGAGAATCATTTCTTAATGCTTTAGCTCAACATAAAATCGACATTTATCGGTGTAAATTATTGGTGTTAGATGCTGCTCATAAAATCGATATTACTGATGCTAAACATGCTATGAAAGAAATTGCTATGGCCAAAATTGAAACCCCTAGAACTATTTTAACTATTTTAGATTGGGCTATTCAAGTTTATGGTGCTCAAGGGGTATCACAAGATACAGAATTAGCTAGAATGTATGCTCATGCTAGAACCTTAAGAATTGCTGATGGTCCTGATGAAGCTCATTTGGGACAACTTGGACGTCAAGAAGCTAAAAAATTTGGTCAAATTGATGAATTCTTTGCTAAATATGAGGAAAACCTGAAAATGGTGGCAAAGTTATAGTACCTATATACTCAATTATTTCTTAGTGTGTATTATTCTATACCAAGAAATGGTAATATAAAAAACGTTAGTCATTAGCTGTAAATTAATACAAATCAGATTTAATAAAATCATTAATAAGACCTTTGGATAACAACTTTTTGGTTTTCTCCTTTTCCACTTTCACTTTTTCTTTGTGGATGGTCTTCAATTCCTTTTCAGCAACATCAAATGGCATTTGTTGCATCACTTGTAAATGGTCATCTTCAGTGTCGATTTCAACTTCTCCCATCATTACAACGTTTTCTCCTCTGACCATAAATACTCCTCTGTATATTTCACCGAATCTTTGGGGTTGTGATACATCAGTACTACCTTCTTGGCCGAGATATATTCTTTCTACAGCATCTTGTAATACCAAATTGGCAAATTGGTCAAAGGTTCTTAAAACTCCAAATAAGTTTCTTCCATCTCTTAATAACACAAAGATCTTTCTATCTACGGATCCCACCAAAGCAGCCGCCGTAGTGAAGGCGTAAGATTCAAGATATAAGTCTTCGACATTTGATCCAGTGGAACTTCCTTGTGATGTTGGCGCTTGGGCCACTGCTCCTTGTTCCATGATTGTTCGTTATCTGTTCTGTTTGAGTTGTTGGAAAGATTTTCTCACTCGACAGTGGGATGGACACGACCTTTTGAGTACTAGTGCTAGTAGTATCAACATAACTAGTAGCATTAGTAGTACTACTACAACTGTTTTGGAGTATTGAATAGGTATAGTAACTCCAGCACCCACAAGTAAAATCACTGTTCAATATAGCCAATTTGAATCGACACTCATCACGTGCTGGCGTTATCAATACATTTGAGACCCTTTGAAAAATTGCAACCGCAGCTCATCACAAATTTTTCACTAATGTCATTTTACAATTACAAAGATACCATAGAAAACGGTGACTTGGTACTAGCGTTTATAGGCCGGAACCAGATCAAACCATTACGGGTCGATAAAGGCGAAGTACTTAATACTAGATATGGTCATTTCAAACATGAAGATATGATAGGCATGAAGTATGGAGACCAAATGGAAGGTGCAAGAGGATATGGATTTGTTCATTTATTACACCCTACTCCGGAATTATGGACGGTTTCTTTACCCCATAGAACTCAGATCGTCTATAGTCACGATTCGGCTTATATTATACAACGATTGAATGTGACTAGTGGGACTAGAGTCATAGAAGCCGGTACTGGATCTGCTTCATTTACTCATTCATTTGCCAGAACTGTTGGACTTGAAGGGAAAGTTTTCACCTATGAATTCCATGAACCTCGGTTTTTAGAAGCCCAAAAGGAAATTGAAGACCATGGAATCAATGCCAATACATTTATTACTCACAGAGATGTATGTCAAGATGGGTTTGAAATTAATAGTATACCTTCAGGATTTGAGAAAAATGGTCAAATATGTGCTGATGTAGTGTTTCTAGATTTACCATCTCCATGGACCGCCATTACCAAACTTGATCAGGTGATCTCTAAAGATTCTAGGGTTGGAGTATGTTGTTTTTCACCATGTATAGAACAAGTTCATAAAACCGTGGAAGCTTTACAAGAATATGGATGGATTAACATTGAAATGGTGGAAGTAGCAGGAAAGAGATGGGAAGCTCATAAAGACATGGTAAGAGATGTCAATGATGCGGTAAGGAGATTAAAAGATATTCATTCTAGAAGAGGTAAGGGATTAGAGACCAGAAAAGTGGGAACTTTAAATCAAGAAGAACCACAAGAACCCCAAGAAAGTCTGGAACCAGACACCAAAGAACCTACCAAAAGAAAACTCGAAGATTCTGGGACTGAGCCAGAGACCGAACCACATAAACTTCCCAAAGCCAAAGGGTTCAATCCATTTGGAAGAGGAGTTAGAGTTAGAGAAGGAGATGAGAACTTTTCGTGGAGAAATGTCACCAGGCTTGAGTCTGAGATCAAGAGTCATACTTCATATTTGACGTTTGCCACAAAGCTACCACCAAAGGTTCAATAGACACAATCTAACTAGACATACATAGACGAATAGACATGTAGAAAGATAAACACAAGGAACACTACTAGCCAATATTAGCTAGAGAATTAGAGATCTCTTAACTAGTGAAGCTAGAGCACCAGACGTGCCCCTACCAATTGCTCCTTTACCTTGAATGCCCTGAATGCGACCAACAATTTCAACGAAGGATACTACGCAACACTACAATGACAGCACCAATTGGTATGTAATGACTGTAAAAACGGCTGGAAACCGGCTCTACCCAAACAATCCATCCTCCAAAACAGGTGGCACCATTTTTCTTCTCGAAAAAACCGCCATTTCCACCCATTCAGCGCCCCTTGAGAATCCATTAAATGACCAATACTAACATTATCTAGTTCTTGATCAAGGGACGGGTTTCGTCAAGATCGGAAGAGCAGGAACCAATTTCCCCGACCATACATTCCCCTCCATAGTGGGAAGGCCCATTTTGAGAGCCGAAGAACGTAGTACTTTGGTACCAAATGACATAGAAATAAAAGATATCATGTGTGGATCAGAAGCTAGTGATGTCAGATCATTATTACAAATAAGTTATCCCATGGAAAACGGGATCATTAAGAATTGGGAAGACATGGAACACTTATGGGACTATGCTTTCTACGAAAGAATGAAAACTGATACTACTGGCCAAAAAGTATTGTTAACTGAACCACCAATGAATCCGTTAAAGAATAGAGAAACTATGTGTCAAGTGATGTTTGAAAAATATAACTTTGGCGGAGTTTATGTGGCGATTCAAGCGGTGTTAGCCTTATACGCCCAAGGATTATCCTCTGGAGTGGTTGTTGATTCTGGTGATGGGGTTACTCATATTGTTCCAGTATATGAATCGGTAGTATTAAATCATTTAACTAGAAGATTAGATGTGGCTGGAAGGGATGTTACCAGAAACTTGATCAATTTATTATTACGTCGTGGATATGCTTTTAATAGAACTGCTGATTTTGAAACCGTTCGGCAAATTAAAGAAAAGTTATCTTATGTGTCATATGACCTACAATTAGATACAAAATTGGCTCAAGAAACTACTACTTTAGTAGAATCTTATGAATTACCTGATGGGAGAGTTATTAAAGTCGGACAAGAAAGATTCGAAGCTCCCGAATGTTTATTTCAACCTCATTTGGTAGATGTTGAACAACCAGGAATTGGGGAGACTTTATTTAATACTATTCAAGCTGCTGATGTGGATGTCAGATCTTCTTTATTTAAAGCCATTGTTTTATCTGGGGGTTCTTCTATGTATCCTGGATTACCATCTCGGTTAGAAAAAGAATTGAAACAATTATGGTTAACTAAAGTGTTACATGGTGATGCTTCTAGATTAGATAAATTTAAAGTGAAGATTGAGGATCCTCCTAGAAGAAGACATATGGTGTTTATTGGAGGGGCTGTTTTGGCAAATATTATGGCTGATAAGGATCATATGTGGATTAACAAACACGAATGGGAGGAACAGGGTCCTGCTGTGTTGGAGAAGTTAGGTCCACGTCGTTAGGCGTTCCCGTTCGAGCTTGCGAGAACGGACTAGCCCTAACTAGACCCTTCTAAACGATCTAGAACCGAAAACGATCTAGAAAAATTATGAGTAGACTAATATACAATCAATGTCGTATCTATTCATTATATACTCTAATGCTAATGTCATTAACTAAAATTAAGATTATCAATCTCTTTTAATACTGTTTCTACCAACCGATCATACACATCGGCCGAAATGGTCCCTGATCCATTGACTCTATTTCTATAGCCAAAATTAACTGTCAGATGAACCAAATCTCTTATAAATGCTTCACTTACCACTTTAGGTTTCAAAAAATCACAGGTCAAACACAGTTCAACTGTCCACCGATCATCAGGGATCCTGGCCAAACAATTTTGCATTAAATCAACTGCACTTTGAGGAACTTTAATTCCACCAATCCCAGTTTCTGGATATTGAATTTTAACTTGAGGATTCATTATAGCCATGATTCGTTGATTACCAGAGTAACCTCCATATGGTGGTTTCCCATAAATCATTTGATAAATAATACATCCACAAGACCAAACATCAGAAGGTTTTCCTACTTTCCAAGTATTCTTTTGTTCAGTTGACTCTTTCATTGGCAGTAATGATTGATTGATATCAATCAATGCCTCAGGGGCCATATAATTCGGAGTACCAATTTGGGATTCTCTATAAATATTGGCAGTATGGTCGGGTACTGCATTGGCAATTCCAAAGTCGATAATCTTCAAAATCCCCTTGACAAATAAGAAATTAGCAGGTTTCAAATCACTATGAACAATCTCAGCTTTATGAACTGCTTCGACACATTTCAACATTTCAATGGCATAGAATTTAACAAAGTTAAGATCTAATGAGTCATGGGAACTGAATCTGCTCTGGAAAACATGAGCCAAATCTATTTCTCCACATTCCATGACCAAATAAATGGATCCTTCTCCAATAGCGTAGTCTACTAACTTAACCACTCGAGGGGAATCTCTTAATTTAAGCAATAAGTCGATTTCCCCTTTGAACCCTTTGACACACATGTCATCAAACTGATCAAATGTAACTTTCTTAATGGCATATAATCTGTTGTTGGATAAAAGTTTGACACGATACACTTTGGAAGTTCCTCCTCTACCTAATAATTCAAGTTTTTCATATTGGTTACCATTGATACCAATAGTTTTCTTCTTCTTGATATCACCAGAGTCAGAGTCAGTTTGGGGCCTTTCAGGTTTACGGGAATTTATAGAATGTATCACTGCTGGGGGAATAGCCAGAGGTCCTGAATTCACCCTCTCTGGTTCATACTTAGGACTTACTTGGTTGAATCTATTCTCTTCTTGTGGTTCTGGTTTTTGGTACTTTGATTCCTGTGGCTGGTGATAATTCTCATAAGGATTCTGTCTATAGTCAGGAGAATTATGGTTTTCAGGAGTTATAGGTTTAGGTAATCTAGGTTTCTTGAAACTGGAGTCGAATTGGTTCATACTATTAGCGGGAATTTCAATGAGTGGGGCTCTATTTCTGGCCACATACGGACTCTTATACCCATCGATCTTTTGGTCATTTTCATTACTGTGATTGGGTTGAATTTGATTCTCCAAACTACTTCTATTGGACTTCACATGATTTTCAGCTCGGTTTAATAGTTTTTGTTCTTCTATCCGTCTCCTAAGTTCCAACTCTTTGTCTTTCCCTAAAAACTCCAAGTTTAAATCATTATCAGTATATATAGGGAGTTTACTTATATTAGGGGAGAAATGCTTGGATGATAAAGGAGACGCCATGGACTCTTGAGGTTCAGATGTGATAACTTTACTGGCTCTTTGAGGAGGCCCCAATAATTTACCAAATCTTCTACTACCTCTTAATCTTTTAACTGGAGGCATTTTAGAGTCTCCTCCAAAACTACCAGATAAATCTGCTCCTGAGCTTTGACTAGAAACTTTTCTGGCGGATACATCCATTTCGTCGTTAGCAGTATGAACACTATGCTGGCTGAATGAATGATTTGAATTGTGGTTGGATAAGTTCTGTGAATTGTGATTGGATAAGTTTTGGGAATTTTGATTGGAGTGAGAATGGGAGGGGGAATTTATGGAAGAATTATGGCCAGACTGAGAAAGGTCTCCATTATTGGACCCGGCTCTCGACCTAAACTCATGGTGTGAGTTGGCCATACTTTCCTTAAAATGGACCGAGAGTTTATCTTTTAACCGGCTACGTGATTTGTTATCAGGGAAGTCCAAGTCATAAATTCCTGTAACTTCAGAAATGGGATTGGTTCCATTTGTACCAGTAGTCATTGGATTGGTGCCATTAGTCATACCAGTGGTAGAAGGATTCGTGTGACTGGCCGAAGTTCTCTCGTTCAACAACGCTATACTATAAGAACTTAAAGCTGGCGGTAAAAAAGTGTTATCGTCTTCCATAAGGTGTTTTCGCCCGTACGACTGTCGCCTATCTGGCACTATATCTTGGGGGAACATGATTTCATGGGACGATGGACGCGTGTGGTGTGATAACTAGTGCTGTGGAGTTGTCCTAGCACCTGAATCAATGCAAGTAGGGTGTTGAGTGTTGAGTTAACGAGTTAAAGATGATAACAATGTCAAATAAATTCGAGTGAGGTCGCGTTGTAAACAAAGGCCACAAAAAAAATAATGCTCCGCGGCAGGTTCGAACTGTCGACCTTCAGATCGCACAAGTGACAGATGCTGTCGATTATGAGACTGACGCTCTGCCAACTGAGCTAGCGGAGCGAATCGGTGCAAAGAAGTGGTTGATTTGTGGCGGCCCGAGGAAGAACGAGTTGTAAAAACTGCTTTATCACGTTTGTTTTAGCAGATTGGAAGTAATTGATAAAACAGTGATTAAGCCTAGGCCTGTAGCTTGGATCTGACCCCTTAGAAATTTATTTATGCGTCGTATCCGCTGCTTTAGGACTCATTACTAGTAATTAGTATTCAATGTGATACCAATTCATTTCTAACCATCGTTACTATACAAACCCACAGGATACTTAGAAATAAGTAAATCCTATTTCTAAGCTCTTATACTACCCTATTCAGTTGGTGTCTATTAACTTTGTATCACCTTTGTGTCATAATAATTATATGCTAGTCAAGTGAAAGTTATACGGGGATATTTTCGCAGCATAAAGTTACTCGATAACTCCATGTCCAAGCGGGATCCTCCACAGTTTATTGACCCCCGACGCTACCATGCGTTCAAAAAACATGTGTCGCCCGCCTTCTTCCGAACTTTCAAAGCCAAGGCGGGGCAAAACGATCCTTTCGAACAATACTTCCGGTTCACATCCATTGACGAAGGCCTCACAGAGATAACTATACTACAGACAATTAAAGACGCGATAGGCGTGAAAGAAGTCACTTTTAATGACTTGATGGCATGTACGGAGCCCGAATGGGTTGACGGCAGAGTCAACTACCCCACATTGACCCCACAGGATCTACAACTGTGGGCAAAACGGTCCATTGAAAGCATTAGAGTCCATTACCTTGCAACTGGTGAGGAAGATTTACAAAACGATAATCCGGTAATTCTGGTGTCATATCCTGAAGAATATTGTGATGAACTTCTTAACGCCTTTAAAGCCGTTGTTCTGCCGCTTCTATGTCGTAGTTATGATAGTTGTGATGGCAAATTTACCTTGGAGCCTAATGTTCCTACCATCAATGGACGGGTCGCAATTGCTGAGCTTACGTATCAAGAAACTGACGATGTGAAAGAAGTATTATCAATTCAAATCGCTCTATGGGCCGGGATCTTCCGGCAGGCAAAACTAAGGGTTCCCACTATACTTGGGACAGAGTTAGTTCGATTCGATTCTTACTGGCACCTTTACTATTTATTTGACAATGTTGGGAGTGGGTACCCTCCAAGGAAACCTCTCGGGTCACACGAGTTTTATGTTGTTAATGATAACTGGGGACGTGATAGTATATAGTGTATTAATGTATTAAGACTATGTAGGAACATTGACCATTAGTTAGAACCCACCGGTCATGTCTCTTATTCTATCAACCTCGGCCTGGAGCTCTTTCAAATCGTCTAATATGTTGGAAGTACTATCACTCAGATTGGAGTACATCCCATTGGATGGTGGCTCTGGAACTTTTGGTGGTAAAGTAGGAGGTTGAGGAGAAAATGAAGAACCAGAAGCACCTCTTCTTCTAGATGGTGGAGGCGGTGGAGGCACGGGCTTTACCGGGGAATTGGGCGATCGGGCACGAGAAATTGGTGGTACTGGCGACGCTCCATGGTCAATATGTGGCGTGGGTGACGACATGGATCTGTGTCTTCTAGAAGCTGGCACCGGGGGTGGTGGCACCGGTTTATCGGCATAGTATCCTGCCTGAGAGTTTGCCATGGTATTAGAAGCCGTGTTCCCTGTCATTTGATTGGTAAATGTCTGTAGGGATATTTTGGGGATTTCTTGATTATGCTGAGGTTGAGGAGATACTGGGTTGGTTGGTTGAGGGGGTTCTTGAGGTGGTTGTTGTTGGTCCTCAGGGGATGGAGAAAACATCTTCATCATATCATATGGTCCAGTTCTATTAGGCTTTAAAGGAACATCTTGTTCAGGATGATGTTGCAAGTACTGGGACATTTGGGCCGGCCCGGTCATATTGGGTTTCAATAATTGGTCTGTACTATGATTATTTGAACCATTGTTCAAATGAATTGAAGCAGGTACTCCTCCTATAGAAGCAGTATCAACCGAATTTAAATTCTGGAAATGGTTCAATTGTGGACTCATATCTTTTAAAATCTCTTGTTCTTCTTCATCTTTAGGTTGAGAATTGTTAGAGCTCATTCTGCTTAATAATTGATCCATTGGTAAAGAAAAATCCAATTCATTATGGGGAGAAGGAGCTGGAGAGGAAGATTGAAACGTATCATCATGAATATCAGTGACAATTTGGTCAGAAAACTTGACCGATTTAAGTTTCTTCTTCCGTTTCCGAGGTTTATCATCAGGTCTTTCCCCAGTAAGCATGAATTGAGTAAAACTATCTAAATCCAAAGGTTGGCCAGCCGGTTGCGGGTCGGCAATAGGTTCCACCGGTTCATTTTCCTCTTCATCGTCATGATCATTTTGTCGTTTCTTCGATAAAATCGAGGGTGGGGTTGGGATGGGAGCAGCAGTTCTAACCAAGTTTCTGGATGGATTTTGACCATTTAAACAATGAGAAATCACTCTTAATAAGGCGAAAAATTCTCCAATGTTAATAGAATCCAAAATCTTATGAAATAATTTATTCAAAGAATCTTTGAGTTCTGGTGAAAGCTTGAAATTGACAAGAAAATTGTATACATCTGCCATACAAATTGTACGGGAGTTTGTCCGGGCAAGAATATCGCTATACCACCTGATATATGTTCTTGATTCTTGAAGCGTAAGGTCCTGGGACGTTAGCGAAAGGGGAATGGATGAAGGGTCTGAAGTATCAGGAGTAGGGGAATTTGCCGGGGGGATTTGGGACGTGGTATAATTTTCTGGGGACAAAGACGGGCGATTTAGCACATTATCGGCCAGATTATGGTACAACGCGTTATTACCAACCGAACTATGGGTCGATAGCGTCAGGTCTGAAAAGTTCCCAAACGACACGTGAGGTGCTGGGGATGCGTTTCTGCTATTATCAGCGGAATTGGCAACTCTGCCGTTGGGCGGTTGGACATTATTAAGCCAATCAAACCCATCTGACATTCTTGCGGTACCGTTCTGGGGACGAGTGGTTGGGACGAGTGACTAACGAGCAGTGGTAGTGACAGTGCCAGGTGACAGGATTAGGAACTGCGAGACGGTAGATCAGGCAGAACTATTTAGTACCACAAATTGCACGGGATCAACCGGTAGAAGTATGAATCGAAGGCACTGAGAAATCGTGAACCAAAAATAGCGAGCAGTGAGGATTGTGAACTGTGAGACGATATAGTGAAAGACAATTGCTGGGGTGGGGTTGTGGTATAATTGGTAGAGTGTGTAGTAGAAATGGCGGGAGCAGTGGTAGTAATAGGAATTAGGACCAGTGTATTAGTCCCGTAGTAATTAGCCCCAGTAGTAGAAGTGGTGAAATAATTAGTGTTTACCGATAGACGATTAATGTCACCAGACGAGGTGGCTTATTAAGCAATTCGTCACAGAGAGAATAAATAGGTTAGGATTGTGCTAGACTACGCTGGAACTGTTATCCTAACAACAATTACTAAATAGCAACTAGGTACTAGTAGACCTTCAGCTAGTAGTACTACAAAACATTGCAATAGAATTTATTAAATCAAACTAACTAAACATATAACACAAGACTGGCACGCCAGCAAATTAGACATTAATATTAGACATTATTAGACATTATGAAGGTACAGAGCTGGGCTCAATTTTAAGTGAATGAAAATGAATCAAAATAAGTTAATACTAATCCCGTCAGTATTTAAAGGAATGATCTACTCTTTCAAGATCTACTCTTTCATGGCTTCTTGTAAAGCAACTGTATCTTTAATGGCTTTGTTATTTAAGCCGGATCCAGTGCCATGGGCAGATAAAGGTTCTGCGTCCAATTCTTCTTCATCTGCTTTTACTGGTTTTTCAGTAATATTACTAGAAGCCATTTTTTCAATTTCTTGAGCTGAAGGCATGAAAATAACTCTAGAACCAGAAGATTTGGCCATATTTTGCATAGCATCCAAATATCTGATTTGCATAGCTGGTTTAGAAGCCAAAATATCAGCAGCTTTTCTCATTAATTTAGCACTTTCAACTTCGGCTTTAGCATTAATAATCTTACCTTCCCCGATTCTCTTAGCTTCAGCAGCCATAGATAAAGAAGCTTTAACTTTTTCTGGTAATTGTAAGTCTTTAATCAAAATAGATTCAATATTAACCCCCCAATCAAAAGCAGTTTTGGCAATAATATGTTCAATAGCTTCAGCAATTTCATCTCTTTTTTCAACGACATCTTGTAACACTCGGTTCCCAATAACATCTCTCAAGGTAGTTTGAGTTCTTTCTTCAATGGCATCATGGATATTATCAATAGAAAATACGGCTTTTTGAGGATCAATAATATTATAATACACCACAGATGTAATTACCACACTAACATTATCTCTAGTAAAACAACTTTGAGCAGGAATATCTCTAATACTAATTTTCACCGATACTTTAGTCAATTTTTCAGACCAAGTATTAACATAAGAAGAACCGGGTTCGACAGTTCTGGCTAAAGCACCAAAAGATTGAACTAACCCAACTTCACCAGCTCCCACAGTTTTATAAGGATTAGAACAGAAACAACAGAAAATCCCACAAGTCCCAAAACATCTTCCTAATCCACTAATAAAGTTTTGATAAGAATTGAATTCAGGCACGGGATATTCTTTGGCGAAATTTTTCACCACCATTTCTGGTTTGATGTGTTCTGGTTCTTTGGTGATAGTTTGTTTATAATTATCATTTTGTTCGTAACTGGAGTCTTCCATCATTATAATTCTATTTAATTCAATTGAGTTTATTAATAGAAACGATTAGTAATTATTTTTGAGATAAAACTTGAGGGGATATAGAGGGGCTTTTATAGTTTTTGCTGGGTGAGTAAGTTTTTCTTGTATCTAGTAGTTATTTGCAGCAGATGGATATAATTAGAGTCTCGTCACCTAAAAAGGGAAACTATACCCGGACGAAAGTTTATATGACTCCACAAACTGTAATCATTTGACTTCCGATAGTCATTCGGCTTAGGGTCGGTTGAAATCTGCACCAATGACTGCCGTTCTTCTCGTAGCTTATTTGGTGGTAACTATATCTTAACGTTAACTGGGTCGTATGTGGACAGGGTAACTTAACCGAATTCGCAAATAGCTGGTCATGAAAAATGGCGGTACAGGAATGGGGGTAGATAAGGTAATTGAAGCTAGATATAGGCCCAGTTGTCTCGGTAAATTGCGCCCAACGCTCGGCAGCAATTATGAGCATGGGGTGTGCATAATTGTCATGCAGGTCGGACCATCTTCATGCAGGGGTAAACCTAATTACGCTACAGTATCATTTTGATAAAATAATATACAGTCTCAGCAGCTGCAGCCTGTCATGAGGTTGTACAGCCTTTCATTAATAAGGAAGGAGCTCGGCTTTAAACCCCACGAAACAATATAAACGGCTGATCAATCGGGAAGATAAAGTGCTCGAGTGGATACCAACCGATAGGTCATGAGATTAGGTTTCATGTCGGTAATAATTTAATCTGATGATGTAATGAGTTATAATGATACCAAGAATAAACGGCTGGATTAGATCTCTGCACTTCTAGTGACATAATTTCTCCACAATAATAAGAAGTAGTTGTCTCATCCTAACAATTAACAGTTCGGAGTTTAAACAATCTTTCTAGACAATCTTTCTAGACAATCTTTCTAGACAATCCTTACTAGAAAATATTACTAGACAATCTCAGTTTTTCTGAGGCTATATCAGCGAAACTTTTATTACTAGATCAAGGCTTAGGGTGGGGAAGAGGGGATGTTTGACAGATCCCCAGATTTTACACTTTTAAGACTGGATTTTAGGCAAATTGAAACTGTCACCAATGTTCTTTTTCTTTCAAGTATCTATAGGTACTATTAGTGGCTAGCTAGGTCAGTGTCTCATCACATGTGTCAAGACTCACAATGAGCAGATCCAACAAAATATCGCGACAGAAATTTCACAGCTAGCAATTAATTAACCTCAAGCCATGGGATTCTTTATTCCCCAAGACAAGTTAAGTAACTTGAAGTTGTATAAGTACTCTTCAGAAGACCATTCTTTGATATCACAAAAGTTTTTGAAAAGATGGTGGAATTACTTTGTGCAAATCTTTCCTAGTACTATGGCCCCTAATGTTATCACGTTGTTGGGATTAATGTTTGTGGTTGGTAATTTAATCCTGGTATTTTACTATGATCCATACTTAAATCAAGACAGTCCCAAGTGGTGTTACTTTTTCTATGCGTTTGGCTTGTTTATGTACCAAACCTTTGATGGTTGTGATGGTTGTCACGCTAGAAACACTGGTCAAAGTGGTCCTTTGGGTGAATTATTTGATCACTCAATTGATGCCATTAATACCACTTTGGGTTCGATTATTTTCAGCTCAGTATTACAAGTAGGGTACGGAAAGTTGTTTTTGTTGACTCAATTTGCTTCAGTATCGAATTTTTACATGTCAACTTGGGAAGAATATCATACCCATACGTTATTTTTATCCCAATTTTCGGGTCCTGTTGAAGGGATTTTGATGATTTGTGGGGTTTATGTATTAACAGGGATTTTTGGGCCAGGAATCTTTAAGATTAAACTTCTTGACATCAATTTCGATGTTGGGGTATTCCCATTGAATTTTGTAATTGACGTCAAAACTGCTGCTGCTTTATTAGGACTTGCATCATTATATTTTAATATCGCTCAAGCATTTACAAATGTGGCTAAACATTACCGGAAATCTACTACTGTCGACAGTGCTAAAGAATCAACTGCTGCCGCTTATAGAGGCTTATTGCCATTTTTCATTTATTACAGTACCATAATTGTTTTGGTTGCTTGTTACCATGAATACTTGTACCAATTCGGGTTACCATTAGCCCTATCCATAGGTTTAACTATTGCTTTCACGGTTGGAAGAATTATTATTGGTCACTTGACCATGCAAGAATTCCCCATGATTCAATTTCCTATGTTTGTTCCAATCATGCAATTACTTACCACCAAATGTTGTATCGATTTACTTGGTTACGACCGGTTTGATGTGATTTATTCTTTGACTTGGTTGGGATTCGGAGTCACTTTAGGTATTCATGCCATGTTCATAAATGATATTATTTATGAAGTCACCACTTACTTGGATATCTATGCTTTATCAATCAAGCATAAAAAGGCATAAACCAGCCTGACGAGTCAACTTTTTTATAAATGTCTATAGAGTCTAGATCATCTTTTTATATATTTGAAATTTCATGAAATAACTATATACTACTCATATTTACAAGGAGGGCTTGTTTAGGCTTTTTCTTTTTCATCTTGGGAACTGGAAGTCAACACATCTTGAGCGGATTGTTGTAAGGACATTTCCTTTTCCATTTCTTGTAATTGAGTTTCGGCCAAAATAGCTAATGATAATGGAACTCCTAATAATAAGGCACTAGAAGTTAAGGTCCATAACAAATTACCTCCTTTGGTTAACCCGGAGCTCACTTGAGATTTGATCAAATCACCAAGTCCAACAATTTGACTTCTTTGTTGAGGAGGGATAATATCTTTCAATGCTACAATTCTTTCATATAAAGTCTCATTTTCAAGATCAAAATCGTCTTCGACTTCACTCTCACTCTCGGAGTCAGTTTCGTCTTGTGGCACTGGATATTTTTGTTCGGTGGCCTTTTCGGCGGCTTGAGTTTCGTCGATTTGGGTTAATTTGACCATGTTGTGATAAGATTAGTGTGATAGTACTAGGTTAACTTTAGTACTGAAGCAATTGTCGATGATTTTTTTCTCATTTTTTTCATGCCCGCGCACGACCATACTGGCAATTTGCAGCCCTATAAACAAAATATAGACAATGTGTATTACACTATAGACAAGATGATATTTAATGCTGATGTGAAAAGGGGGTTTATAAGTAATCGAAATCTTCTGTTAAAGGAAATGTCGTGAAATCATTGGAAATTTCGTATCCCAATGACGTCATACAATCCGGATATTTTCTCATATTATAAAACTGTAATAATCCTCTTAAACTGATTTCTTGATCAAACGAATTATTGAAATCACTTTCTAAATCTTTCCCACTCAACCAATTATCTTTCATAGATAACCGGCAATTGAGGTAAATCAATGAAATCAAGTCCATATTCACCGATTTCCATTTCCGGCCTTGGTATGGGGTTAATTTCTTCAAAATCTTCAAAATTGGCGTAGTTAAAGGTTTATTATTGAAATCCACCACCAACATTTTAAAAATTTCTGAAGGTTTGAGTTCATTAAGGGTCAAGATTCTTTGAGTATAGTTTTTTATCAACACTTTATTGATAATATTAATCAAATTAATCATAATCGCAAGGAAGTTTTCATTGAATTTATTGATTTTAATTCGATTGAAATTGTCAGAAGGGTCATATTTCGATTCAAACTCGTTTAATCGCTTTTTATTAACCAATTCATAAGATTTGATTGACCCATCTTTGTTCAAGCAGTTATTGAAGAATTTTAGATTTGGAAGGTCAAGTTTAGGATTCATCAACCGATTTTGGTATAGAATCTTTTCATACTCAAAATGTTTGCGTTGTGTGTTTTCATGTAAATTGGGGTTATTGAAACTGTTGGATAAGTAATCCATCGACACATTGAATATCTGTTCATCAAATAAAAGGGTTGTTAAGTAGTAGTACTTACAAACATGATTTATCTTGAACCATCTTAATAAAAGCAGTATTATATTAGTACTTGCCTTTAAGGTGATTTCTTTGATATTTATCACCTCTAATTGCTGGATTAAGATTTTATCAATTTCTTTCTTTCTTTCACTATCAATCAAGTTTTTATCATTGTCATAATAACTAGTGGTTCCATTCAACTCTTTTTCTATGAAACTCAAGTTATGATCCATTTTATTGGATTTCATAATCTCTACAAATACCTTGATTAAATTAGTGAATTTCTGGACATTTTTCCCATAAAAAGATTCTACTCTCATGATTGATTTAATTTCTGCTGATTTACTGGGGTATTTCCCAAGTAAGTCTTGTTCATTATAATCAAACTCATGGAGGGTTTCATCGATATTATTGTCATATTGATTCATATACCCTCTCTCTTGGATCATGAATTTCTGTCTTTCTTCCCACAATCGTTTATTTGAGTAGCTATCATAAACCGAGTTTTGAAGAATTTCATTAGCTTCTTTAATAGCATAAGGCACTTCGACCAGTTCAGTTTTGGGATATATAAATGGAACACTTTGATTTACCTGATACAGTTTTCTAATCTTTTCTCCTCCAGACATAAAGTCAGATGGAGTACTAGGAGGACTCGGGACTGGGGTTGAAATATGAACAGTAGGAGCGGGGAGTTGGCTTTGTATTGTGTGGGCCTTATTGGGTCTTGGGTTAGCCATATAGTTAGATAAAGTGCTGGATTGCGAATTGACTGCCATGAAGTATTTATAATCATCTGCTAAGGAAGAAGATGAAGAGCTGGTGGATATACCATCCTCTTCTTTCAACACTTTTTTCAATTGTTTGAAGTCATAAGGATCTCTTTTAATATTGGGCCTTTCCTCCCCGAACAACGGGTACTTATCAAGCAAGTCTTCTCTAAAAGTAAAATAATCTAATGGTGAACAAGTGAGTTTCTTATTACCATTTTCATCCTCTTTACTTTGAATCTTATGGTGATTCAATAAAAACTTATCACAGGATTCCAAAAGCTTAGAATCACCAAATTCAACAAGTATAAGTTTCCATAAGATTAAGATCAAATACCGGATTCTATAATTGGCACTGGGATTTAATTTCCAGTGTTCTATAAATGTCACAATCGAAGACATCATATCAATTTCGGCCAATTGAGTTCTTAAAATCGTATACTCGGGACTATCATTACACAGAATGTATGTGTTTATAATGAAATAGAATATAGTAAGAAGTTTGAAGAAGTTTCCAGACTGTTCAGCAGACTCTTCCCCTCCTGACTCGGAATTATCCGCCAGAATTCTTTCAGTAATAAACAATTGGATTAGCTTCAGAACTCTGGGAACTATGTCCATGGTGAATAAAACTCGGGCATTACCTCTGATATTATTGATTTGCTCCGATTCGGTGTCACAAGTGGAGTATTTCCCAAATATATAGTATACCAACGAGTCCACCGGGTCAAACAGGTCGCTTAGAGTAAGTGTATCTAGTTTACCAGTACAATGCTGGAGATAAAGCTCCTCATTCTCGTCATAGGCATCATCCTCATTTAATAACTTGGTTTCGTCAACAAAAGCCTTCAATTTGAGGTCATATTTTGAGGGTAAACTTTGTAAACCACCAAGAACTTTGAAATCATTATAAGCAAACCATTCACTCAATTCGGTACTTAGAGATCCGTAGTCAGTATACTCATACTCCAACTCGTTCTTATCGACCAAAAACTGGAAATTATCACCAGATAACCGTCGGTCTCCGTTGATATCAAGCTCATCTGGTGCTAGGCTTTGGTTAGCGATCTGTTCAGCTCTAGCGTTTAATTTCTTCTGAAACGTTTCATCAAGAGAATTGTCATGGAGGTCTTGCTTCGTGGAGGCGTCGGGATGGTCTATGATTTGATCCTCGAGCTTATCTATCAGGATCAATTCCTCTTGCATCTTGTGATCAGATCATTAATATGTTTTAAGAATGAGAATTTGAGAAAATAAGAACTAGCTAGTATTGATAGTGGAATTAGTTAGTATGAATTAGTGGAACTACTATGGAGCGTAGATACAATGTATATACCCTAGGACATGTCCTAGAACTATACCAAATGATCTAATCTATAATCTATCTACACATTCTTGTTGTATCTTATTGAGAAATTAACTTGCAATTCGTCAAACAACTTAGGACCCCTTTGACTTGTACCCTTAAACCCATCCATATCTTCAAATGGAACTAAAAAGGAGCTAGCTATAGGATCATTACTTAATGTTTGGTTTATTTCAAACAATGGGTTCCACCAGACAAACAATAAATGATTGATAAAGATCCTGAAGTCGACTATTTCCTTCACTATAAAGCGAGACAGAGGACTAACAACAATGTCGTTATCCACTATATCTACGTAAGCAAAGTTAGAATTAAAATGGGCCAATGAAATAGTCTGAACTCCAACCTTCACCCCTTTCTCTTCTCGTGGGACATATCCTTGTAGAATTATATCAAGCCGGGGATCTTTTTGGTGAGTCAAATACAACTTTCCATTCTTTAACCTTATAGACTTGATCTCCACACTTATACCTTTGCCTGAGTTATATGTCTCCCATTGACGCTTTGTTTCATCATCAGCTCTCAAATACTGGTTCCAATACCCCAAATACCGAAGCTGAGATCTTATGGAAACCCCATTACCAATACCTGGCCGCATTCGTTTCTGGGTGTATAATCTATTGGCCTCTTCAACTGATACATCTGATCCTAGCTTATACCCCTCATACATTAAGTATGCACATAATATCGTACCCGACCGACCTTTACCAGCTTTACAGTGGATTACCGCCACATTATCAGGATTGTTAATGAGAAATCTATCTATACTTTTACAACTACTTAAAACAATTGCAAACGATGGAGGTTGATGATCTGGAAAGGGATAATATGACATCTTATTATACACATCACTTTCTTCATATCCCTTACCTTCACCTCTAAGATTCCATATATGCCAATTCTCTCGATGGTTAAACTCTAATACTTTTACCAAATCTTCTACGGGGTATCTATACCATTTTTTGTGGCTTTCATTGACAGGACCTGAGCTAACAATCAACCGGGATGTTATATAGGCAAGATCATATTTGAGGTCGTAGTTAGGATCATTGTAAGGGATTTTGGGTGACGCCACCATAGCTCGTAGCAAGCCTTTCAATCCCATTGCAACCACAAACGCCCCTGGACACACAAAGTGATCAAGTGATAAAGAAGTGAGAACTGAGATTTTTTATAGTATTTATTCATGGATAAAAATATATACAAAGTTACAAATCTGTGGCGTCACTTGGATCAAGCACCAACCAGCACTAACAAGTACCCACCACAGCTCTAAGCTCACCTTAGACATCTATTGTCTAAGCAGCACCAGCCATCATAGATTGTCTCATGACTTCAGAGATCTTTTCGGTTAAAATAGGATCACTTTTTATTCTCTTTTGCATCTTGGTGGCTTCAGCAAAGGAAGTGGCTTGAACTTTTTCTTCAATAGTTCTAGCCAAGTTGGAAGATTCTTCAAATAATACAATGGCATCATCTACCATTTCTTTTTGTAATTTCAATTGAGCTAATGAGATTCTAGCCAATTCAGATTTAGGATCTAATTCACAAGCTTCAACCAATAAGGCTTCAGCTTCATCAATTCTTTCCAAGTTTTCTCTAGAAATCAAAGAAGCTTGATTAATTAATGGTAAAGCACCAACAGAATAGTTTGGTAATGCTTTTTGTAATCTAGCAGCAGTTTCAAATTGTTTTAAAGCAGCTTGAATATCACCACGATCAGATAACACTTCCCCATAATAGTTTGGAATTTCGGGACTAGTTGGGAATTTCAATTTGGCTTCAGTAAATCTATCTTCAGCTTCTTTTAAGTCTCCGGATTTATAAGTAATACAAGCAGATTGAACAAAAGCATAAACATTTTGAGGATTATATTTCTTTGCTTTTTCAAAGTTTTCTTGAGCTTTAGCTAATTCACCAGTTAAGTAATATAATTGACCTAAATGATAATAAGCATCACCAGCTTCAGAATCAATTTGAGTGGCAGCTTCGAAATCAGCCAAGGCTTCAGCATAAGAGTTTTTATCGGCATTGATTAAAGCTCTGATAACATAAGTTCTTGGTCTAGGCTTTAATTTGACAGCTTTAGCAATATCAATAGCAGCAGTTAATGGATCATTCTTTAAGAATTTGAAAGTAGCAGAATATTCTAAAGCAATGGTGGCTTTAGCAGCATCTTCAGATGAAGCAGTTAAACTAGAAACATTATATTGTTCCACGGCTTGAGCAATCAATTCATCAGCTTTTTCATACCCGGCTGGAGTGTTACCATTAACTTTAGCAATAGCATCAAATAAGGTTTTATCAGCACCAGTAGAAGTTTCACTAATACCTTCAGGGTTAGATTCAGTGACAAAAGCCCCGAAAAATGACCCAATGGTAGAAGCAGAAGGTAAATCCAAAGTTCTATTTTCCATATTCTTTTCTACGATTTTAACAGCATGTTTTTTCAACACTCTTTCTAACACTTGTTCAATGGATTTATTACTGAACCCACCATAGATAGTCAATGCAGTTAAATCAAACATGGCATCAGGATAATTTTCCAAGATTTCATATGAAGTAGCACGACGTAACACACATTTAGTATAATCAGGTTTTAATTTAATGGCCTCAGTGGTATCTTTAATGACATTTTCATGATCCTCTAAAGCAGCATAACAAGCGGATCTATTAGAGTAAAATACCGGGTCGATTTTCAAGTTCAAAGCGGCGGTATAATAAGCAATGGCTGGTTGATAGTTTTTATTTTTAAATTCAGTATTCCCATCTTCTTTTAAAGCTAAAGCCCATTTCTCCTTTTCATCTTCAGACAATTTGGCGGTGATTTCATCGGAAATCTCTGGTAATCCGTTTTTACCAACAGGGTAAACTTTAGCCCCGGATTCACTCTTACTGGAACCAGCAGCATCAGAATCATCGGCTTTAGATTTCTTCTTCTTTTTGTTCTTTTTCTTCTTATCGGAATCAGCGCTTTCGGTGGCGCCAGGAGTGCTAGCTTGATTGAGATAGTACAAAGCACCAACCGCCGACACACCGGCAACTGCAGCGGCAATGGTGACGAGGGTTCTGTTTCTACTGAAGAAATTAGACGTATTATCCATGGATGACATCTTTCCCGTACGTATGATTCTTTGGCAATCAATAACAATTTTTCACTGGTTGAAATCGCGCCGAAAAAATTTACTGGTATCAACACTACTCCGATTTATATAGTTAACTGATTTCATTTATTCATAGGTTATATAATTCATATAGGTTTATCCCTCAAGGTTATTGTAATAATGTTCATGTTGTTGGTACCGTCTTCTGGCCCGAATATGCTCGGAATTGTTCTGGTATGTAGATTCTCTCATGACATCATCATAAGTAGGTAATGGAAGACTATCAGCACTTGAAGCAATAGAATCCTGTCTCCCGGACCCGTCATTATATGAATTCTTATTGGGTAATTTAGGAGGTTTATCATAATCAGTGCCATTAGACTTTTCATCTGGTCTAGTAGGAAGAACTGGAGCTGGAGATCCATTACTTTGACCACTATTAATTGAAATGTTTGTATTGGATTTCCCGGTTAATGATAATTTTGAAGCGTTATCTTGCAATGAACTAGTCATACTTAACCCTCCGAGGACCTTAATATCATTAACTTGTAAATCGACATATCTAAGTTTTTTAGTCAATTCAGCTTGATTATTAATATCAGAGATTCTTTCACTGGAAAACCCTCCCACAACACTCAACTTATACTTTCTTTGAATATTACAAGTTCTAAATGATGGGGATAAATAATCTGGCAACACACAGTTTGAATAATATTTTTTAGGAATTTCCAATTCAAATAAATCTCCTAAACTATTACTTGAACTTGTAGAAGAAGAACTTTTCAGTTTCTTACAATTCATTAAATCAAACCGTAAGTTTTGATAACTGTTATTACAGATAGTAATGACGTCATCGTGTCTTGATTTATGAACTTCATTAGAAGAGCCATCATTTTCCAGGACGGAAATTATAGTAGTTGACGTTAATTCTACTACTAATCGTTGAAGAAACACTGCACCTAACCCATTGGTTTCTTCAGGTTTACCATACTCTGCTAAAGAGTAAATCGAAGGGTTCATCTTGGATACTAAATATAATTTAAAAGATGGGGACTTGGTAGGAATTAAAAATGCCGGGTGTCTAAATCTGGCTTCAAATGCAAATGGAACATCAGTATCATTAACTTGAGGATACGAATTAGATCTAGATTTCTTAGGAACATTAGGACCACTTGATGGATGACCATAAGGAGCAGAAGTATCAAAAAATTTAGATAAAAATCCTTTCTTTTGATTGGTAGGGAAATAACCTGGAGTTTTCGGTAAAGATTTATCAGGAGAAGCCATTTTCATTCCTACAATATCGGGAATTCTATTTTTAAACGCTAGTTCTTTTCTAACAAATACTTCTCTATACTCTTCAAAGTCACCACTATTAAACAACGGTTCATTATGGCTATCTAAATCCAACGGAAGAAAGATAAATGGATCAAAAGCTCGAAGGTTAACCTTCAAGAAAGAAGATCTTTTACAAGTAACTTTAACAAAGTACTTAATACTAGCAAAATCACTCAATCCACTCAAAGAAGGTGGTAATTGATTAGTTATATGATAATTTTGGGTTACAGGCTGGGATTGAGAAGGAGTAGCCCCAGGATTACCATTTAATGAGTTCTGGAAGTTGGAAATATACAGATTGGTCATATTTCGAAGACTATCAGAGTTCAAATTCCCATTATTAATTCTTAAATCCAAAGTCTTTTTATTGAATTGAACTTTATTAGTAATCCCCAGTAGTTTAACACATGAATTGTTTAACGGGATTTTGAAATGAAATGGATAAGTATAATTCCCAGGACTTAAAGTAAATTCTTTAGCTTTCGAAACATTACGAACATTCTCAGGAGGGAAAACTATCATGGTATCATATAATACCTTATGAATATCATTTAAGATCCGATCTTTTCTATCCTTCTTACCATTTGGTTCCCTTGGAATACTTAATTCAGTCTTGGAAATCCCTTCGAGTTTAACTTGAATATAATTTAATGATATAGATCCAGTGACCGTAAGCGTAACGGTTCCAGAAAGTACATCATAGTTAGTAAACGTACCACCAGAAGTAGCTCTATTAATCTCAATTTTCACATCACAGTTACCCATTACTCAAAAGTTATATACATAGCACAGAAGAAGAAATAGAAGTAAATGAGAATAAAGGTTGAGTCCGCGTATAGTTAGCGAGATATTGTGGAGTTTGAAGATAACAGGAACCAGTCACTGAAATTTGATAAACGGAGTGAGCAGTGCCACTATGCCATGACAATGGCTCTGACCCAGTGGCCCAAGAATAAACCCATAGGTCCAGCGTAGGTCCAGCGTAGGCCCAGCGTAGGTCCACGCCCGGCCCACTGAGCAACAATACTTTACGAGCAATTACTTCGCCACTAATAGTCTTGCTGCCAAGGGCACTATACCTCTACACTCTACGAAACTAACCTAACCTAACTCTAATGGGCCCAGTACGTTTCAGGCCATGGCCACACTGTCCCCCAGGAGTGGCCCACCTCGCACAAATAAATCCGGCCCATTCCGTAAGGCATTCTTCACCCAGGGTGGACAATTCGCAATGTGGAGATGACCAATATATAAATTTTCAACAACGTACTTCTTTCTAGTAATTGGTATTAAATAATTTCCATTTGTTCAACCCATTGTATATGCTTAGAAGCTCAATTAAGCCTCTAGTATCACCTTTGAACAGCTATAAAGCGTCACTGTTATTTACTCCCAGAGTATCAGCCCCCCAACTTTTTAGATCAAAGTTATCCACAATGTCAGCTCCTCAAACTACTCAAATTGAAATTGTCCAAGAAGGGGATGGTAAAACTTTCCCAAAAGCCGGTGATTTAGTAACTATTCACTATACTGGAACTTTAGAAAACGGCAAGAAATTCGATTCTTCTCGTGATAGAGGTAAGCCATTCCAATGTACTATTGGGGTTGGACAAGTTATTGTTGGATGGGATACTGGAATTCCAAAATTATCGGTTGGTTCTAGAGCCAATTTAACCATTCCTGGTCATGAAGCTTATGGACCAAGAGGATTCCCAGGTTTGATTCCTCCAAATGCTACTTTACTCTTTGACGTTGAATTAATTGGTGTCAATTAGACAGAGAGGGTATATATATTTTCTGATATATAATTGTTTTATTGTTTGGTTTCCCAATATAAAGTATTATTATCTCTAATACTGATGTCATTTACTACCGGTAATGTTGGTAATGAGACTTTGTACTGTACATCATAAACTTTGAACAGGGGTAATTGAATAACTTCTTCTCCACTCAGATTATATTGTCCATAGTATTCCATTAAAAATCGATTAAATGGTAAAACGGGGAATTTTGGTTGTTGTAATGGTAAAAGATTCCGATCATCTTCAAATGTCCATATAAATCTTTCATTCTCATCAATTAATTTAGTAGAAAAACTGAAAATTCTAGGAGTAGGGTTTTCAATCACATACTTAAACTTGACTGATTTAGGTTGTGATTCCACTTTTTCTACTTGTAACAAAACTCGAGGGTCCGATAATGGGAGGAGAATTTCCCATTCTTCAGTTTCAAACGTATTGGTTTCTTGACTCTTACTTCTTCTCCACTCTATCGTGGCTGAAACAATGACATTGGCGTTCCGATGTGATACACCATTTTTACTCTTGGTAGTAAATAATCGTTGAAACATATCACCATTTGGATCTACCACATCTACCACCACTTCAGGGATTTTGGATTTGATGGTGTATTTGGTACTGATGACTTCCAAACATTCTCCTTCTGTACCTTGATACTCGGTATACTTATCGACCAAAGTCATATATCCCAGCCATAATCTAGTGACTATAGGCATAGATAAATGATTATGTTCACTATCATGTAAAATAAATGGATTGGGCATATCATTAGATTCTCCTTCTCGGTACCTTGGTCTAATGGCATATTTGCAATGGAAAGGAGTATTAAGAACTGGTAATTCATAATTTGCAGTATCATAGATAGCTAAAGATTGGTCAGAACCATCATCATCAGACTCTTCTTTCACCAAAGTCTTCAAGTCTAGCACGATTCTATACGACTTGTTGGACTTTTTTAATACCTCTTCAGCATGTAAGGAAGTACTATGAATCCCAATGTGAAGTAAGGTGCTCTTCAGATCAAACTTATCTAAATCCTCTAGCACAAGCGCTTCATCTTCTTTTAATCCATCCCAGCTTATAGTAGGATTTATCAAAGATAAATCATCTTCAGTATCATGAGATACCACTTTGATCCGGGGTGAAAGTGAAAGCTTATTGTAGTTCAATTTCTTTTCATTTTTGAATTGTAGGTCAAATGGCATAGAAAGCTTTTCTCCAAGAATAATTGCATTAATACTTGAGGATTTCATAGTAACAATAACATTTGGTCTTACTGGTAATACCTTGACGGTTTTATTGAGGGGATCCTTCAATTGTACTGGAACTTTGATCACATTGTCATTAAGGGTTTTATAGTACCAATTGTAAAGACCAGACTTCTTTTTGGTATCAATAATATCTTTATGCCTGATGTCTACTGACTTGTCACCAGATTCAAGATGAAGACATGAATCAATCTCAATGGTTTCTATATTATATGTCCCTGACTTCTGCACCAATTGAGAGAACTCTATCACTTTATACTCAAAGGATGTATCGTTGTCAAACATCATAAGATTAACCTTTGAGTCATTGACTAATTGCAACGATTTGTTGGGAGCAGACGAGTCATGAGTGATATCAATGTTATGTAAACCTCTCGCGGCACTTTCATCAAGCTGGTTGAAAACTACCTTGATGCTATTGATTTTAAATGACATATTCGATGCTTTAAAGAACTGAGATAGTAAACTCTTTTGGATCCGAGGTTTTATCATCAATTGTCCTATAAGAGCATCATATACAGTTACGTCATCTTGTTCTCCCTTACAAGTGTTGGAATCTGTGAAAATGGTGTTGATATCAAAAAAGTCAAAAGTATCAACACTTAGTTCACTAGTGACTTTGTCAAAGGCAATTGGAGCTGAACCAGGGACGCTAGATCCAGTAGATAATTTCAAAGCAATCTTCAATGCTTCATCGTGTTGGTTCAGAGAGTTATAACACTCAAGAAGTCTCAAGGCAATTGAACTATTAAGTATATCCCAGTCTGTCGATAAGTTCACTGCTTTTTCATACCATTCAATGGCACTACCGTTTCCATCCAGTTTGCTAGAATATTCTTCTGCTAAAAGAAAGTATATATAGCGAAGCGTACCCCGAGACTCATGCTGACCTTCAGGATCCACTGACTCTGAAGCTAATTTAAGTAATTCCAACTTCTGGTCTGCCATAGATTCAGAATCGGGATATTCCTTTAAATAATCCAAATCAGGTATTAGTGAGGTCTGTGACTTCACAAGAAACGACATGGCTTTCATATATAAAAGACCTGGGTTGAAAAGAATCTCTGTTTGGCCATTGTCAAGTTTAATCCCCCCGAAAAACCGAGCTATTTTAGTATTCTTATGCGATTTCTTAAAATTGTTTATACTACTTTTAGTCAAAATCGAACTAGGGATCAATTGCAATAATTCTGCCAACCATTTAAGCTGAATACATAACCATTGATTCACATCAATTCTACCTCTAGTCACATGAACAATATTAGATATATGAGCCGCGTGTTTCTTAAGGGCCACTATAGGCTCTTCGATAGATAAATAAGCTCTAGTAATATTAAATGCAACAATATCAATCAAAGTTCTCAATTGACGGTAAAGTTCTAGATCATGAGCTGAAATTTTATCCTTAGAAAACTCAAAGAAGCTTTCAGCAAGAATCTCAATTAAGTTTTGGTATGCGATTTCAAACAGTTTGATACAGGTTTCTAAGTTATGAGGTTGGGAAAACTGACTTATACATCCTTGCTTGATAAGGTTTCTGGTTTCAAGGAATCTAGGGGTCAATTCAATAGTGGTGTCTACACTATTTGAAGACGGAATGGAGTAATATTTCTTATGTCTTTGTTTTATGCTATTTTCAATCCGTCTATAAAACTCAGCAGCCGAATTCTTTATATTGGATAACAACCCTGTGATCAACAATTCCGACTCCCGGTCTAAATTGTCAGCAGATGAAGTGTTTAAATATAAAAGACCTGTTAGTCTAGTAAGCCCAGTCAATTGTCTTAATTTGTTTACTCTAGTTTCATCTTCTGCTGGATTGTTTGAGTCTGAAATTATTATTCCCACAAACTTGATGTTCAATTTGGCATATGAGTTTTTTAAATCATTCAACTTGGCGGCTAATACCTCATCACTATCAACATCTTCTGGAAGTTCAAACGTTTGTAGAAATGCAAATGGTTTCAAGGTTCTATACTTCTCAACCCAGTCCGTACTCAAGATTCCATTAGGGAACAAACTGGATTTAGTATTGAAAGGTGATAAGATAGAATGCTCCTCGGTCTCTTTATCTTCTAGTAAAGTTTTCAACGCTTCATTCAGCAGAGAAACCACCGGATTTATAAGATATTTAGTATTCAGAAGTCGATTTTTGAGGATACTATTATCCCATATTTTATTGGAAACATCAAATGTTTGCAAGTGTTTAAGGAGGAATTCGTACACTCCAGACGAGCTGGGGACCTGGATCAGAATTGCAGGCGCCAGAACCTCCAACAACAATCGATTGTAGTGGTCCATTGAACTCCTGATGGTATTAGTGGAGATTTTGATAGCGAGTGCGATATTTGGCTCATCAAATCGCTTAGTCATTTTCACTCATTTTCATCTTCTTTTGTTAGTGGAACTGATTTTATTGAACTCGTTTGATAGAACAAAGTAGTGATACACGATGTCGGACGAGGTTATCAACGCCAACCCAACTATTATCGATGTGGCAGACTTGCCTACCCGGTTAAATGATTCCTTCTTACACCCCAAAGCCAAAAATGAATTCTTAGAAGATATTGGATCCCTTTCATTATTATCATCAAATCAGTTCTCGATTCCTCAAGATTTAGATAATGTTTCCACTCCAGATTTGATGTCTGATATTTCCGAGGCCGAAGTAAGTGATGAAGAAACCGAAGATATTGAAGATATTGATGCTCAAGAGATTTTTGATTTAATTGCCACAATGTCAGATCCTGAACATCCTTTGACTCTTGCCCAGTTGGCAGTGGTTAATTTACCAGATATTCATGTTAAACATGGGAAGAATAAAGAAACCGATCTTTCTGAAGTGTTAATTAAAATTACTCCTACTATTACTCATTGTTCATTAGCTACATTAATTGGATTAGGTATTAGAGTTAGATTGGAAAGATGTTTACCACCAAGATTTAGAATCCGGATTTTAATCAAAGAAGGGTCTCACCAATCGGAAAATCAAGTGAATAAACAATTAAATGATAAAGAACGGGTGGCTGCTGCTTGTGAAAATGATCAACTTTTAAGTGTGATTCTGCAAATGTTAAGTAGTTGTAAGTAATTACTTTTTGGGTTTGGTTTATATTAAATATACTTGTACATTAGGCATTAATTCTCATTAAAGAACACGGGGGTTAAACTCTACTATACATACGGTACCCGTCAATTTCTCCATAACTGATGACCATATCTGAAGCATCAAGAACAATAAATTTAAACACATATCTTTTAATAAAGTCCATCAATTTAAATGATTTGCCATCATTGGGATTTAATTGTAATAATCTTATGATTCGATCTATCAAGTTTAATAATTGACGAACTTGAATATAATATTCATATTTATTTTTTTGAATTTCCTGACGTTGAGCCAAAGAATATGAAGCAAATTGAGGTACTGGAACGAAGGATGAGTGTCTTAAATCACTATTATCAGGAGTGGTTGCACTAGAGCTTCTCTTCCCTTTGGTAAGTGATGAAGAACTAGCAGTGGCAGTGGTGCTAACACTATTTCTAGCACTATAAGGTAGACTTGGAGTGGAAATATTTGAATTCATAGAACTTGACAGTTCTCGATTCTTTTTGATTTTATTATAAATCTTAGACTTTGAAAGAAGTGAGTTAAGTGCCTGTTGCTTTTTATGATCATCTTCATTCATTTCCACCCCATTTATATCGTTATAGTTATGGCCATTGTGACCATTATTATAATTAATATTGGAATTATTATTAGTTAAAGAAGTATTTACACTTCCATTGGTGTTATTCCCATTGGAATTACCGTTATGGCCTCCAACGAGTGACAGAAACCGTTTCCGGGATAGTATAGGTTCTTTAGAATGACTTGACCTTCTAGAAGTATTTCCGTTACCAGAACCGGAATTGTTTAGGGTATTATAATTATAATTATTTGAGTGGGTTGAGTTGGCGCTGCCATTATTGGAGAAATACGAATGATGGGTTTTCAGGGAATTGGAAGATTGATTCGATACAGTTCGATTAAGCAGTTTCGATTCATCTTGAGTATAATCATCAGTTTCTTCATCCATTTCTTCTCTCAAAGAGAAATCTTGATTCAAATTAGAAAATGACGTTCTGGTTGAAGGAGTTTCATAAAACTTATACGCCATTAATATTTTCTGGTAGTATAATAAACTAGTTTCATCCAACAGATCGGTCTCATCGCTACTAATTTCTCTTCCAATCATGGAATTTATTTCGGTCAACATGGTGGTTTTAATCTTGATATCTTTAATAGTAATATTATCTTTCAACCATAAATCATTAGGTAAATAAATATCTGGTAAAATCTCCAATGGGTCTTTTATAATGGTTTTTGACTCTGATGATAGTAGAGTCTGAGGGTCTGAGATATTTAATAAATTGCCAATGAATTGTCGGATATAATCGAATTGGGACGGGTCTAGAGGGATGGCAAGTGATAAAGACTGGAACCGTTGAACCGGGACGCCATGCCGATGGGAATCTATCGACATTTTACTTATCTTCTATTTTAGCCTAATCTTTTCTTCTAGGGGCTCCGAAAACGTTAAATAGGACCTAGGTCAAGGGGTTACAATTTCTAGCAGTCAATAGTCCTAGAAATAATCTTCTTGGTCACACAAGTCCTGGTATTGTGACTGTCTCTTACACTAGTCTCCCACAATAGTTAACAAAAGAATGTCTTAAATCCCTGTGAAGTTTAGGTTAATGTTGTTTGTTTAATTTTTTTTGTCTCACCGCACGAACTTTTGACTCAAAGAATGCTGGATGTCTTACTGATGGTAGTAAGGTTGTTAGATGAATTCTTTCAATGGAGAGGGGATGGAAGGAGTTTGGTGTTAGGATAGCACTAACAAATCACTGGAGTTGGGAAATGAAATGACGCTGGTTTGGGTGTTGTGTTTTGGGATTGTTGTGATTAAAACTCGTCAAGCACGTACGACATTCACGTGAGGAATTTGACGTTTTGGCCGGGCTCAGGCAATAATGGGCCTAGACCAGCAAGCGAGCGCGCTGGCTGGTTCTGCAATGGCATTAAAGTTTTCGGATAAATGTCGTGCGACCTTATCATTCTGAACCCGCACTTGCCTCAAACCTCAAACCTTCTATTAATTATATCAATTAAACAAAATGGTTGGGGGAAAGAAACCCAAATATAGACTAGAGTTGAATCTTCATGAGTTATCCAACATCCCTCAGGTCAGTGGGCATTGCTACATCGACCTACAAATCAGAGACAGCAAAAGAGTTAAGTCTCTTCCGTTTAAAGGGTTATCTTTTATGAATGGTTCCCATAGTGAAACATCAGATAGCGATAAAGAAGGTCTGGCAACTCCTGGATCCTCATCTTCCGTTAATGTTAGTAATAACGCTGGGGTGGTTAGTAGTTCTTCTGGTCCTGGAGGAAACATTTCCCTTACAACTTCTAAACACAAGATTCAAAATTTCGAATGTCCTATTAATTTGAAAGTAGCCTGTAATTTGAAATTTGGGGTGAAAAGACGGGAAAACTTGATTGCTGATAAGTTTTTGTTAATGAGAATCTTTTATCTTGGAGAGAAACATAAAGAGTTTGGGGTTCATGCTCCCAATAGTAATAAGATAGAATTGGGGAGATTAGATATTAATTTGGCTGAATACTTGAATTTTAATGAACCGGTGACTTCTAAGTATTTGTTGAAAGATTCCAAGATTAATTCCCTTTTAAGTACCACAATTCATTTAAGTGAATTACCTTCAAATATGGATTTCAGTACTCAACTAGAAATCACTGAAAATAAGAAATCTTTAATTCATCACGATACTAAACTAGATCAATCCAAACCTACGAATATGAATGCAAGTAAATCTGAAGGTACATATAACATTCCACAATTTGAACGGAAAAATGTATTTGGGGGATTAAATGATGTGATAGGGTCAGAAAATAGAAGAGGCGATAGTAAAAGTAGGAACAGTAATGACAGTTTCAGAAGAGATCAGTCTCCTCTAAATAGAGAAGATAGTACCAAAGGAAAGAGTAAAAAGAGTTTCCATCCCCTGAGTCATCAAGAAAGTCAAATTTTCAACCAGCAAAACTCTCAAAACTCCAGTTCTCACAACTATCCGTCAAGTGAAGGGCCCTATACGAATGCTTCCCATGGGGACAAAGAACATAATACATTTCGGAATGATCAAACGATTTTAATTGATCCAATTGTTAATGACTTATACAAAAAGATTCTAGAATGTACCTGGGATCCAAAACTTCATACTCTTTTGGATTATACGCCCGAAGCATGTGTCAATAGTATATTTGATGGAACTTTTGATGAGTTGAGACAAAAATTGAAAGAGGATTTGCATGATGATGATGATGAAGGAGATGAAGTAAGAGGAATCCTGGGTCTTGTTAATGAGTGTAACTATAGAGATGATTTAAAAAGCTGGACCGTACATGGAGAAGTGAATTAACTATGTATTTTTTTTGAAGTTCCACATGAATCCCAATTTATTCCAAAATTCCGAACTTTTTGACCCTCTAAGCCGTGGTCTAGGCTTTGACTTTGTACTTCCCTTTGAAGTAATTGAAGACATTGGTCTGAGTCTAGATACTAACACATTGGTATTATCTTGTTTGGTGGTGGCTTTGGGGTAGATAGAAAGTTTTGGATGACTGGTAGGCTTTCCCAATGATGATGACGTCAATGACTCTGTATTTAATATTGTATTTAAATCTTGATTTTCATTTGTAACAATGATTTCATTTATTTCAGTTAATAAATAATAAAGCTCAATTTCTACCGGGAACCGATCAGATTCTGTTGGGAAATGTCTAGATCTTTCATTCTTGATATAAGTGAAGGATTCATCGGTATCCATCTCAGATTCTGAAAGGTCAGATTCTGATTCAGAATTGATTTCCATAAACTCAATGGTTTGAAAATCTTGGGGGAAGTAACATTGTCGTAGAGGAGATGGGAAATAAGGAAGATGAGAACAATATGAACATTTAGTAGGAGTGGTTCTAAGTCTACACTCTCTTTTATAACATCTCAGTCTTCTATAGTCGTACATACCTTTGAACCTCCCTAGTGTAATCTTTGGAAATTGTCGTTGAAGAAACATTTGATTATGGTATGCAAATTTATTTCCATCTCGGACTCTTTGATTTGGTATACTCAGTCTATTTTGTGAAATTGACAGATTAGAGTCTTGAAACATGTCGGGGGAAATGTTTCGGCTTTCTCGAGAGAACACAGGGAGTTCCAGGGACTGAGTCATGATCCAATGGAAGCTAGCAATAATCCTATTTCTAGCACTTTCTAGCAATGTGATATAGAAATTCAACGTTGGGATAGTAGGGTTCGTTTTGCAGCCTATTTGCACAAATCTGCGACAACCCCTCCGCGACTCTACAAACATCTACGACACTCTCAAAAGTGAAAAATGTATTAGTATACAAAATCTATTTAAGAGATTCATAAAGCCATTAAAATCTTAAACTGAAGTAAATATCTAATGGTCAGCATTCCCATTAGTGTTGTTATGGTTATTTTGGTGACGACGGTTTTGATTATAATGGTTATTGTGACCGCCATGACCTCCATGGCCCCGATTATTATACCCACCTCTGTGATCTCCTCTTCTGTTGTTGAAGTTATTCATATTACCTCTTCTCTTGACGTTTTTGTTTCTATGGTCATTGTTTTGCATGGATTTTTCTTTGGCATTGTCCATAGTCTAAAGTGGTTAGTATTTCTGCTAATAAAAAACTCTCCCTTGGATTCAAATATACATACTTGTTCAGGTAATCTTAAGTATTTGATATGGTTACCTCTGATATAGATTTCAGGAATTTTAAGAAAGTCTTCCCCATTAGGAGAAGTTTGAATCACTTCACTTAATGTTAAATTCATCCAATTATCACAATTGGTCAATAATCCATTCAAAGTCTCCCCATTCTTCAACTCAACCAATATCGGTTGGTTTTTGGCCGATGTTAATAAATATAACGGTAACTACAACTGGTTAGTATCATTCTTCGACTTCCATCATCCATTTGTCCTTGGATGGGTTCATTTTCATCTCAACATACCATTTTGCTGTGGTGAGAAAACTCTTAAACTTGTCGCTGATGACAGTGCGAAGTCGCCCAGTGCGGAATTCTACGCATTTATTATACTATGTGAGATTAAACTACATAACGGAAACAACTTAACTGATGAATAAACAAACGAGGCCATTCTTAATAAGAATGGTTAAAAAGAACGATTTTAACGAATGACATTACAATGTCAATTCAAAAAATGCAACTAGTATAATAACCACTAGTCACTATTAACTAGTCACTAATTCAATTATAACTAGGATAAATCAACTAGTAAAAACGAGGGAATCTAGTCTAATCTTCTTGTGGAGGAGCAGAGGTACCTCTTAAAGTCAATGGATAAGACGAGTCTTCATTGGCATCGTCGCCATCATCATTCTGATGAGCACCTAACTTAAACCCAATATAATCATCGGTAGCTAATCCTTGTTGAGCATCTTGTAAAGATCCTAAATCACCTGGGGTCATAAGTCCAACTTTACCCCTTGGAGATCCAGGAACTGATAATGGTCTGGTTAACTTAACATTTGAATTATTTTGTTGGAAAGGATTAGATCCATTCTTAAATTTATCAGGATAAGCTCTCTTTAAGGCCAATTGTCTAGCCTTAATATATTCTAATCCCATTCTCTTCCAATCTAATAAATCACTTAATCTTTCAGTTCTATTTCTTTGATTAATTCTTTGTCTTCTGGTTTTTTGAGTAAATTCAAACATTTGATCAGTCAATTGATTAATTGATTCATCAATGGCTTTCATTTTACGATCAACAATATAAATCCCATAATCATCAGTATTTTCAATTAAATCTTCCATATAACATCCAAATCCTGATAAATTGGTGGTAACAGATGGAACTCCCATGACAGTACATTCAGCAGGAGTATAACCCCAAGGTTCATAATATGATGGGAATACTCCTAAATGACACCCTCTAACAAATTCATCATAATCAATTGATAAAATTGGATTATTGGCATTTAAAAATTCTGGATGGAAAATGATTTTAACCCGATCTTCTGGTTTATTGAATAATTGAACTCTTCTAATATGACTTAAAACTGGATCATTAGCATCATCAAGCATATTATGAGTAACAATAGGTGGTAACCCATCTCTTTTCAAAGCAAAAATTCTTCTTTTCAATAAAACTCTATCAGCTGGTTTAATTAATTCATCAATAGATGGAACTTCATTCCCACCAGTATTAGAAGCATTATGAGTATTTGGAAATCTAGCACAATGTTCAAATAATCTTTCCCCAACTTTCTTTTGAACTTCTTCAATAGTTCCTTCTAATTGTTTAATTACGGCTTGACCTTTCAAAGTATCAACAGTATAAGAAGAGGTTTTACCAGGCATAATAATAAAAGCCACCACGGTCATTTTAGAACCGGATTCTTTTAATTTATGATTTAATCTGGCTAGACTTTCAATGAAAAAATCACACCCTTTATTTCTAAATTCATATCTTCCAGCAATGAAAAAATAAAGAGTATTATCCAAATCAAAATCATAATTCCCATAGAAATGACCTTTAACAAACTCATTAATTTTTTCCTTCTTCATAGCATGCAAATTCTGGAATTCATGAACGGCTTGAAATTTCACCACATTTAACCCATTTGGTAACACACCATCGGGTTTTCTTTTTAATAAATGTTCCGATTCCAAAGCAGTAATATCGGAAACTGTAGTGAAAACATCAGCACTATGAGCAGCTGATCTTTCAATACAATATCTATGATAAATACCTCTTTTACCTGCTTCAGCATCCACATCAAAATAGGCTAAATTATTATAAAAGTCAGTGGAACCAGCACATAAATATCTTCCTAATAAAGTAGCATGAGTAGTAAAAATCGTAGTAACATCCAATCTTCTTTTTCTACATAAAGGTAAAGCAACTCCTGCTAACCATTCATGACAATGACAAATAACGGCTCTTTCTCTATCATTATAAACCAATTCACCTAAAAACCATGCCACCAAATATCCTAATAAAATGGCGTCATTAGATTCCAGGTCATGATCCGGAGTAGGAATTCCAGACCCATTCCATAAATCTGCTTTCCATTCATCTAAATTTTGAGCAGCAGAATGAATATCAAATAACAAAACTCTAGGGGCTCCTTCAATCAACCATCTCCCATAAAGCCATCTAACTCCTCTATCACTCATAGATTTTAACGTGGCCATGATTTTAGGATCTTTAACTGGTAATTCTTCCACTTCCATTTGGGCAGAATTATAATTCAAAGGTCCTAATAAAGTATACCGTTCACGATATTCAGCCACAGTAATGGGAGCCTTCGACTTCAACACCGAATAGATCCCTCCGACCTTATTAGCAACCTCGGTGGCCACTTCAAATAACAAATGATTTTGAATATCCCTTCCCATATTTGATACCTTTTGACCCTTACTGAATACTATGAACTATGACACTGAAAAGTAAGAATGGAAAATTGAATGACACTGGAGAGTGGAATGACTAACACTTAGTTAAGTAGTTCAGCAGTCAATAGCACTAGTTACAGTAAAGCCCAACACTTATAGCAAATACTTGAAGAAAGATGTATCGCACCAATCCCTGAAAATTTGGGGTAAAATCACCACACCACCGCACGCCTCAGTGGGGGGCATAGTATACAGGGTTCACATTTATACGATTAGAGATTAGGGGGAATCTGGAGGCAGATCCAAGGCGGGCAAGACACCTCAACCGTCCTACTGGACGAGATACAAAAGTCCTTAACAGGCGGTATGAGAGTAAGGCGGTAGAGTAAAGGTTGGCTTTAGCACTTTTAAACTGTCATAAGCAATGTCCATTGTCCTATTGTCTCAAGGAACCGAAGAGCCCTGGACGGAATAATAAGGAATGAGCTCCGCACATTCGGGCATCGGTGCACCGCATTGGGCTAATTATCAATTAGGCTCTATTAGGTTGAATTGGGCCCTATTACGTCTTAGACTTTAGTGACTACTAATAGATGTTCTAATTAGGCGAACGTGTCCTGATTGGCCATATACGTCCGATCGACATCATATGATTTTTGGCTTTGACATCACCCATCAGGGCATCATGGACACCAAGGTCGCGAGGATGAAGGTGACGTAATAGAGGTTGGGCTGTATTTATAGAATAGGTTTAGACAAATACTTTCCTAACAAACATTGATCTTACAGACTTCAGGAATCTTTCTATATAACTTTTGTGACTTACCCTCGTCAATAGTTTATTTTATCCCCGGTGTCTGACAACATTGGTGCTGGTGTTTTTAGTGTTGCGCAAGTTTTGGCTGCAAATTATATTACTATGTAACTACCTACTCTTCCATTTCCACATCTGAATCGTCGTCTTTGAAATTATCGTGGACTTCTTTACTGGGTCCTAGCCATTCTCCTTCACTTTCTTCATCTTCATCTTCTTCCTCTTCTTCTTCTTCCTCTTCCTCTGGTTCCCCAAACCCATCAAACTCGTCTTCTTCCTTATTTCCTATAGAAACTTGCAAGAATTTATTCAATGAATCGTTATTCTTGGTGACTCTGATGATATCTTTAGCGGACCGGTTCAAAAACCTGGTGATTAACTTCAAGGAATGGTTGAATTCATGCTTATTAGTACTGATAAATTGCCCATGACTGATAATTAAATGTTTAATCCAAAGCATATTATATTCCATATGGATTGAATCGGAGGATTTTTCTCCAATAAATCGTAAAAATCTTTCCAAATATACTACGGGCAAATCATTGGTAATCAATTTGATATCTTTTATAGGAATCGATTCATAAACCAAATTAATTAATTTGATTTCATTTAACCGGAAACTCATGATTAATGCTTTCAAGTAGTCTTTTTCTTGTAAAGTCTCAAGGATTGTGGAAGGAGTGATATCTATATCTAATTCAAATGGGTCGAATATTAACTCATTATCAACTGAATATATTAATAACCCTTCGGTGGATCCAGCGGCAAAGGCCGAGATTGTGGGACTGAATTTGATAGAACTTATTCTAATGCTTGGTCTAACACTTCTTAAACTTGGATCACCTTTTTGTGATCCCGGCAAACTCAAGTCTTGTCTATCTTCCAAATCACTATTCTCTCCAGCTCTATCTATCAAATCCATGGCCCCACCTTCATTCATATTCTTACTATTCAATTGTTGTAAGGTTCCATCTAATTTCATGTTTTCAGAAACTTTGAATCTTTTTAATAATACTTCATTTTCAATATCATAAAGACATATGGAATTATTGTTTCCTCCCGCAATAATGAAATTCCCATCGAATGAATAGTCAATGGTGGTGAAGAATTTAGATCTGGCAGAATTTTTGGATTCAAATCTATCGGAAAGATATCTTCCTCCAATAATATCACGTTTCCCATCTAAGAGATGGACTTGTTTGGCATCCTCAACATCAAATATTATAATATGTCCATCTAAAGTACTGAGAGCCACTTCTTTAGAATCTGGTCTCATACTAAGACTCAATACATCACTTGGTACTTCAATAGGTTCTACTTGTTGAGTTCTACTGAAAATATTCCAAATTCTGATGGTATTATCCCAAGATGCTGACGCTAAAATGGAGTTTTCGACTCCAAAGGATAAACAAGAAATTGGCCCTTCATGACCACTTAAATTATCCAACAATTGTCCTGTTTGAACCGACCACACAAAGATATCGAATTGGTCTTGAGATCCAGCCACAATCACTTCCCCACTAGGATCAACCGCTAAACAGTTGAATTGGATTCTTTCGGTGGCAGTAAAAGTCCGGAAGTTTCTGTATCTTAATAAATCAAATGCTCTTACAGTCCCATCGAGTGAAGAGGAGAATAACACTTGTCCTTTTTTACTGAATTGTAATCCGGTAATGGTTGATTTGTGTTCGGTAAATGTCATCAAACAGAATCCTGATCTATTATCCCATACCTTTATTTTCCCATCATCAGAACCGGTGATGACACGAGACCCATCAGGGGAATAACATATACAATTGATTGAATCAAAATGACCTTGTTGTCTCAAGATATATGATTCAGATTGCCATTCATACACTAATAATTGGCCCAATTTTGAGGATCCAAATGCTAACCATTCTCCGGTGTTGTTAATATTTACAGTATTGATAGCATTTTGACCCATACTTAATTGTTGGACCAAGTTAAAATCAGGCATTTCATATATTCTGAATTCTCCAGTGGTGAACCCCACTACTAATAAGTTGGATTTGGGATGGAAGCATGAACTCTTAACTTTCCCATCGGAATAGAAAAAGTTTTTGGCGGTGATTCTCCAACTCATAGGTTTTTTAGGTTTTGTGTCGTTATCTTCTTCTTCTTCTTCATCTTCTTCTTCACTTTCTTCTTCACTTTCATCATCTTGACTTGGTCTTTCAGTATACTCCCATTTAAATAAGGCCCCATCTTTACTCAAGGTATATATAATCTCTTGGGTCTGGTCAAAAAATGCATTCACCACATAATCTCTATGTCCAGCTAATGTCATAGCTACTTCACTTTCATTTGAGTGTAAAGAATATAATTTGGAAGACATATCTTTTGAGGTAGATATAAAGAATCGAGAATCGTTGGACCAGGTGACAGACGTCACGTCACTATAATGACCTGAGTATACTCTATGACGTACAAAAGGAGCAAATTGTCTATCTTCAGTATAATCAGGAGTTTTCCATACTTGAATAAATCTATTACAAGCTACGGCAAAATATTTCCCACAAGGACTAAACTTCAAATCAAGCACTTTATCTTTGAAGTTGAAATGATGCAAAACGGTCCGGGCCACGAAGTTCACCAAGATGGCTCTTCCATCTTCGTCAACACTTAATAAGAGTGTCCCCTGTTTATTCAATGCTATTCTCATAACATCTTTACGATGCTCATAGTTAAAAGTAAATGATTTATTTTGAATCAAATCGAAACATGACACTCGATTTCCCACGGGACTTAACAATTTGGTTCCATCTTCGGTAAACTGTAAGTTTCCTTGTCTATAGACGGTTCCTACCAAGTTGGAAAACCTGAAATCAGACTTCATTAATAGTATTGATGGTGTATTCTATGTGATGAGGTTACCAAATTTTTCAGCGATGCTCATCTTGTGAAGTCGCACGACCGCTTGACTAGTCTCATTAGATAAACTTGAACTACTGTAACTTTAATTATCAAAACTACGCAATCATGAGTGGGTTATCAAGTAGAGTAATGAACATGAAGTTCATGAGGTCTACTGGAGATGAACCCAAGAATGAACCAAAAGATCAAGAACCAAAAAAAGTCAAAGATCTGTCAGAATGGTCCCTGAAAAAGTCTCATCAACTACTTGCCCATAACAAGACAAATAATGTTCAAACCGTAGGATATGGAAGTATTCATATGTTCAGTGATGATGATGAGGATGAAGATGACGTTAATTCAAATAATAACCACGAAACGCTACCTAAGACTATCAAAAGAACTTGGGGTAGTAGCACTAATGACTCTGCTATGGATACAGATAAACCAGCTCTTGACTTTGGTTCAATTAAAGATTCTACCAAAACGGTATGTATATATCTATTTACATTTTTAAATTTTCTTACTAACAAGTTTCTAGACTTCCAAACCACAAAAACCACAATCGAAACCTAAACCTTTACCAAGTCAAGAACCTCAATTTGGTAACGACAATGACAATTCTGACTTTTTGAATAAGGTATTCCAGCCCAAGAAAAGGGCTAATGACGACGCTAGAGATGAAGATTCTAAGACAGATGAATCAAAACCTCAAATCAAACACAAAAGGAAAAGAATCAAGAAATAATTCATTTCTTCTTCTTCTTTTGTTCCTTACTTGTATTATTAGAATTATCTGCCCAGCCAGCCTTTACAATTGCATTTCTACCTGCCGTATTGATATGCTTGAACCGATCGGATCCTAATAAGGTTCCCCCAAACCATCTACTGACAACCACAACTATATTCCACACGTCCATCATCTAAAATGTTAGTACTTTTCCGTTTCTAGTCATTACTTTTATACATACCGTTAATAAATGCAATAATCTCCCCCCAGCAGCTGCTTCTCCATCATCATCACAATCCTGATACTGCACGCCACCTTCTCCTTTTATTCTCCAGGCACTCATGTTATGAGCGGCTTTGGAGATCTTCTTTTCTGTGACTAAAAGATCGAGATAATCTTGAGCTTCTTTCAAGCTGGTTACCTTTCGAGTGAATCCAATGAACGTAGACCCCCGGTCCACCACCGCATCCGATTGAATCCAACCTTCTAATGGATCGACCTGATTCTGTGGTTCTTTTGGTTTTGGTTCTGACTCCGGCTCTGGCTCTGGCTCTTGGATCTGTAATTCTTCAACTTTACGCTCAATTGTCACTTCTCTCTCCTTATATGAGTTCAATATCACCTCTAACTCCGATAAGAACTCAAACATGCAAACTTCTCCCTGGCGGTAAACTTCCAGTAGCTTTGAATTGAATGAAGTTTCCAAATATCGGGGATCAGAGAACTTCACTGGATCATGGATTATTATTTGAATAAGATTGGGTGCTTCATCAGGATAACCTTCTGGAAAACTCATTTGCAACTCTAGACCATCGTGCTCAGGGATCTTGAAATTGTAGATCTGTGGCGCTACATCAACCACACAATCAGGATAAATTGCATCGACTGCACTGATCTCATCCTGAAGTTCTTCTACTGTCATTAGCCTAAAAATGTGAAAATCACAAATCGCACCATCTAATCTTAATCTCAACATCTTTTTAGAGCTTGATACCAAAAACAATTTATGTCACAACTGGTTACAGAACTAAAAGATTTGGGTAACAAAGCGTTCGGATCTTCAAGGTACCAGGAGGCGGTAGAGCTATATACTAAGGCCATTGAGGTGGAACCAAACGCTGTGCTCTACTCCAATCGTGCCATCAGTTATCTTAAGCTACAAGAATGGAATAAAGCCCTACAGGATTGTGATACAGGGTTGGCGATAGTGGACGATGAAAAAGTGAAAACTAAGCTACTTTTCAGAAAGGCGTCTTGTTTTGGAGGAATGAGGTCCAAAAAGCTAGCCAGAACATACTATGAGAAGGTGGTAGAAATGGACCCTCATAATCAAGCTGCCACCCAGGAATTGAAACTGCTCAATGATGATATGGAGGACATAGAAGAACACGGAGCTCAAAGAATTAACATTCCAGTGGAACAAGTTGATGTTTTACCCGAAGAGTTTCAAAGATTAGTAGAAAATAAGCCCTTGAACGCAACTACTGAATCACCAGCACTGCAACCACCAGTTCACGGTTCAGACCAATCTTCAGACCTTGTTAACAAAGAAATTGATGAACTTTTTGGCAAGAAGACCAAAAAACCAACTAAAGAACACAATAACAAAGACGAGTTTGTAAAACGGTCTGCTACTTCCATCTTACCAGCATTGAAAGCTATTCCTGGTGCCAACAAAGAAAATGCTTATAACTTTCTTATTAATATTCCTGCTGCTGAGTTAGCTGATGACTTTTCATTCGGACTTGAACACGAATTTCTTTCGTTTTATTTCGAAAGTGCCGCCTATGTGTCTAGTAACAATACAGTCGATGGCTGGGATCAAAAGATTTTACAAACCTTGAAAGCATTATCTCAGCTTAAAAGATACTCCATATCTAAAATGTTATGTGACGAAACCCAAATTAACACCATAATAGAGAATGTCTCCAAGACAAATTCTGAATTAGTACCTGAATATCGCTCCCTACTAATTGAAACATAATAGTAATATACTCAACATAAATATATACTTGTAAATACTAAATATAGCCTTTCACCAATGATTTATGCAAACCCTTTTTCATGGTATTAACAGGATGAGGTTGAATCAATTCTCTAACCACATCCGGTACCACCGATTCAAAATCGACATCAAATACCCTAGTGAGAACCAATGGACCTATTATGACGGCACTAAACAACATCAACATAATGACAAACACACAGAAATAGAATTGAACCGAGACTCTGACCTTTCTTCTTTGTTTCTTAGACAACAACCTAGGACGAAGCTGACTTGATGGTTTAAGCCAGAATAACATTAAGGTATGCCATTTGTCGATATATGGAACGAACAAGAGAGGGAATTGTAAGAACAAGATGAAATGACCTATGACTAAATCATTGACAAAAAATGACAATTCCGAAGTCTTACAAATAAATTCCCGGAAAGGCTGGGTAAGAATCTTCCATCCAAGGCCTGAAGTAAACCATTTCCCAGACCACCATGCCTTGTTGGACCTATCGTGTCTAAATTCTCTGGAAACAAAGCAAGCTATCATAGTCCGCAAAAACCATCCTTGAATTGATACGGAAAGTGCCATTCCTAGAATTGTTCTCGAGAAGTCCCACCCTTGAAAGAACCACAACAACTCAAAGAACACTAAGTGATTGATGAAGGCTAATGAATGAACGATAACTGCAATACCAGATCCAAACCGGGTACAAAATAACGAGAGGAATGGACCAAGAATACACGATACAACAAAGAAAAACAATAGGAACAAGACATTAATAGCAATAGGACTGAAAGTCACAATTAGCAATCTCATTAGGGCAGCAGTGGGATTAGCATGCCTTGTATCATTCAAGGAGTTAGCAAATAAATAAGCCACCCCAAGGAACCCAATCTCAATGAACTCAAAGACAGTACCTGTGAAGATAATATTAAATCTTGATGGTTTTATTGTATTAATGAATTCAACATCCTCAGCTTCAAAAGCTCGGATCTTTTTGATTCCTGTTAATCTGCTTCTACTGAGACGAGTGTAACCAATCCAAGAACTTGGCCGTGATCTACTATTACCCAGAGACAACCATTTCAAGAAACTCTTATAATCAAGGAAGAAATCATTGAAACTGAATTGATTAGGGTTGAATAAAAATGGACTTATTAGTAACGCAAGAATCGTTACCCAGAAGTAGATCAAGGGAATTTTCCACATGGCAATAGAAGTATAGAAGATTAACAACCCAGAAAAGGCCCCAAAATAAAGACTAGCAGTTGCAAATCGAGAATACAATATTACAAAGGGTACTCTCACCGTGGCAAAACCTCTACCAGTTGCAATATACCTGGCCCCTCCAATGAACATATCACTAACCAAAGACTCAGCATATACCCTACAAACGAAAACCTCAAATAATGGAGAAAAGGAGGCAAAGTGTCTCCCAAGTCTACTCAAAGCTTTATACAATCCTTTCTCCATTAATTCTTGAATGAAAAGAGGTAGGAATGCAATTGCAAAGACAATGAAGATTGATAAAATGGATCTCTCAAGCCATTGTACCACTGGAATAAGATTGTAACATCCAACTGGCCTATGAGGATCAGTAATTGGTCGGTTTCTATCATACTCACAAATTGTACTTTCGTTAGTCAAGGCAGCAATATTCACTCCTACGATTAAGAATAACTTAATCGACATAATGATGAAGGTATTGTTTAAATGAAAACCAGGATGGGCATAATAATAAGAAAGAAACCTATCCAATTGAAGCTTGGAACTGAGGTAAAAATGCTCTCTTGAAAGCATTTGTTCACCCATCCCTGCCCCAATTTTAGTGGTGAAATTAAGAATAGAACCAAACCCAAGATCACGACCTTTACCACATTGCATGTATTCACAATGTTTGATTCTTCCACCTCTACAAAGAACATTGATCCCAGCATAGACATCTTCATTTAAATGTAAACCTTTCTGAGCTTTTGAAACCCCCCCTCTGGTGGTCATATATATCAAGTTCAAGAAATCTGGATGCCCATAATGTAATTTACCACCAATGTGGGCCAAGGTACGAGCAAAAAGCGTACCAAAAGTTTGTTCCTTACCAGCAGCAACATCTCCTAAAATACCAATATTCTCAGAAAAAATATATTCTCTAGTTCCAATGATAGCCACAGGATGAACATAATCGGTATTCTTTAATTCAATGGCATAAGGATCTAATGGAGGAGAATACTCGTCAAATTCTGCCAAAACACTTCTAATCTTGAGGCACTCTTCTAAATAATTATCTTGATTCGCATCCACCAATTGAATATATTCTCCTCTTGAAAAGATAATAGCGTGGTTCTGGTTATCAGATTTACCATCACCCAATATAGGGTTTCCGGAGAGTCGAATCCGATATTTTGGCATTCTATCACCATTATCCATTATGGGGCAAGTTCCATCAATCAATACCGAATAATAGATTATCTCATCAGTTTCGGGGTCTACTTCTTCGTCCAAATAGGCAATTTGCAACTCGGGGTAGGCCCTTAACAAAAATTCCTTATTCTCTGTTTCTTCAGAACTAAAATATTTTAGCCTTTGCATCGAAACAATCATTCTAAATTTCCTCAGAGCCATTGCCGTTGCCTGTTGTAACTTGTCTGCTTCGTCAGCAAAACCGTCAAGCAGATTCTCCACGTCAAATAAGAGCTTAATAGCCCTTGAATAATTCATAAACCCTGAAACAGTTCTGTAAAGAGTTTGAGCTCTAAGAGAAGCCCAGATCCTAGTTCTAAGAATGTATTCTGGCGAAGCAACCTTGAATCCCACTGAATGATATGGGAAATCATCACCCTTCTCAGTAGCATACTCGGGAGACGAATTCTCAGATTCAAACTCTTCAGCTAATAACTTGGTATCTTTAACAAAACAATTCCACTCAAGAGGGTGAAGTTTCTTTAAGTACTCCAACATTGTAATATTCGAGTACTGGTCTTCTTCTCTAATAATCTCACGAAGTGACAAGGTGATCTTTTCACTATAATGAGGCACAAGCACAGTGAAAGATGGCATGGTATCAGTGGGACCAATTTCTCTCATTGGGGTAGACAAAGATTGAGCAAAGAAAGTAATACGCCTCAGAGCTTCTGATTGATCATAGAACAAGGTTGATTTCATGGTCATATCTTCTTGGGAAACAAAAAAAGTGGGCTCTTTTAAAGTATACCCTTCTTCAGTTCCTGGAGTTGCGATCTGTTTGTAAATAAGTTTCTGAACATGTTCAATGGATAAAAGGTGTTCTCGATACATGGAAATTATAACCGAATTCCATACTTGGGAAACCAAATACTTCCCTTTAACACTACCATCATTGGGAGCAGCTATAATCTTGGAAAACATTCTTTTAGGCAATCTGGAGAAGATATTTCTCCATGGAGTCCAGATGGAAACACCTATATAGAAAGATCTAAACACCGAGAAGACGGTGTTGCAGACAATATACCATAAGTAGGTATCCAAGAAGAATAAAACCAAATCAGTCAAAACAATCAAGAAAAGAACTATTGTAGTATGTCTAGTACAAAGAAAATCTCCCAACCAAACATCCCCAGCACATCTAGTCATTGTCATAATACTTAACTCTCTTAAAGGATCTCTAAGAGAAAGAGTAAGATAAAAATATGACTCGAGAAACTTGAAAAGAAACACGCATAACCAAAGCCCCATTGAAGCAGCCTTCTCTGTACCTTTTAACTTGTAGAAATTCAGGATAAACAATTCATTCGGATAGAATTTTCGATCTGTAATAACCAGAGAACTGAAGATTCTTCCCAAAGGAACAAAAGAAAGGTACAATACCGTGGCAATTGATACAAGGAATTGAATCGAAGTAACCGTAATTCCCAAAATACTTTGAGCATTCAAGGGCGTGAACAATAAAAAGTAAACCGTTGGCGATGCATTGACACACAACAAAAAACATAACATGTAGAACCTTCTAAACACTGGCTCGGCCCCTGGAACGTTCCTTGGAACAAAAGTATACTCAAAGAATAAAGAAACGAGACAAATCAACAGAGCAAGCACACCAGCAAAAGCCATAACTGTAAACCGAGCTTGAAGAGTTGGCTGGTTATCTAAAGACGGATTGTAGTTATGGGTGTATAAGGAAGGAGCATTGAAACTAGTGTAGTACCAAAACATCGAGATATGAATGATCCAAATCCGATTAAAATTACACAAAACATGAGACCAACTTCTAGTTTCTTTAAAAGTTTTGACAAATGCCTTCTTCCAAACCACCCGGTGCAAATTGGCATACCGTTGTTCCGAGGGAAGGTCTAAAAGTCTAGTTTTATCATCAAGAACTATTTTTTCTAAACCTTTCTGATACCAGAACAATTGATTCATGTCGTCATAACCAATTATATCTTTATGATCCTTGTCCACATGAATATATTCTCCATTAACCTTATGGAAGCCTTGGTCCCGATAAAAATTATAAATGGGAGTAATGGCATGATCTAAGAAGCTAGGAGTAATATTCTCCACTGGAGTATCGGGGTCCAAAGCAAAATAGTAATCATTACAGCATTTAAAGAGAAAGCATACACATTCAGGCATAAATCTAACATTATTGGCTTCACCCCAACAAAGTAAATACAATGCCACTTGAATCACACAATCAGTAGCCGACATATTATTCATATTAAGTGCCCATTTATCTTCTGCTTCGTGGACATTATGAACAGGCCGTTTCTTATCTTTTGGTTTCCCATTGGCTTTCAAGTTTGCAAACCCAATAGAATCATCCACATCCAATTGAGAAGCAAAATACCATCTTCTAAAATTAGAATTGACCCCGCCAATATAATCAGCGTGAACGGACCGTAAACCTCTAATAGTGCCCATTCTTGAAGCTCTTGAATCTACAAGTCTCATGAAATAGTCAAACATATTCTTAGCACTATCATACTGGAACCCAAATACTTCTGTCAATTGGAGAAAAATGGCTTCCACGTCTTCTTCACTCAAAGGTGCCAGATCAGGCGGCCCCCAACCAGGATAATTACTTATCCCTCGTGTAGGAGACCCACCGAACTCGCCTTTAATCCCAGTGTTAAGATTGTAGCCAAAGTCACGATTCACATCCTTCCATTTGCCATGGTTGACCTTGGGTGTTTTGAACCCACTAAGCGCTACTGGGGCAGTGAAACCTTGAGGGGCTATTTAAGAGATGTTAGTCGCAAACACTAGGCCAAAAAAACTGTGGTAATCCATACTAAACGCTGTTCCAGGGAACGTATCCTTCTTGTCGGGGTCAAAAGGGTTTGCACCAAACAACTCCTTTGACATTGTTCCGTTCAGTCAATTCACTTTGAATGAGTATTAGTGAGATATATTTGAGGCTCACAAACGCGAACTGAGAAATATATATCACTATCGCTAGGATTATTTTAGAGCAGAAAGCACAGACTAGAATAGTGTTAGGATCTGTGTACTATATAAGTCTCGATATGTGTGTTGAGTATCAATTAGTACTCACCTATGTCTTCAAATACGTATATTCTAGATATTGGCTTCTATTCATCTGTATCATAATCACTTTCGTAATCAGAACTATCTGAATCATCAGGAAGGACTACCGGCAAATAAGCAATCTTATTAGGGGTTTTTGCCCTAAGAATTAATGATGTTTTCTTGACCTTCCCCTTTGTAGCGTCCTGTAACAATGTACTCTTTATATCATACGGTTCAATCCCAGCACTTAAAAGATTGGCCACAATCCCTGTAACAATTGGAGCAGACATAGAAGTTCCAGAAAGGGCTTTTGGGGCTCCTACTTGTTTAAAGTCAACACTTTTGACAAAGACACCAGGAGCAAGAATATCTACACAATGTCCCCAGTTTGAGAATGCTGCTAGAGCGTCGTTTTTATCATCAATGCTTCCTACTGTAATAGCACTATCTGAGCTTCCAGGACTGGTCTTACAAGCATTGATATTAGAGTTACCAGCTGCAACAACCACCACCAAACCATCTGCCACCGCAGCATCTATAGCTCTATTTAAGACGGAGTTCTTAGCAGCTCCTAAAGATAAATTGGCTACTCCTTGAGCCCGTGATTTTGTTCTATGATTAGCAGCATATTCTAGCGCAGAAATGATCGTACTTAAACTACCAGAGCCATCAGCAGATAGAGATTTGACTTCAATGATCTTAGCCTGCTTTGCTACCCCATAAGTTTTAGATCCTATGAGACCCGCAACATGAGTGCCATGTCCATTTTGATCTCCAGTACCTTGTGAAGTAAAATCTCTTCCAGAAGTGGCCCTATCTTCAAACTCAGGATGGGCCACTTCAATTCCAGAATCTAAAATATACACATTAACATTCTTGCCAGCAGCCTGTTGATCATATACAAAATTGATCGTGTTCTTCAATCTCTTTCTTTGGGAGATTCTTGCCAAATGCCGTGGAGCATCTGTTTGCACAACCGCGTCCAAAGCATGGACTCGAATATCTGGAGTCATCTCAGAGATGTAAGGACATTTTTTCAATCTTTCAATGGCTTTCTTAGAAAAATCACCCACAAACCCTTTAAAAGTTCCGATTGAAAATGTCTTGGTTATATGGTCCCTCACTCTAAGGTCTTCAGGATAGTTCAAGTCACTAGCATAGAAATCCTCTAAACTCTCATTGTCTTTAAGGGTAACAAACAAAGAGTCACCTAATACGCTAGTGGTCAATAATAAGAGTAACAGAACTATAGATTTCATGGCTAATTGTGTAAATCGTTTGCTGCTAAAGTGCTGCAAAGCCGCAAAAACCTTGCAGCACTTTTTGCAGCCATTATTGTGGTTGCGAAAAAAACATCTATCGCATAATTACTTAGAGTTAGTTACAGAAGTTTCATAAACATATATATTAATTAAGATCTAAATACAGATTATTTCAAGAATTTCAAAGCTTCTTTTTTCTGGTCTTCTGGAAGACGAGAAATATAATCTTGAATTACTTTAAGAGCACTAGCAGGGTCCTCTTTCAATAATTGTCTCATGGTACCGAAAGCGTTTTCGGATTTCAACTCATCAAATTTGGTTTGTAACTTGGCGTGGTTTTGTTCAATCCAGTTACTAACAGCTTCATCATCTTCATAATCAACTGCAGGCATCCAACTCTTTAATCTTGAGATTCTTTCGAGTTTAGAGCTTGAAGCAAGTTGTTCTTTGATAACTCTCAAACAGTATTCTTCATTAAGACGACGACGTAAACGCCAGAAGAAGAATCTTCTAGCTTCACGCCATTCAAGTTCTCTTCTAATAACTCCTTTAGCCAACATTCTTCCTGATCTATCATGAAGATCAGCAAATTGAACCGAGATTTGAGCATAAATTGGCATCAATTCTTTTTCTCTTGAAGTCAATTTAACTGATAATTGAGAATGTTCATCTGAAGTTGGATGAGCTTCTTTCAATTTATTCTTCAAGTCAGCATAAGTAGGATCTAATCTTTCCATAGTGGCAATCAATTTGTCACGTCTGTATTTAATACCTACCATACCTTCAGGTTCCAAAATACCCCCTCTGGCTTCCACATCAGCATACATTTCCATCATATCTTCATTGATAGTAGGATCAACGACAACCCAAGAACCACCTCTTAATTCTCCATGAGGAGGAATATAGGTGAAAATTGGTTGTTTGAAATCTACCAAAGCATCAACAATATAAGACCCAAACTTAAGCACTTCATTGTACATATCACGTTGACCACCAGAGAAACCTCTCCAGTTAGCCAAAATCATTAATGGTAAATGTTCACCATTATTGAAATCGTTAATAGCTTGAGCGGTTTTGAAAGCCGAGTTAGGATACCAGACTTGACCAGCTTCTTGAACTTTGAATTCAGTGGAGTCAGGGTTGGCAGGATCAGCTGGAGTAAGGTTATCAACAGTTCTAGTTTCAACCCCAATAACCCCAATAGGAATACCACCAAGACGAGCTCTACCAACAACAACCCCTTTAGCCCATCCAGATAAGGTTTCTTGGAATGAGTTTTTATCAAATAACCCTGATTCAAAGTCACCATTATCCAATTCTTTACCTTCAATCATCCATCTAACGTCATAGACTTCTGATTTTGGTGGACTATAATCGACATCTCTATCCCAAGAATCATCATTTTCAAGAATAGGAACTGGCATATCACGTTTAGCAGGAATATAACTCATCCATTGCATGATTTTGGTAACACCAGCATAATCATCAGAAGCAGTTAAATGAGAAACCCCATTATTGTACATGATTTGAGTACCACCCAACTGTAAGTTAGAAGAATAAACTTCTCTACCTAATAATTTATTGATGGCAGGAGCCCCAGTCAAAATAATAGGTTGCCCTTCAACTTGAATAGCTCTTTGACCCAATCTAACCAAATAAGCACCAATACCAACAGATCTACAGGTAACCAAAGTGATAGTAAAGATATCTTTGTAAGCCTTAGAAGTGGCCCCAGCAATTAAACCAGACCCTCTAAGACATTCAACCCCTAAACCATCATCAGCACCTACAATGGATGTAATCACATGTCTTGTTTCTCCATTTATAACAGACTTTTCAGTAACAACCGAAGCACTTTTACCAGAAACTTCAAGAGCTTTATGATCTTCAGCAGTTAAGTACAAGTATTGGAACCCTTTAGAAGGTTGGTTTTCATCATTCCAAGCAACTTTGAAAAGTGGTAACAATTCTTCAGCAATCCCAATTCTAGCACCAGAATTGGCAGAAAGATAGATTCTAGGAACTCCCAATTCTCTAGCCAATTCGGTACACTTGTTGAAGTATTTATCTTCTTCAGGACCAAAAGAACCGATTTTATGGGTGATATCATTGGCGACAATGACAAATTCACGTCCACGAGGATATTCTGGAGTTTTAGCAGTCACCAAAAACCCTACCATACCAATTTTATTGGAACCAGGATCTCTATCCACAGGGGTCAAATTCCCATTATCATCTTCAATCAATTCAAAAGAAGTGAAAATCTCCTTAGGAATCTTAGCAGTCTTAGAAGTGAGTTTCCATTCAGCAATGGTGGCTTGACGGAACAATTCTGGGAAATCATACACATAAGTAGTCCCCATATTATGAGCTTTATACCGTTTAGGTTGTAAAGATTCTTTAACAGGGTAAGGAGTGGAGATTGGTCTCAAGTGCATGGAACCAGGTTGACCAATTGATTTGAATACCCATTCATCTTTGGAGTTTTTAACTTCCATGTACAATTCTGATTTAACCACATACCCAGAAACATTATTAATAATGGCTCTTAATGGGAATGAGTTCCCAGTAGTAGGATCAGTACAGAAAATTCTAATTTCAGCACCAGTGACTCTTAATCTCCATAATCTTCTTCCAAATCTTTCCAAGAAAGAACCAAAAGCTGCTTCAACTTCTTCAGGCAACACGTTAAAAACAGCGGAAAAGTTAATGAAGATATGATTCAAATCAGAGTTTGAAGTATCGATAATTTCCATGGCATCTAAGATATCAGACATCAATCTATTGGATTCAGAAATCAAATATTCACTAATACTGATATCGTCTCTGATAACTCCAGTTCTAATAATACCTCTAGTAAAATATCTCTTATCAGAAGGAGAGTTTTTACCAATAGCCTCATAAACATGGATGTTTCTGTTATCAGTGAAAATAGGTTTGATATCAAAGTTGTCTAATCTTCCTAATTCCAATTGGAACGCCAATGCAGGTTCAATGTGACGAATAACCTTGTTTTCGGTATAATCTGGAGCAGTAAAAGTGTAGTATTTAGGATAAGTCCCCACTTTATTAGCAAACACAAAGGAAATACGACGAATAGAAGCACTTCTCAAGTCTTCCTTAAAGTCATCAATAATTTCATTGACTTTGTTCAAGATTTCGTCTTCACTAATGTATCCATCGACACTATTGACCACAACATTAAACACATTCAAATAGTTAGAAGTGCTGTCGTCATCTTTCTTAACATCAATAGAAACTCCTGGAAGTTGTAATTTATCCAAACCAGCACTAATAACTTCTTCGGCATCATCAAGATGGTGACAAGGAACCAAAATCCCGTGTCTAACTTGTTGTTGCTGTTCATTCTTATCCACCACAAATGACAAATCAGACACCGAAGCAGTTCTATTCATGTTATTACCAGAGTCGGTATTCTTGATATGCTGAATAGCATTGAAATGAGAAGAACTAAGACTAGGTAATCTGAATTGCCAGGTAATCACCGGTAATTTATCGTGGAAACTATGAATGATAGGCCCCAAGGAATAAGCTCTATAAGCACGACGAACGTAAACTTCAGCTGCTGCCATAGCCACCCATTCATCATTATTAATCATGAATTGTGGAAGCACATCAAATACAGTATGTTTGGAATCAACCACTTCTTGAATGATTTCAAATTTAGGTTCCCGATGTTTGGCATAGATTTCTCCATAAGAAGTTTGTAATACAGAAGATCTCAAGATATGTTCCAATTGATCTGATCTTTCTTGGATAGAAGGTAAGGAACATTGAATCAAGATTTCTCTAGCCTTTAAAGTGACTTTAGTAGTACCTTTATGGTCTAATTCCACCACATTTCTCAAGGCTTCTCTGATATCAGTAGCAACATTGGAAGAAGCCTGTAATAATGGTTGATATTGGTCCAAAATAGCCAACATTAAGTTGTTCTTAGCACTAACTCTGGAGTGAGATAACATCACTTCAATGACCCGATTCAAGTCGGATTTATATTCATCTCTCAATTTCAAAATGATATCGTCTTCTCTAATAATATTACCCGAGAATAATTTTTCAATATCATAGTATTGATTGATCAAATCAGCGAAGAACTTGTATTCATGTTCCATTAATCCATTGGCATACTTATTGGAAATTTCAAGTAATGGTTTAACCACTTCATTAAGTGAAAAATCGGTTTCTGGATCATTCAAAACCTTTTGGATTTGTTTGGAGATTTGACGAGCTGGGAAATCAGCATTTCTACTTTGAGTTCTTTCAATCAAAGCTGATAAAGATTCATCTAACTTCATAGGTAATCTGGAGTGTAAAGCTGAGATTTGTAAGTTCCATTCAGAAAATGGTAATTCTTTTTCTCTCAACACTTCAATGATATTCTTCAAAGTAGAGTTCAAAATCACTTGGTTATCAAACCCGGCCAAAATGTTGTGCAAGATCTTGGTATAGTTATGGAATTTATGAACTGGTTTTTGTCCATGAACTACCGGATCACCTAAATCAGGTAAAGTTCCTTCAAATGGTAAAGCATGTTTAACTTTGGAAGGATCATCCAAAGCCAAAATGGCCAAAATATCACCAGCATTCAAAGTGGATCCTGGTTGTTTAATCAATTGAACCACCCCATCTTCTTGAGCAATTAATGGCATACACATTTTCATAACTTCGACTTCAGCATAAGCTTGACCAGCATTGACGTGATCCCCACTGTCAACCAAATATTTGACTAATTTCCCGGGAGATGGAGTTCTTAATTGAGTAGGATCATTTTCAACTTCTAATAAACAAGTTTTCCCATCAACAGATAATCTGGTGGCAGCAGCTTCTTCTTTCCAGTAGACAGAATGAGATTTCCCACCAATGGCTACCAATAACCCACCATCAGATAAAGACCTTACCCCAACTGTGACTCTGGTCCCATTCAAGAAAAGAGTATAGTTATCATTGGAAGATTTGGTGGCAGTGAATTTATATCTATGACCTTCATAAATGAAATCCACTGGGAAGATAGTCTTCAACAAACTTTTGTTTGGAACTTGACCTTTTTCTAAAGAAACCACATATTCGGTTTTATCTTCTTCAGATTGAATATGAGCTTTAGTAACAGCCCCACATACAACAGCTGTAATTGGGTCTGGTCTTTCAGCCGTTAACCGTTTAGAAATTAATTCATCTAACCATCCAGTAGTGATAGTATTATCTTCGAAATCGGGGGTTTCTAATAATTTAATTAAATATTCAATAGTAGTTCTAAAATCACCTCTAATGGATAATTCTTTTAAAGCCACCACCATATGCTTTCTAGAAGCTTGACGGTTTTCACCAAAGGCAAAAATATGACCAAATTGAGAATCCGAAAATGAATGAATGGAAGATTGGTTAGAAACCGAGAAATACCCCCATACATTAGAAGAAGATCTAAAGTTCAATTCATGTAAAGTCCCCCCACTAGGCTTGAATCCTTCACCCGGATCTTCTGAAGTGATTCTACAAGCCGTGGTATGACCTTTAGGAGTAGGACGACGTTGACTGGTTAAAGAAGTTTCATTTTTGAATTCAAAATCAATTTCAGTAGAAACATGAGGATCCACTCCATATAAAGTTCTGATATCTCTTATTCTATGCATTGGAATCCCCATAGCAATTTGTAATTGAGCAGCTGGTAAGTTAACCCCAGTAACCATTTCAGTAGTAGGATGTTCAACTTGTAATCTAGGATTTAATTCTAAGAAATAAAATTTATCTTCAGAATGAGAATATAAATATTCTACTGTCCCAGCAGAAACATATCCCACCAATTTCCCTAATCTAACGGCAGCATTTTCCATTTCATGGAAAGTTTCTTTATTAGCAATAGTAACTGGAGCTTCTTCGATAATCTTTTGATGTCTTCTTTGAACCGAACAATCTCTTCCAAATAATGAAATATTAGTACCATATTGATCAGCCAATAATTGTACTTCTAAATGTCTAGCATCACCTGCCAATTTCATAATGAAAATTGGAGATCCAGGTATTTCATTAGCAGCTTGTTTATATAAAGAAATAAAGTCGGTTTCATTATCAACTTTTCTAATCCCTTTACCACCACCACCTTCAGAAGCTTTGATCATTACTGGGAATCCAATTTGTTTAGCCTTAACTAACCCATCTTCTGGGGATGTACAACAACCTTTAGCGTATACTTCATCAGAAACTGATACCAAATTGGTAGTTTCATCTAGTTGAACGTCTTTAACCCCGGTTCCTGACCATGGAATACATGGTACATCAGCATGTTGAGCCACAATCGTAGAACTAATTTTATCCCCTAAAGATCTCATAGCATTCCCTGGTGGTCCAATAAATACAATTTTTTTAGGAGAAGCAGCTAACATTTCTGGTAATAAAGGGTTTTCAGAAGCATGTCCCCAACCGGCCCATACGGCATGAACATCAGTTCTTTCAGCAATTTCTACCACCAATTCCACATTGGCATAGTTATTATTATTAGTTCCCCCAGGAACTTCAACAAATTGATCAGCCATTCTTATATATTCGGCATTAGCAGCCAAATCTTCGGGCGTAGCCATGACGGTAAATTGAACGGCTCTTTCATCACCAAAAGTTTCATAGGCCCATTTTCTAACCGATCTAATTTCTTTAACCGCAGCAATCCCATTATTGGCAATTAATACTTTGGAAATGACGGTATGCCCTTGGTTTTCTTTAACAAAATCGGTGACTTTACCTGGATTAGCAATTTCCACCGAGTTTAACCCTCTGAAATTCGAAGGTAACTCATGATGGAGCCGGGAATAATCTTTTGAAGGATTTAGGTCCAAGTTGGTAGTAGTAGACATATTTCGGACTACTTTATAGGATATATTTACAATGGAAAGTTGGACTCTTAAGTAAGGAAGACGTCTAAAGGGAAGGTTAGTAATTAAAACTTTCATAAAGCATTTGCCGTCAATGGAAACACTACAACGGGGCAGTAAGCTTTAGCACGAGCGATGGGTTGAGTAATATCAAAAGTGTATGCTGTTAGATGGTCTTCGCACCGTTGAGGGTAAGCTTTGTATGCAGGGAGCTACCCAAACATTAGGCCGAAGGAAGTGGCTCGACGAGTGCCACAGGCAGTAACACTAGCACCATATGACTAGTACCACGCCCACTAGTCTTCGTCCTGTGGGCCTAGTACCCTAGTCCCCTAGGGCCCAGAATACTGGGCCATTCTCGTTCAATTGGTCCATTGGTTCCATAAATCATTCTCGGTTGATTTTTCAATACCCTGGGCCGACTGGCACTGGACTGGCACTGGCCTATCGCTAGACTGTCACGCATTGACTAACTACAGCATAGAAACGCTGCCTATAATACATACCTCTTAAAAGCCAACAGATTGACTAGTGATGACAATCGCAAGGATTCGACAAGTATATATAAGAAAAGTTATGGTTTGGATCGGTGTCTATATAAAACATCGCATATTTTTAGTTGGGGAATTGGGCTTGGGACGTGGCGCGTTGGCACCGGCAGATTTGGTCTGCTGGTACAAAAAAGTCCCAAGTGGTGCGAGCACCAGGCGGGCGCGCCCGCTGGGCCCAGCTAGGCCCAGTTCTGGCACCACACGGGCCTAGCTATGCCCAGGTCAACACTTTTTCGGGCCCGCGAATTGGGGCTAGTTCCTGTATATATCCCCCAACATTTTTAAAGATTGGGCCAAAACTATTGATATCTGCTGCAACCAACTTGACGTAATACCCGAGACGAGGAACCGCAAGGGAACCGCGAGGTTAGGGGTAGAAGATTGAGTAGAGTAGAGATTGGGGTTGGTTGTTGGGTAGAAAGAGCCGTTAGGTGTTAGGATGGCCATTGAATGGTTAGGTGATTGGTGTTGGTTGGATATGGCTGCAATTGTTGTTAGAGTATATGGTAGTGCGCGGTTCATAAATATGGAAATGCCTGAGTTGCAGCCATGTCAGTTGCAACCATGGCAGCTGCAGCCATGACAGACCCAAGGGCGTGGTAGACTCAAGGGCTAGATTAAGGGTAGTTGGATCTGTTAGTATCTTGTCTAGACCTAACACATGTGCTGGGGAGAAAAACTAACCAGTCAAGGACTGCCAATTCTCCTATACCCAATGGACATTTATTGAAAGCTCAGACTTATCCAATACGAAAAAGTACTCACCCCACCCCAAAGCATATACCAGTGGTATTAATAGCTCAAATTCCAATTGGTGCCATCACATGTGTCAGACTTGCAGCATTTTAGCTGCGAAAACGGTTGCGAAAAGTGAATGCCCCTAGTAATCTGGTATAGATAATGTGATCCAATTCCAAGGTTTTGTCTTGTGTTAAGCTGGAATGTGTTGGCATGATACTCGCAAAGTTCGGAACTCCACTATATAAGTCACGGCCAAACCCAATTGGACAGAAGTTTGCCAATGAAAGACTTATGGAAAGTGCCCTTGAAAGTCGTAGCTGACTTGCAATGCTTCTGTTGTTTCAGCCAGTCAATGAAGGTCTAGATTCCATGGCCTTTGGAAAGGGACACATCAATACAACCACTTAGGGCCTCGGGAAACATGACAAAGGAACGACCAAATGTTTATACTTTTGACAGGTTGTTAGACCATTGGGCCCAAAGTTATTTTGGTAGTGTTTTAATGGAAAGCTCCTGGATACTAGTTTCGGTAGGTTTAGTTAGTCTATGGAATTCATACCTCATAACCAATGTCTGGTAAATAATAGATATTTTCAATGACAGGCTTGACAGTTGTTCTGGAAACAGAACTATCTACTTCATAGCAACACAACCCAGCGTGACCATGCTCTTATCTATGACGTATAATACTCTATCTGTTTTATCATATACGGCACCAGGAACTTTACCCTTTTAGTACAACGTAACAAAGCGCAAACAACTTAACTTTTAAGCCAAACATTAAACCTTCCCCTCCTTTGACTCTCGGACTTCCAGTGAACTTAACCTGACACACTGATATGGTTTAGCCCACAACACGGTTTAACCCGTGACACGGTACAAGGTTTCCATCCAAACTTTACACGGCTTTATTAAACTTCAAGATTCTTAAAGGTTAACAGGGCCAATAATTTCATTTTCTGCATCCTTCATATGGCACCAGTATTGTTTCGAATTAAGGATTTATTCTACCATACGGCACCCTAGCAACCAAGTAACTTTTGGCGTGCGCGAACCGATAAACGAAAGAAGATTAAGATATCTCCACCTCTATTAATAGTAGTGACAAAGGTTGTAGGGATAGAGGTTGCAGTGGCAGAGGTTACACTGGTAGTAAACACCTACTTGTTGAACCTCCGTTTGTTGAACCTAGAAAAGCGTGTGGTAGAACCCGGTTTACCCGAACTCGGGCTTTTACACACTATCCCGATGAGTAATGTAGATCTTATTGTGGTGGTGCCAAGATGTGTCTGGCACCCAAGTGCTCCTCAAGCGCTACACCACTTGCTTCTTTGATATCTTGACTTACTGCCGTGCCAATACCAACATCCTTACCCCAGGTGTCTGTTCTACTCAGTGTCTGACCTTGTCAGAGCCCTAGTCATCCCCTCCTCGTTAAGTTAACCATATCCCATACTAAGATCTGGACAAAGGTGGGGACACCTTAACTCCAGTAATTGTTCCGGTATTTAATCCCTGGGTTCCGTAACGGATATTAAATCCGCCACCACATTATCCCGTTCTAGGCCCTTGCTGGGCAGCGCCTGAACGCCGGGGGTACGATCCCTGTATCCAAGAAATGTCGTGCGACATGCCCGGGGAATATGTACCCTGTCCATCTGCCAGAGGAAGATCTGCAAATACTGTTGCAGCTGCTCTGAAGGTTGGTCAACTCAACCCGAGACAAGAATTTCATGGTTGTTCTCTCAGTTGATTTACCTAGAACCCGTCAAGGTTGCTGGGCCCAAGAAATCTTGACACATTAGACAGGCTGCCCCCACCAACATTAAATTAAGCCCACCAAAACCCAAAGGCCTGGAGCCAAATTAAAATCACCGAAATCAAATCACCAAAAGAACATTGACCAAAATCTTCGTAATTGAATAATGGCAACCGTAGGCTATGCGTCAATCTCGTTATAATTGTTCCTAGCGAGCAATTCCCCATCCTTCCACTAGCGACTATTGTAACCCTAACACTCGATCAAACTCTAAACTCCACACGGGCAGTTACCGAAATTTCATCCTCTTTGGAATTAGGAATCTGGAGAAAATGGTCTAGAAAATACCCAAGCTGCTGGGATAACTATTCCCCACAATGCGGCAGATTGTTCGCGCGATGCCTATACCCCAGATGGTCTAGCCTTTGTGGTGTTCGGGGTTTAGAACTTCCCGGTATATCTCCAGGCACAATCTTCCCATATAGAAAATTTACCCGACACTCCTGCACCCTTGTCTACACCCTAGCTCCACTTGGGGAACTTAACCCGCGCGCACGATGGCTAAATAACCATGGTAATATGGGGATCCTATTCAAAGTTACGCCCCTCGTTCCCACTCGGGGGTTGCTAACCGTACCCCTCCTCAACCCCAATTTCCCCAGCTCAGGGTTATATGGAGGATTCCAGACACACAAGAATTTTTTTTGGCACCCCCACCCACCTCAGCACTTCCCCAATTGGCTACCAGAGCCCAAGATTTACTATTTAGGATTAATTAGACGGGATTTACTGTTTTGCTGACAGCAAAAGTAGTGTGTGCCGGGAATATCGTTCGAGTATTGCTGTACCAACAGACCTTAAACATCACGACTCTTGTAACATCTCACCCCATATAATCTACACATACGACTCCCGGGTCACTCCATCATTCCCGGTTAGGTATTCATGAACGCCATTTTGCCATTTAAAGTAATTGTAACACACGATTTTTTGTTTTTTTTTTTGTTGCTGCCACATTACATCATGGGAAGTTTTTTTTTTTAATATTTTTTCTTTTTTGCTTTGCGACATAGTACAAGGTGAAACAAACAATAGTAAAAATAACCTTTTTGAATGTGGAGGTGTCTCTGTTACACTGCCGTATCTCTACTGCAAAAAAAAAACATTACGGGGGGCTGAATGGTATATAAACCAGGCCAGATCCCCGGGATTTTTTGTAGTTTTTCCTCTTGTTTTCTATATATTTGTATTCGTTTCATAATGTCTACTAGTGAATCTGATAAGGGTTCAGGAACTCCAGGTCAAGACAGATTAATGACCGACAATAAAGAAGCTGAAAGTCCACCACCAGTGGCCCCAACTCAACTGAATGGGCTTGATGATGATAATACTTATGATTTTATTGGTTTACAAGGTAGAAAATTACATTTAGCGGTTGCCATTTTATGTGGGGTTGGGTTTATTTTATTCGGATATGATCAAGGGGTTATGGGTTCTTTATTAACCTTGGGTCATTTTAGAGAAACTTTCCCAGAAATGGATACCGTTACTTATGGATATTCTAGATCTGCGTACCAAGGTATGGTTATTGGGATTTATGAAATTGGGTGTATGACTTCGGCTTTATCTACCATGTATTTGGGTGATAAGCTTGGTAGAGTTAAATTGGTGTTCATTGGTTGTTGTATTATGACTCTTGGTGGGGCTTTACAAGCTTGTGCTTATCATGTTGAACATTTAATTGTTGCTAGAGTTATCACTGGGTTAGGTAATGGGTTTATTACTGCTACCGTCCCAGTTTGGCAATCTGAAATTGCTAGACCAGAAGCTAGAGGGAAATTGATTTGTATTCAAGGGGCTTTAATTGCTGGAGGTATTGCTATCTCTTATTGGGTTGATTTTGCCTTTTATTTTACTAGAAACTTACACCCTCATGCTTCTGTTTCTTGGAGATTCCCAATTGCTTTCCAATGTGTTTTCCCAATTTGTATTATTCCAATTGTTATGAAATTACCAGAATCTCCAAGATGGTTATTAAGAAAAGGTAGAGAACATGATGCTAGAAAAGTTTTCTCGGCTTTAGAAGCTTTACCTGCTAATGATGCTTTAGTTTCTGAAGAAGTTGATGAAATTCAAAAAGCCATTAAAATGGAACAATCTCAAGGAGCTACTGAATTTTCTTTTAAAATCTTATTTACTCAAGGTAATAAAAGACATTTCCATAGATTATGTTTGGCTGGTTGGGCTCAATTAATTCAACAAATTTGTGGGATTAATTTAATTACTTATTATGCTGGTACTATTTTCGAAAGTTATATTGGATTAGAACCTTTGGAATCTAGAGTCTTGGCTGCTTGTAACGGTACAGAATACTTTTTGGCGGCTTTGATTCCTATTCTTTTCATTGAAAGATGGGGTAGAAGACCTTTGTTGATTGCTGGGGCCACCGGTCAATGTCTTTGTATGGTAGTTTTAACTATTTCTACTTATTATTCTGATGAAGATTGGGGTGGACATAGGGATGGTGCTCCAATTGTGGCTGCCATTTTCTTATTTGGTTTCAACACTTTCTTTGCTTTGGCTTTCTTGGCTGAAATGTGGTTATTACCTCCTGAATTAACTTCTTTGGAAATTAGAGCTCCTTCAGCTGCTATTTCTACGGCTTGTAACTGGATTTCTAACTTTTTGATCGTTATGATCACTCCAGTTTGTTTCGAATCTATTGGTCCTTTCACTTATACTATTTTCGCTGCTGTCAACTTTTTGATTGTTCCAGTGTTATACATTTTCTATCCAGAAACTAAGGGTAGATCTTTGGAAGAAATGGATCTTATTTTCCACAAAACTCCTATCAGTCAACCATGGAAGGTTGTCAGTATTGCCAAACATATGCCTTATATGCATGCTGGTCTTCATCAAGATGGTGAAGCTGCTGACTTTGGTTTTGATCAATTATCTGCTGACAAGGCGGAGGTATCTCATTCTGACAAAAACTAAGGATATTATCAAGTTACTGTGTGATTGGTACCTTAATTTTGTCTAAAATGAAATTTAATTTACAGTGTATGATTTGTTTATTGTTATAAATTCTTTTAATTCTTGATTTTTTTATTTACATGTATCATTATCTTGTTGCAAGACCATGATATCGAAGTTTATATACATTTTATATATATGCGATAGATTGACAGAGATGTAATGTAACAGATAATATTTTATATTTAACATAAACCGTAGAGCTAAAGAGTTATCTTTTTAAACAATAGCTTTAGAAAAGCTTTTTCTCGATAATGATCTTGACACTTGATTACTTAGTTGACGATCATATTTATGTTTTAACAGAACCCCTCTATTGAGTTGGTACCGTTGTTGGTAAGATCTTTGACGGTTTAATTGGTTAAGTAAATAGGTTTCGTAGACAAATAACTTATGAGCATAATTGTTCATATTAGTGTTAGTTTTACTTTTAGGCATCACCGGTCTTTGAGGAGGCTTTTGGTTGGTTGCAAAAACGTCAGACATGGATTGCAAAAACTGGAATTTTTCCACTGGTGGTGGACAGTATTTGGGGAGTCTAACATGGGACTTTTTTGGTCTAGCAAAGATTGTAGAACCAGTAGTAGCAGTAGAAGTGGTGGAATATGGAGTGTTAGAATAAGTCTGTTGAGGAATTCTCACAGATCTTTTATGTTGCATTCTTTCATTATTTGATTTAATGAGAAGTTCTAATCTTTCCAACTCCCCGCCTTTGAACAAACGGGTGTCAAAATTAGGGTCAATAACATTGAGGTACATCATTATAAGAAGAACAAGTGGTGAATAAGTTTCAAGATAATCTGGGGTATTCTTCTTTATTTATAGTCAAATTTCAGCAGAACAAAATTTATTATTGAGGAACTTATAGACAATTAAGGTCATGCACCCCATAAAATAGAAGACTTAAATCGTTCTAAGCATAATATAAAACCTATTGTCTCTTAACGCTATCTCTACACTTTCCCAAAAAATGGCTGCAACTTCCTTATCAGGTTTTTCGCAATCGGGGCCGCTCCGGGTAAGGCAACCATAAGAAAACGTCGCGTGCGGTGTCGCGCGAAATGTCGCTTTGAAAATTTTTTTTTTTCCATTCATTGGCAAAACCGTTCTAAACATATATATACATACTTGGAGATAGTTTTATCCTAAAATATGAGTTGGATATTTGGAGGTTCCCAACAGAACAAACAAGAAAACGAATTAGGATTCGATCCTAAACAAGTGAATGATGTCAGCAGTTTCCTCAGTCAACCCGGAGTGTTTGAAAGTCAAAAGTTACACCCATTAGCCGGGTTAGATAAAGGGATTGAATATTTGGATTTAGAAGAAGAACAATTAACCAATGTCGAAGGGGCCCAAGGGTTAATACCATCAAGAAACTGGACCGATGATTTATGTTATGGGACCGGGGCTGTATACTTATTAGGGTTAGGTATGGGAGGAGCCTATGGAATGCAAGAAGGATTGAAAAACTTGCCACAAAACTCATCACCAAGATTAAAATTGAATACCGTATTAAATCACATTACTAAGAGAGGTCCTTTCTTAGGAAACTCTGCAGGAGTATTGGCGTTAACTTATAATTTGATCGATTCATCTATTGATGCCATTAGAGGTAAACATGATGATTTAAATTCTATTGGAGCTGGGGCTTTGGCTGGAGCTCTTTTCAGAAGTAGTGCAGGAGTTAAACCAATGGGTTATTCTACGGCTTTAATGGCTGGTGCTGCCGGATTATGGTGTGGGGTTAAAAGATTCTTACAATAATTAACTGTAAGAAATGAATTCACAGAGTGATTTCAAAAAGATGATGAGAGATGAAAATTCAACAGTGCTTGAATAGTAAATAGCATTACCACAAAACAATCTTGTGTATAGAAAAGAATTAGTTGTACATTAATCGTGTGATCATTAAATCTTAATAAACTTATTGGATGATTCTGGTATCGATAATTTTCTCTTCATTGAAATGGGGGATGAATCAAAGGTTTCCACTTGACCTGAAGGTTTTGGGTCTTGGATGAATGAAACATCCAAAGATTCGTTGACTTCTATAAAATCTTCATTAAAATCTATCAATTTTGGAGTTTTTTGAACCTCAAGTGACTCTTTTTGCTCTTCAGATAACCCATTCAATACTTGTTCTTTCTGCTCGGTATACTCTTTAACCGACATTAATGTATCTTTCTGTAAATGTCTGAATTTGATCTTATCCATGAACTTTAATTGATTACTCATATCAGGAGTGGTGTCCAAATAATCTGGTTTGTTAATTTCAAGGGCCAAATCCAACATATCTTTATTAGTCTTCAACTTGGCAAACATTTGATAAAATTTGGACTTGGATGGTAACTGATTCAACAAAATATATTTGGTGTTAGAAGGATGGTTATTGAACTTGTAACAGATTTTCAAGAATTCTAATATAAGTATAGGCCATGGCAATGGGTCATGTAAGCTGAACGCTGAAGGATTCCCCTCTGCACTTTCTGCAATCATACCTCCAAGATGTTTATATTGAGGATAAGTTGATTTTAATTTGATCAAGTCCAAGTGATTTTTCACATTTCCATTGATAATTAAACTGATATGTTTATACTCATTGTTGAACAATTTCATAATTTCTGGTAAATAATCGTGGATTGGGTCTTGACGATTTCTCATGTCACGAGTACGACAATGTATGGTAAGGTTTTGGATTCCTGTTTGACATATCTTATGAATTAATTCAAGAGTAGAAGGTAAGTCTTTTAATAATCTGATCTTACAACTTATGGGTTTATTATTAGGATTCCCGACTTTGGTGACCAAACTTTTCAAGATTTCACATAATAATGAAGAGTTGGATAACAAAGCAGCACCCATACCTGAATGAACTGAAAAGTTTTTGGGACATCCACAGTTTAAGTCAATTGCATCCACATCGTTAATAACTTTCAATCCCGCTTTCACTGCCAACTCAGGATCGGCAGAGCCCATTTGAAATACTAACTTTCCAGTTTCTAAAGGTTTGTATGTGTTAAATGCTACTTTTCCATTGGATTCAAGAAACTCCACTGTATTCAAGATTTTATTTTCATGCCTAGTACAACCAATAAGTTTTTTATCGACGATTTCCGGTCCCCAAACAATGTCGGCTCCATACAATAAAGCTAAGAGTCTAGTAGGAAGCTCACCACTCCGCACCATAGGCGCTAGGACTAATTTACCTTGGTAACTAAGCATCTTTGATTAGAGAATTTATTGATGCTCATTGACAAAAAAAATGCGACTTCCGCCTGCAAATGCCCGGGGATCACCGTGCTAATCCTGGTGCTAGCGAGTCGGTGCGATGGGACGAGGGACGTTTCCAGTCCTGTATATACCGCCCGAACACCGTTTTATTTTCGAGCATATATATGGGGAAGAACTGTACCTCTATACCGAATAACCTTTCCCAGAATAGATTGCTCCGACAAGAACCTACCCAGAAACAAGTCAGTTAACATTGACACGAAATTGCTCAATGGCAAACCTTGACACGACACCTTCTCCTCACTCGCCACTTGTCAGGTCTTGAAAGCAGCAACATCGGAGTTTCCGGAGAAAAAGAAAACCCAAGAGTGTGGAGACCTAGGTAAGCTGACCATAGTTAAAGTTATTTCAATTACCTCGACCGGTTCGGTGCCATTTAATATGACAAAATAAGATTTGCATTGGCAAACTGGTTATTGGATACTTTTACCCCAGCTTCCGCAGCATGACAGAAAATGGGAGTGTCTAGAACAAGAAAATAAAACCCCAGAAAATGTCAAATTGAACCAAAAAGAAAGCGGTTAAAAGAGAGAGGTATATAGTGTAGACCTAGTAACACTGTCACTCCATCCTCTAGAACACTTGCCCACAAAGGCCAGCCAAAAACACCGAGCTCCAACTAATTCTTCCCCATATGTCATGGATCAATTGTATGCGGGCAGGAAAAACTCCTCACCATTATGCAGGACTGGAAGGAGTTCCAGGTGAAATTCAAATTTAAGCTTTTAGATGAAGAGATGAAGATTAGAAATCAACCTCAATAACAGGGAGTCAAGTATGAATCAATTGATTATAATACGATCAATTGAGTCCATAGCTGCTCATAGGCGTATGGTACTCCCCCTCTTGGTGTTGTGGCTCACTTTTCCTTCTCTCAGACCCTTAAAAGGGCCGCTCTATCGGCTTTTGTTTAATAACGGTCGTGTGCGGCTGTGGATTTTTTTTTTCTTTTTTTGCAATCATTTTGAGATGAGATAGCATTTGGCAGCCTCGCACATCTATACTACAGTTAATTGACCCTCTACAATGACTTATATAACCCCTTTGGATGATATATATACTTAACCTAAGCGTTCTCCCGACCTCTGGCTATAATCCGACCTCTTTGGACCTATTTGGCAGACCGATCTTAAGCTGGAGTGACTTGGTCATGTCTTACAATCAAAAGCTGATAAAAGAAATTTTCTCCTTAAAAAGAAATTTTCTGTTTCTGTATAAACAAACATATAAAAAAAAAATTTTTTTTTGTAATATAAGACTCATCTAAAAGTCACATTTTGTTTTGTTATCAACTGATTCCATTTGTTAATCGTATCAATTGCCACGAGAATCGATTGAAAGCTATTAAATATGTCTACAATTTATCATCCTATGGCTAAGTCAATTAGCTACCGGCTCAATGATGGCTGCTTAACGCCTCAAGGGTTGGAATCTAAAATCACTGGATCCAGTGGTAATGAAAATGGAACCAATGATCTTTCGGGAGCTTCTAGTAATGGGGTCAATTCTCCTGCTTCTGTCAATGGCACCAATCCTGGTTCCTTAAAAGCCATTAATACTGCTGCTGCTGCTGCTATTAATTCCAATACCAATTCTTCTTCTACCATCTTATCACCTCCTTTATCACCTTTCCAACCTGATGAAACTGTGTCTTCCCATTCAGAATCGGTTTTTGCTAACAATTCCCAACCTGAAACTAAATCTTATTTGTCAAGTAAAGCTCCTTTTAAAGTTGAGAATTTTAATAATTATCAATTGAAAGTCAATCCTTGGAATTCTTTTAAACATTACAGATCAAATCAGTTCGAATTTTTGAAGAAGTATTCTGTAATTCAAAAGAAACAATCTCAAGATAAGTTAATTAAAGAAAAAATGGTTACTAAAAAGAGAAAATATAATACCACCAATTTAGATAATTCAGATTCAAATTCAAATTCTAATTCTAATGGGAACAATTTCAACTCAGACAATAAGGTAAGAACCAGAAGAATTATTAAAGAATCAAACACTGAAATCTCAGATAAAATTGATTCCAACAATTTACCTCAAACTCCAAAACGGAGAAAGGTTCCAACTCATAAAGTCAGCTCACCAGGAGGATCTCGTGCAGGATCTCCAGCTGGACAAAATCCTCACCATCTGCAACAACAACAAAGTCTTATTGATGAGAACATTCCAGATTATTCTCCAAGTACTTCGACTTTACCTAACAATAACAAGTGTTTGAAAATTGATTGGAAGGGACAACCTATGGATTTATCAAATGATCCAAATATTCATAAATTACATCCAGCTGAAATTATGTTGGCATCGATTTTAAGATTACCATGTAATGTATTCTTGGATTCTAAGAGAAGATTTTTCTATGAGAAAGTTAATCGGTTAAGAAGTGATATGCAATTCAGAAGAACTGATGCTCAAAAGGCTTGTAGAATTGATGTGAACAAAGCTTCAAGATTATTTGCTGCTTTTGAAAAGGTAGGATGGTTAAAGGATCATCATTTTGATAAATATTTATAAGCATTGGGTAATGGGAAAGGAAATTAGGAAAGAAAATTAAAAAAATAAAAAAAAAAGGGTAATGGTTTTCTATTATAGAAAGGCTAGCATTGAAGTTGGTCTTCAAGGGATTAATTGGGTAACCACGCATTGTACATTAGTATTATATTGTTTGAAGTATTCTGTTCCAACAAGGATGTTGTGTTCATTTTGGTGTACACTATTGGGTATATAGAGTATTTATTGGATTTTGGTAAGGATTGGTTTTTAATGTATGTTTTATGTGATTCTGCGATTTTTGCATCTCTCCCTTTCTCTAACAAAGTTGAACAGTTAAGTTTAAAATTGATTGATGGTTGGAGTGTCGCTTAGTCAATTGACTTACACAAGTATTGCCAACTAATTACAATTGACTCCTACCTTTTCTCTCCTCATTTCTAAATCAATCCAGTAAGCCTCACTGTTGCAGCCGAAACTGCTAAAGTTGCAACCAAATCCGCGCAATTTCGATACAAATCAATTTCACCAAAGATGGAGTTTTCAAATCCTAGCAAAAAGATCTTTGATGGACACGATGTGGGTTACTTCAAACAGTCTTTGGCCTACAATAACTTGCAAGAGGCCATCAAGGCGATTGTGATGATGGTAAAAGGACAAGAGCTCCCCAAGAATGTATTGAATCCGCATCTTGTGAGCACTAAACCGAGTACAAACTCGAAATCAAACTTGCCACCCACCTTCCAACAAGCCGAAACCAATGGAGCCAAAGAGAGCTCCAACGCTGCGCTTGACATGGGCTGTAAGAATGGCTCGATAATGGTCGAAATTTTAGACCAATTGGACCAATTTATCACGGATACTCCTCCTATCGAAGGTCCTAGAAGGTTTGGGAATTATGCCTTCAAAGATTGGTATGCCAAAGTGGAGCAACATTCAGATAGATTTCTCGAGAGGTTGCAAATCAAAACAGTGGATAAGTTGGGATACATCAAAGAATTGAAGTGCTATTTCTTAAACAGTTTTGGGTCTCATGTAAGACTTGATTATGGGACGGGCCATGAGTTATCATTTGTGGCGGTTCTTGGCTCATTATTAAAGTTTAAATTGTTAAGAGACATTCTGGGAACTGAATTGTTGGTGATTTTTGCAAAATATTATGATATTGTCAGGAGATTGATTCTTTCCTATAGTTTAGAACCAGCAGGGTCTCATGGAGTATGGGGATTGGATGATCATTTCCACTTTATATATATTCTTGGTGCCGCTCAGTTCAATGATTCCGTGTCAAAAATGGTACCTCCAGTGGGCCAATGCCTTCAGGATACAGTGCTACAAGATTATATGAATACAATCTTATATCTTAATGCCATTGGATTTATTAGGAAGATTAAATCGGGTCCTTTTAATGAGCATTCTCCTATTTTATTTGATATCCACAATTCCGTCCATTTATGGAAAAAAGTTTTATCTGGCTTGTTGAAAATGTATGATGTTGAAGTATTGGGCAAATTCCCAGTGGTTCAACATTTTTGGTTTGGTAATGTATTGTATCCTTGGAAAGATAGACACGGGAATGATTTACCTCTTAACCCATTGCATAAGAAAGATTCTGAAACAGATGAAAAACCCCAAGAAGTAATTGAGGAACCAGGGTTTTTGAATGGTTCAGGAGTTAGGACCACTACTAATAACATATCCATGACAGGAGCGCCATGGCTAAGGAATAACCAAGCTAATGATCCTACAAGTCAAATCAGGAAACTAAATTCTCTTACAAGAAACGGTCCCACTTCAGCTCCTCCTCCTACAAAGTTTCCTTCTCCGAGGAGGCAGTAAACTAATGCATAGTTAATATCTATTTAATATATACGAGTAATGCTATGTCTACTTTCTAAAATTGAAAGTGGATCTACATAATGGACAAGTACTACTTCCGCTACTCTTAAACCACTTGTATAAACAAGCAGCGTGGAACTTATTGGAACAAGTACTACAATTCTTAGAAGGCAAGGAATGATCTTGATGCAAAATGGAGTAACAAATAGCACATTCCTCAAACCCAGAAAAGTGCAAGTTGACATTCTTCTTGAAGATTTCAATGGCTTCTATTATAGACCCATTGGTTAAAGAAATCACTCTTTGTGAGGACAAAAGCCATGCTTTCCACTCATTTTCAGTTAAACCAATTCTTTTAGATCCTTCTACCAGGACATTACCAAGAGGGAAGTTGTTGGGGATCTTGATCACCATTTCCATCACCTGATCGTCTATAGTAAAGCTGGACTTAATTTCATTGATGACTTTATTGATTTTGATATTCATTATATCAGTGACCAATTTCGACTTATTTGATTCAACGTCATTAATCATTTGTCCGATCAATTTGGAGGAAACATTCTTGTTGGTGAATTTCTCGATATCTTGTTTCAATTGAATATTTCTTAACTCATTATACCAAGATTGGACTTCACTTCCCAAATATTTACAATCCAAATAGTATATGTGTAACATAATCAAGTTTTTATCTGACATGGTAACGTTTAATAAATCAAATGTCTCAAAGTCATCTATGATCTTAATGTTATCGATTTCAATCACCTCAAAAATGTATTCCAAAAAGTTATTCAACAATTTATGGTTGTTCCTTAATTGGGAGATATATTGGTTTCTGATCAAATAGTTTATATCTTTCAAATGATCAAGCAATAAATACCAGCAGAGCAAGTAAGTAAATTGGGTCATGTCGTCATTCAATTCATGTGGTGCAAACTTCAAGGTAAATTCAATCAACGGAGCGGGCAATTTAATTGAATCTTCGTCGAAATCTTCATCTGTTCTTTTGAATTGATAATCAAGGACTAACTTTTGTTGAGCCTGAATGATATGGTCATGAAGCAATTTACACCCAATTACTTTCAATTGGTAATAATTACTCTCTCCTGTGACAAGGGAATATAACTTGGTCACCTGATCAGAGGAAATGTCTTTTATGGTCAATTTCTGGAAACATCTTTCTAACACATCGTGACACATACTAATTACCATAAGATTAGCCTCCTTGTCAAGATTTTGGATATCTTCATTAAGCAAAATGTTATTGAATAGTTCTTCTTTGGTTTGTTCACTCAAGTCCTTCTTAGTACTAAGATACTTAAGGGTAAAGTATCTTAATTCGTAATTCCTTTCTACTTGAATAATACTTAAATTATCTTCAACAAGCCTTTCAGTCAACTCCGCAATAGTTTCATCATCAGGATTACTAGGCTCAACAAGGCTTAAAAACTTAAGGAGCTGGCTTCTAACTTTTATAAATTCATCGTCATAGCACACATCACTATCTAACCATTTCTTGAATTGGAGCAAAACCATATTCAATCTCCGGCTAGGAATTGGCTCATAAGCTTCATCTTCACTATATCCCAAGAAGTTGTAACTCAAAATCACCCATTTCAAACCATCAGTTAAGATCTGTTGATCAGACTTGACTCCTAAAATCTCAGCCACTACAAAGTTCCGAATTCTTTCAAATTTTTGACTGCTTAAGAATGAGCTCAACCCAGATAAAACAATCCCGAGTTTGAGAGGGTTCTTTAATAACGGGTTGAACTCTATGTCTAGCGTGTCGAAAGTGTTCAAAGCAAAGGAACTGGATAAGTTATCAATCAAGTCTCTGAAAATTCTGGCCACATATGACAAATAACTGCCGGTGGTGGTATTCAAGCCTTGGTTTAGTTTGCTTAACACTTCGTTTGACGAATCAGTTTTGCCAGTCAAAAGCTCTAATAAGACCTTGAGGTCGACTTGTTTGGTAATACTGGTGAAGTTTTGAGCTAAAGATTGTTGAATCTCTAATAAACTATCAGCCGAGTACTGCTTATGATCCATCATGAAAATAAAGTCCTGGAGATACTGACTTAAAACACCACATAAGTAACATAATCTGGAAGCCACAGGTGAGTCCAGTGATACTTTACTATTGGCTAAAACCTTACAAACACCAAGGAGCGAGGCATCAACTCCACAAGACCCAGAATCCTCTATCAAATGGATATTTGCACCCAAAGAATTGGACACGGCTAATACACTCTTATCAATATTAGGCAATTTCACAAGCTCTTCCTCGACTTTTTCAAGTACCAATTGTTGTTTTTGAGTATCAATGAGACTCCAAATATCAGCACCATCAGTAGTAACATTGATGGATTTAATATACTCCCATAATGATGTACCACTTAATGGTTTCAAACTGGCAACGCTTTCTATAAAACCAATAAAGTTCTTGCATTCACCATAGTTTTGCCATGAAGTCTTCAAAAGTCTGTTAACAGTCTCTGTGCTAGAAGCATCTGGAGTGATAGAAGCCTCAGATTCTTCAAGGCTGAGTTTATTAAAGCAGCGACAGAATTCAAGTTCCTCTTCTTCTTTCACATTTTGCAAGACCCGGTTAAACACATCGCCATTGTTGATGAACTGGAATAAAATATCCCACTCATCAGAGGTCCGGGAGCCTGACTGGGTAATGTTCCCAAGGTACTCAGTCAAAAGCTCTGATTTGAGACATTCTTGGTAACTCCAATTGAAATGGTGTAATATGTCTTTAACAAATTTGGATTTATTGGAACCAATCATATCACACTTGGTTAACAAATCATCCACCATCTCAAACGTTTCAAACCTGCCTTCAAATCTGGGATCTTTCCACATATTAAATACATATTTCATAACAAAGTCTGCGGAATCTGCTTCTAAATATACCCCAATCCCATTAGTGAACTCCACGAGTTCTTCAAGACATTCATTGGTCAAGGGTAACTTCTTAGCAAGGACCGTATCCAAAATCTCAAATGCTCTTTTGATCTGAGATCCCTCTTCCGTCTCAGATAACTTTTCTAATACTCCTTGAACAATTCTGGATGCGTGTGTTTCACAAGATCTGATATGAAGCATCAAGTCAGAGTAAGCAGTGATTTCAAGAAGTTTCTCTCCAGATTCAACATATTTAAGAAGTTTATCATTCTCTGAAGCTAATATAACATCCAACTCTTCGTCTGAACAATCATTCAACAATTGAGATATCAATGTGATACACTTGTCTCTGGCTTTCATATCAGGACCTCTGGTGACATTCAATACTGAAATCAATTTAGGAATCAATGGCTGCAAAAGAGTCTGTTTATCACCAGGTAACACTTTTATAAACTCAATCAAACATTCGATAGCCGTTTGCTTATACCCAAATCCTCTTAAAATAGGCAATTGAGAACTTATAATACCAATGATGGTAGTATCCAATTTCAGTTCTTGTAAGTTGATCAGGGAGTTTTCAACAAACACAGTTAAGAATCTCCCTAATAATATAAAGTATACTGAATCCAGATTACATGGCCCCAATCTAATATAATCAGCCAATCTTAAGTCACTCTTACTACCACCTAATTCCCACATACTTTCCTTTGGTTTCTTTTTCCCTTCTAGTTGAGTAAACCTTGTCATCACCGTCAAAGTTCCCCAGAACTGAAGAATGACAGACCCATATATTATATTATTAGTAGGAATTCTGCTGGGTTTAATTTTAATATCTTTGATGAACCGTTTCGAGGCATGCTTATATAAGCTTCTGGCACTAGAAATAGTTTGACATAATTTATTCTGTTGGTTCTTGGTTTGTTTGTCTTCTTGGAATATAGATCTCAATAAGAGCAAGTATGACATGGCCATTGAAGCATTAAATGTTTTTGGAGTAAACACAATAGCCATATAATCCCATAAAGATTCATTGTCTAGTAAATTTTCAATCTGTTCCAATTCCTCTTGTTCAAGTTTAAGATTGACTTCAGGATCATTGATCAATTGAATCAATTGGTTTAGTAGCATTAAACTGCCACTCATGATTCTTTCATGCTTAGCAACCGCATCAGAATCGGTGGTATTTCTCTCATCTGAAAGGGTCTGTTTAGTTTCTAGCGTCAAAGATACTACTATAAAATGCAATATTTCACTGGCAAATATCTGCCAGATCTTCTTATCCACCTTATCATGATCATTTTGGAAACACTCACACAAAAGCGTATACCCATTTTTAGCCACAGTCTTATCGCTGTCGGTATTAGACAGTAGCCAAATTGGTAAGGAGGATTTTAAGTATTTGGTAAAACTCTTTCCTCCAACGTGAGTCAAGAACTTGGCTTGAACATTCTGACTCAACACTCTTACGGCTCTGGAATTATCAAACGCCAATTTGGGGTACACTTGAGTCCATGCTTGGATGACTGCTTCTGAGTTTAAATCTTCTCCATGCTGTGGTTGGTCAAAAAGCTGGCAGAAATCATTTAATGACTTTTCCTTGGTGGTAGCATCCTTCTTCAAAAGTGATTTAAACACAATAGTAATGGTAGGATTCTGGAGAGTACTAACATCCGGAAGGGCGGTGAAGTAGTTTAGCGATACCGGGAACCCGTTGTGTCCAATATCTGATTGGATTCTAGTTCCATAGTCGCCATTCATCTTCCTTACAATTGTTACAACTGGTATACGATTGAAGTATAGCTATACTGAGATTACAAAATTTTTCAGTGAAGTTGCGAAATATATATAATAATGCGATAATGATTACATCGTCTCCATTTCCTTATAAAACTGCTTGACCTTATCAGAAGCCATGATTCTTCTCGGATTGAAGTTCTTGATCTCGAGATTGTTCTTGTCAACAGCTCTGGAAAGCGCCACATAAACCTGCCCTTTTTCAAAGATTCTCTGTAAGTCTACCTTCAATCTCTGAATGGTTTGTCCTTGAGCTTTATGAATAGACATGGCCCATGAAAGGAGTAAAGGTAATTGAGTTCTGGTGATTTCCTTTCTATTTAAACCAGTTTCAAGTGTAAACGGTTCAGGAGTCACCAAGATCACCGAATTGTATCCATGAGTATTCTTAAAACTTACCACTGGATATAATTGAGTTTCATTTTCTAACCTAGCTAGTTTAACCAATTTGTCAACTTTAGACACTCTATAAGGGGGGATTTGATTGTAGATGATTTGTTCTGGTGGGGTCCAGTCTTTGTTGTTGCCAACTTTGGAGATAATCAAGTTTATTTCTTGAAGTAATGCTTCATCATTAAGATACTCGTTATCATAAATTTCTTCAATTTGTCCAAAAAGGGTAGAAGTACACATAAATAAGACTCTTCCAATAGACCCATTAACAATAGTTTCATCTCGGTTTTTCAAATACATCACTTGGGCACCAGGCTTTAATACTAATGTCTTTTCACACATCAAGTTATCCAATAATTTCACTTCGTATTCAAGAGAAGTACTATCGTCAGCAGTGAAAGTAGACCCTGAATATTTGATATTATTCAACCGAATATCATTAGCTCTTTTAACTTCAGCACGTGTAGGAAATAACTCGGTAGGTTCAATCCCATCATCATATACTTTTGGTTTTTGTAAATTGATGAATTTGGAAACCATATCATTATCCATCTCTCCAAATCTTAAGGCATTAAGCATATCAATTAATTCAGTATCACCTCTTTGTCTAAACACTTTGGTCAATAAAATGGTTTTATGAATCACTTCATTCCAAGTCTTACTTTCAAAACAATATTGAGCGGTCCCATCTCTGCTTACTGGAGGTAATTGGAAAAAATCCCCGGTACAAACAAGTTGAATGCCACCAAATGGCTGGTTACTATTCCTTAAGACTTTTGCAAGTTCACAAAGCTTAGCAAACAATACCCCATCTATCATCGAAACCTCATCTACAATAAGAACCTTAAGTTCCCTCCATTTTCTTAAAAGAGCCGGTTTCCTTTCTATCATTTTAGCCATGGCATCTACAGTTCCTTGACCAATCCCAATTCCAAGGAACCGATGAATAGTCTGACCACCAATATTACAAGCAGCCAAACCAGTAGATGCCGTAACACCAACTCTAGAAGTTCCATACTTAGCCAGAAGTCTTCTGACTAATTGCCTTAAAATCACCGATTTCCCCGTACCAGCACTACCAGTATAAAACACATTTTTATTCTTTTCTACAATTTGAGTAATTACTGCCATTTGTTCTTTACTCAAATTTATATCACCAGAATCAGAATTGTTATCTTGAGCTTTGGGTCTGTTGGCCCGTGGTACTTTCCGAGGGATTTGTTCGAGAGTTTCGAAAAGTTGGTCATACCCTCTCTTACGATCACTAGAATTATATTCAACTTTCACGTTTTTATCCAGTTTAACACGATCAAAGGACCGGCTAAGTATAGGGTTACGGAAGTTATTCATTTCTGGGGATCCGAAAGAAGTATCTGAACTACCCACATCATCAAACCCATCGTTTTGGCTGGTTCTAGATAATGCAGAATCAGACCGAATCATACCCATTTTCTCAGGAGTTGTCATGGCCTGAAGCGGTCTACGAGGCAACGTTTTGTGGGGGGTTTGGGCGGCATTGGACTTTAACGGCTTTACCAGTCCTCCACGAGGAGCAAAGAAGCTGGAAATGCTCTGTTGGGTTCCATTATCCTGGCTTTTCATTGTGAACAGCGGTAGTTAAGATCTAAACAAACGCGCTTTGAAAATTACACAATTTGCAGCCTCACCAAAAGATTGGCTCACAACGACACAAAGTACTACAGTCTCAACACTAACAACTAAACTAACAACTAGAACTAAACCAACTACAACTAAAACAGCTATAACTAGAACAACTACAGCTTGTGACACCACAAGCGTCACAGTGAACACAAACACAATCCTCTAATATATGAATGATTGTTCTGTTCAATTCTCTCTATATCGTACGGCTTTAACAGAAATCCTAATTTTTGCGACACAAACAATTTCTCGTTACTCGTGACTACCAACTACCGACTACTAGATCAATAATATAGATACAAACGAGACAATACTAACTAGAACACAACTAAGCAACACAGATAAACCTTTCTACAACTCTATACTTTACAATTCTCTGCTTCAAATTCCCCACATTCTCTAACATTCTCTAACATTCCTATACTGTGAAGCGTACCTGAGACATCGCACATCTCCATGCTACCTCGCGACTATCTATAACTCAACTATAACCATTTACTATCGAGTCCACTAACCCATGCACCACTCCCACCACACAGATAGGGACCTACGGACGGACCTACGGCCTGACCGACGGTCGCAGCCGGACGAAGAGTTCAAAGTACCGACAAAAAGACCCAGTGTGTTCTCAAAGAGTATGAAGAAACTCACCAAATCATCTTCGATCCTTAACTTTAATTCGGTATTAAATAGTTCTTCAGATCCAAAAGAGGCTAGCCCTCAATCGCCTAATGATAGCGACAATAGCCGCAAAACCAGCCATGAAGATAATGGGTTCCAAGCTATAGGTTATAATGCCGTAGCTACCACCAATAGAGAGCCAGTTCATGTGATGCATTTACCCGATAGATCTGCCACGCCACTTCCTTCGTCTCGTAAGACTTCTAGTGGATCTCAATCTTCTATTAGTGACATGAAACCAGAGAGACCAGTATTCTCGGGTGAGTATAGAAATAATAGTATCACCAGTAGTGCTGCCAGTTTTTCCTCACTAGATCCTAAGTCTAGGTCCACCAGCCAGGGCGATCCTTCTAGTGGATTGGCAGCAGTGGGGCTTCATTTAGCCGGCTACGGGCTTTCAAACGAAGATTTGTTTCAGCCACCTCCTCAAGTTAGGTCTAATTCCAAGTCCAGTGCTAAACAAATGCCCAGTCAATTGAATACTATTTATCAGAATGGACCTCAAATTGATAATGACGACGTGTCTGTATACTCAAGAAACACACCGAGTATTAATACCAGATTAAGACCATCTGGCACCAGTAGGACGTCGCCAATTCCTTATACGGGGCCATCACCTAGTTCGGCTTCTCCTGGGCCTATAACCACACCTCCAAATCTCGTCAACTACCAGAGTCCACTCCTTCAGTCTTTCACGGCTGTAGCTTCTAACATGAACCAAATCCCTGAACCGGAGATCGTGGACCATTTATTCGAGAACCTTTTGAGTATAAGAGCATTCTCCGAAAAAGCAGTACAAAAGCTTCGGGAACAACCTACTAAACGGAAATGGGAACTTTTGTTACGGGAAAATGAAACCAATATCAATTTTGACTTGAAAATGCTTATGTCTAGAGCTGTATCTCCTCATTCAGGTATCGCAACAGAAGAAAATGACACCCCAAGTAAATCTAGCTCTGAAATCACGAACTATAAACGAGCAAAGATAAAAGAAGGGTCACCAGAATGGTATGTTCAAAAGATTTTTGGAGGCAAACTTTCTGCTAAAGATTATAAAAAATTGGAGAAGAAGTTATCTGTTTCAGACAAAAATCATAACGCTGCTGCTTGGTTAAGTGATTTTGTAAACTCTCAAGGGGAAGCAGCATTATCGGTAATACTTTCTAGAATCAACAAGAAGAGTATCAAGTCAAATGAAGAATTTGATAGAGAGTATCATATAATCAAGTGTTTAAAACCCATTTTAGGGCAAACTGAAGAATATCAACTGACACCATTCATTCACAGTGGATATGCCAATAAACTTCACCTTGTCAAGTCTATAACGTTCTCCTTGACATCTCCTCGTTTAGCTACCAGAATCCTTGTCACAGAAGTGCTTATCTTCTTAGCCTATAACCAAGATTCGGAATCATTATCTTTAATTCTAGAAAGTATGACGGCCCTACAAGATAACATGGGTGATTTTATACGATTCCAACCTTGGCTCAGTTCATTTGAATCTTTTATTGATACTTATTTCATTGGCGATAGGTCTTCTAAAGTGATTTACAATGCCAGTATGAAAGATTATTCCTTAACCAGTTTGTTACTTATTAATGGAATTATAGTGAAAGCAGAACTGATCAAGCTTAGAATCAATCTTCGGAGAGACTTAACTGACTCTCGGCTCAATAAGATATTGGATAAGTTACGAGTTATTAATGATACTCGTATAGACGAAGAGATTGAAAAGTATGAGGTTTTCGCTGAAGGGGATTATAATACTTACTTTGGTTTAGCTGATACTTCTGCCAGTGTAGTTTCAGATGAATATGAAGCAGATGATTTGGATGGAGTTTATCAGCAGGTAAAACAATTATATCTTTCCACAGATATATCTGCTGAGAGAGAATTAAAGGCTATTCTTGCTAGATTATTAGCACTAAAGGAAACTGATAGACCTCTTCAGGAAACCAATAAACTCTTACGATTGGCAGAGACTATCATTCAACATGTGTTTATGGAAGGAACTGATTTCGAGTCCAATCAAGACTCGACTATAAATGAAACCATTCACAAATTATTTGAAAAACACATGTCTGGATCTGATGTGAAAGAATTGGAGCTACTTAACGGTGAGTTATCTGATAAGTTGAGAGCTTTAAGGATGGAAAATGATAAGCTTAAGCGAGATGTTTCATTGGCAGTCTATGATGATAATATGGAGGCATTGAAAGGTGAAAACACCTTGAGTGCCAATAAAATCGCTGCTCAAGAGCGTGAGGTTAACCAGTTGAAGGATCAAATCAGAGCTTTGACTGAACAATTGGAGAAGTCTAACAGAGATGATTCTACTGGTCTTTCTCCAATAAAGTCTTCTACCATTGCTGCTCGGGGGAAGAATGTTATGATAGACGAGCTTAACTCGAAGTTGGGTCATGGTAGAGGAAATCAGATGGACCTAGGTATTGATATGGGTAGTGGGGTCAACTTAAATGATGGTACCACTGGGACTAGTGCCACCGGGACCAGTTTAACTGGTTTAACAGGCACTGGTGGTTTAGGCACTGGAGATCTAGGCACTTCTGGCAATTCCAGTGCTGGACCAAATTCCAGTGTGGTCAAAGGCAGCGAGGCGGACCCCATATACATCTCCGACAGAAGACTGTCGAACTTCACTGAGTACCAGGAAGATTTCAGGCCAGGATCCCCCACCAAAGGAAAAATAGGCCAATTGAAAGACAGACTGGATAGTTATCATCCTCCACGGCCCCCTACTCCACCTCCACTCTTTTCAAAAACCAGAAGTAGTGTGTCACTTTTGAATGATCCTCAGTATCGTGGAGAGCCAGGACAATCGGTACCAGTTCTAGCACCATCAGTACCAGTACCCCCACCACCACCAGTTCCCGGATTCTTACAAAAACTCGTTGACCAAGCACCTGAAAAACCAGTACTTGAAACTCCAGTAGCACCCCCACCACCACCCCCACCCGTGCCACAGTTCTTAGAAAAAATTGCCAAATCTAATACTCCAGCCCCACCCCCACCACCACCGCCGCCTCCACCGGTCCCTCAATTCCTAGATAATCTCCAAAAGGCTGCATCTGGTACACCACCACCGCCTCCGCCTCCTCCACCACCACCTCCACCTCCCGCTAAAATCCCTTCTGCTACTGCATCTCCAGAAGATAAACCCCATACTCCTACACCCATTCCAGAAAAAGAGGCCACCCCCACGCCAGACCCCAAGAGTGTTATCCCCTCCATGAAGCCAAAAGCCAAGTTGAAGCAGATGCACTGGGACAAGATTGATGACATTGATCAAACGTTCTGGTACGATATCGAGCATGGAACCCTCTCTGACCAATTAAAAGAAAAGGGAATTTTGGCAGATGTGGAACGACATTTTGTGGCCAAATCAGCAGCCATAAAGAAGAGAAAAGATTTCCAGGGCGATAACAAGCCGGGCCAGGCTAAAAAGATCTCGCTCTTGACCCGTGATTTGGCCCAGCAGTTTGGAATCAATCTCCATATGTTTGCCAGTATTGAAGTGGAAGATTTGGTGTACAAAGTGTTACAATGTGATAAGGATATTGTGGATAACGTGACAGTATTAGAGTTTTTCAATTCGGATCCACTCTCCGAGTTCAATGAAACGACACTCCAAAACTTTAAGCCATACTCTCGGGCAGTGTCAGATCCCGAATCTAAACCCAAATCTGACCCTAATGAGTTAGAAAGACCCGATAGAATATACCTTGAATTGTGCTTTAATTTGAGACATTACTGGAAATCAAGGTCTCGAGCTTTACTAATGGTTCATACTTATGGTAAGGATTACTTGGACTTATTAAGAAAGCTTCGGATTATTGATGAAGCGTGTGCCTCCATCAAGAACTCCACCAGCTTACAACATGTGCTTGGGATCATCAGGTCTGTAGGGAACTTTATGAATGATGATTCGAAACGAGCATTGGGGTTCAAGTTGGGAACTTTACAACGGTTGAAGTTTATGAAAGATGATACTAATTCGATGCATTTCTTACACTATGTGGAGAAGATTATTCGGGGTCAATTCCCAGAGTATGGGTCATTTGTTGATGAATTAAATGTGTTATTACACGTTCAAAACATTTCAGTAGAACAAGTGGAGACTGAGTGTCAGGAATTTGATCGTCAAGTGGCAGTAGTTACCAGTTCAATTGAGCGAGGGAATTTGAGTGATAAATCAACGTTTCATCCAGAAGATAATATCTTGGAGAAGGTAGCATCTCCATTAGAAAGTGCAAAGATTAAAAACTCCTTACTTCAATCACATTTAAAGAAAACTATTGAAGAACACAGAACTTTGATGACATATTTCGGAGAGAATCCAAAAGATAATCATAGTAGAAATTCATTTTTCGATAAGTTTCTGTCGTTTGTAACTGAATTTAAAAAGGCCCATATTGAAAATATTCAAAAGGAGGAAGAACAAAATGCTGCTGAAGCCAGAATGAAAGCAATAGAAACTAAGGCCAATAAAACGAAGAAAACGGGGTCAGAAACAGAGCTTAGTGAGACTGAGAGTCCGGTGGATGACGATAATAATGAAACCTTCACGGATTATGATAGTGACAGCCGTAGTACTGTCATGGATACATTATTAGAACGACTTCGGTCGAGTGCTCCATCATTTTCGTCATCGACTTCTTCCAAGGAGAGAAATAATGATAGACGGCAGAAGGCATTATCGTTTTATTCTTCTGAGAATGGTACTGAACAGACAGTTGATCCAGGCAGTAGTCAAAGCGAAGTGAATGATCGGACCAGTATATACCTGTTAGATAGTGGGTCAAATAATGGATCAGAAGCTAATGAGTATGATAGTGTAAGTGATTTGAAACGAAGATTAACTAAGAGAAGAAGAGAACCAGCCAATAATAGCCAAACATCCTTGGGAAGTATCAACAGTAGTGGGTCAATAAACTCCAATAGCACCTTATTAAGAACCCAAGCGATGCTTAATCAACTCCGGAGATCAGAAGAGAATCTCCTTAACTAATGAGACATGTCAGCATAGGTCATTGACCTCAGTATTTATACTATATAATAATTAATATCTATTTGAACCGTACTAGATCGTGTACTAGATAGTAGTCAGGCTAGTTCGTTATACAGTATCTTATCGTATAGATCTAGACTGACTCGTGTCGCGGCTGAGTCAAAGCTCTGAGTCAGTCCCGAGTCAAAATTCGAGTCAATATCTCCAATGTTTAATTTATTGATAACATTATACCCCATACCACTATTAAAGGTGTAATTAAACTCCCATAAGCTCTTTAGACAAATTTACCATCGTTTAACTCCTAATAACCTCACCTCTACCACTCTATCAGCCCCCATCCCTCTGACCAATCACGCTTCTTCTTGCCATGACTCATCACGTTTTTTTGGAAAATTTTTTTCCCACTACCAGAATACTCCGAAACCAGTCCTGCACCTGCTCATCGCCTTTTTTCATATATATAATAGTTAAATAACTTCAAGTAGATAAACTAGGGACTAGTAAACATGTTAAGAGCTAGAGTCGCTATAACAAGGGCTACCAGAACCCTTCACAGTACCACTACCCTAAATGCTACCATTTCTGGGTTAGCACTTGCTAAATCCATCAGATCAAATATTGCTGAAAAAGTGTTAACTTATAATGAAACTAAATTCAATAATCATAATGCCACTTTTGAAACCATGAGGTTTAAACCAAACTTAACGATTATTCAAGTTGGTAACCGTCCTGATTCATCTGCCTATGTCAACTCCAAACTTAAGGCTGCCAAATCATCTAATATTAACTCTCGGTTGTTGAAATTCGATGAGAATATTACTGATGAACAATTATTACAAGAAATTGAACATTTGAATAATGATCCTAAAGTCAACGGATTATTGATCCAATTGCCTTTACCTAAACACATCAATGAACCATTGGTCACCAACGCCGTGGCTAAAGAAAAAGATGTTGATGGGTTTGGTCGTTATAATGTGGGTGAATTATCTAAAAGAGGGGGGGAACCTTTATTTATGCCTTGTACACCTAGTGGGGTTATTGAACTTATTAAGACAACAAACATCCCTATGAGAGGTAAAAATGCGGTTGTAATTGGTAGATCCGATATTGTGGGGAATCCAGTGGCTGCTATGTTAAGAAATGAAGATTGTACTGTTACTGTATGTCATAGATATACTGAAAACTTACCAGGAATTTTGAAAAATGCTGATATTGTCATAGCTGCTGTAGGGATTCCTCAATATGTTAAAGGTGATTGGTTAAAGAAAGGATCTGTGGTTATAGATGTTGGAATCAATTATATTGCTGATTCTACTGCTAAAAATGGTAGAAAATTAGTTGGGGATGTAGATTTTGAATCTGCTAAAGATGTATGTGATTTCATTACTCCAGTACCTGGTGGAGTTGGGCCTATGACTGTGGCCATGTTGTGCTCAAATGTATATAATGCTGCTATGTTGCAAGAGAAAAGAGCCCATGAACACGCATTTAAACCTTTACCATTAGAACTTCAAACCCCAGTTCCTTCAGATATTGCTATTTCTAGAGCTCAACAACCTAAAAAAATCACCAGAATTGCTCAAGAGTTGGGATTATTGGAAAATGAATTGGAACCTTATGGTCATTATAAAGCTAAAGTCGACCCAAAATTGGTGATAGACCGTCTAGATGACGCTGCTGAAGGATTACCTCAAGAAAAAGGGAATTATGTTCTTGTAGCAGGTATTACTCCTACGCCGTTGGGTGAGGGGAAAAGTACCACTACCATGGGGTTAACTCAAGCTTTAGGGGCTCATTTAGGATATAATTCTATTGCCAATGTTCGTCAACCTAGTATGGGACCTACTTTTGGGGTCAAAGGAGGGGCTGCTGGTGGAGGATACTCCCAAGTGATTCCTATGGATGAATTTAATATGCATTTAACCGGGGATATTCATGCTATTTCTGCTGCTCAAAACCTTCTTTGTGCTGCTGTAGATACTAGAATGTTTCATGAACATACTTCTAAGACCATCAAAGGGTTTTTCAAAAGATTAGTGCCAGTCAAAAAGGGGAAAAGATCTTTCACTCCTGCTATGATTGAAAGATTAAAGAAATTAGGTATTAATACCACCGATCCAGATCAATTAAATGATGAAGAAATCACCAAATTTGCTAAATTGGATATTGATCCTGAATCTATTACCATCAAAAGAGTTGTTGATTGTAATGATAGATTTGTAAGAGAAATTACTATCGGAGAAGGAAAGAATGAAGCTTCTAAATTCCCTCCTCGTAAATCTGGTATGGATATCACCGTGGCATCTGAATTAATGGCCATCTTGGCTTTATCTACTTCCTTAAAAGATATGAGACAAAGAATCGGGAAAATTGTGGTTGGAACCCAAAGAGAAACTGGTGAAGCCATTACTTGTGAAGATATTGGATGTGCTGGTGCCTTGACGGCCTTATTAAAAGATGCGATCAAACCTAACTTGATGCAAACTTTAGAAGGAACTCCAGTGTTTGTTCACGCTGGTCCTTTTGCTAACATTTCTATTGGTGCTTCTTCAGTCATTGCTGATAGATTAGCTCTTAAGTTAACTTCTCCTGCTAATCCAACTAATAATGGTGAAAAGGGGTTTGTTTTAACTGAAGCTGGGTTTGATTTCACCATGGGAGGGGAAAGATTCTTTAACATTAAATGTAGAGCTTCTGGATATAAACCTGATACCGTTGTATTGGTGGCTACTTCTAGAGCTTTGAAATTACACGGGGGAGCTCCAGATGTTAAACCAGGTCAAGCTTTACCTCAAGAATATACCACTGAAAACCTTGACTATTTAAGAAAAGGTTGTGCTAACTTGGCCAAACAAATTTCTAATGTTAAACAATATGATGTTCCAGTAGTTGTGGCCATTAATCAATTTGAAACTGATACTCAAGCTGAATTAGAATTAATTCAACAAGAAGCTGTGAACTCTGGTGCTGATTATGCGGTTTGTACCAACCATTGGGCTGAAGGGGGTAAAGGTGCTTTGGAATTAGCTAAATCAGTTGAAAAAGCCGTTGCCAAATCCAAATCTGACCAACCTCAAGAATTCCTTTATGACGTTAATTCTTCAGTTGAAGATAAATTGTTAACTATTGCTTCTAAGATGTATGGAGCCAGTAACATTGAATTATCACCATTAGCAAAGAAACAAGTCGAAAGTTACACCCAACAAGGGTATGATAAACTTCCTATCTGTATAGCGAAGACCCAATATTCTTTATCTCATGATCCTTCATTAAAGGGAGTTCCTACCGGATTCACAGTTCCAATCAGAGAAGTCAGATGTTCTGCTGGGGCCGGTTACTTATACGCTTTAGCAGCTGAGATTATGACCATTCCTGGTTTACCTACCCATGCCGGGTTCATGAACGTTGAAGTTGACGATGACGGTCAAATTGACGGGTTGTTCTAGGCTACATATAGATTCATAATTCATTAATAGATTTAAATAATACATGCTGATAATTAATATGTAATTACTATGTATGCTAAACTATAATACAATACGATTCACACCGTCAGCTACCAGAGCTTGGGGTCTGTGAGGGCCTAAAGCCTTTGGCCTAAAGGCTTGGCCTTAGGCTTATTTAGATCTTTGGGGACTTTTGGTAACCAGAGGACTGGATCTTGAGCCTTCTATTTTAGGAACTTTTGCTTTAGACATTCCTGGGTTACTAGGGGTAGTACTGGATGTACCAGAGCTGGAACTAGACCCAGGTCCTTTGATGGGCATATGGGAATACTTGTTTTGACCCTGTTGAGGACCTTGTGCTCCTCCCTGTGGGGGCATTCTTTGCAAGTTCCTAGAATTCCGCTGTTGCTGTTGTTGCAATGCCCTCATTCTGGCTTGTTGGATATAAGCCTGTTGACGTTGGTGGACCGATTCTCGCAATAATTCATACGACTTAGATAACAACATCGACCCGAATCTGATGGATTGAGTCTCGTCACTAATACTATTCAACCGGGAAGGATCCAAGCTGAATGGACTATTATAATCCACTTCATATTCATTAGCTTCATTATCAAATTTCCACCGTGACATTAATCTGTTGAAAGAATCGGATCTATTATTATACACATCGGCAATATTGGTATTCTCAGTCACCTCATCATCCACTTCCATGTTATCACCTTCTTCTTCCTGACCTTTTTCAACAGATGGTTCATCAAAAGTCATAAACTCATCCACCACATCATCATGGTTTTTCATTTCTCTTCTATCTACAAAAGCCCGGTTAAGTCTTCCAACTCTTCTTCTTAATCTGAATATAGGATCTGAGATCCGATTGGTACTATTATATTCATCCTCATCTTCATTTTGGGTTTGGTCTGCAAATCCATTGGAATAAACACTGTAGTTATTACTTTCAATGTTATTTAACAAATGGGCAATATATCCATTCGAACTTCTTTTAGATTGTAAATGATCGTGTAACAAAGTTTGTAAATGAGGGAAAGGTTGTGAAGGAACCAATTCCCCATTCTGTCCATTGAAAGTTCTCATACCAGGTAAAGGTTTTTTACCTTCTTCCAATAACTTTCTCAATGTGCTACTAAGAAAGTTTGTGGAGTTCATTTGGTGCATACTTGCAGACGCAATGGAAGAATAAGGTACATGTCTCAATTCTTTAACGGTCAACTTGTCGTTGGTAGATAAATTGAAAAATGGTTGGTAAGGATCATCAGTTAAATTGACAAAATTCTTATCCATTTCTTTACGTTTCCGAATCTTTTCCAACACGGCTCTTCTAATGGTATCATTCTTTTCCTTTAAGACCAAAGAAACAGTTACAAGATCCAAATCAGGAATCTTGGATGGGGCCAATTTGACATAAGGTTGTGATGAAGTTTGACCATCATGGACTTGAAGATGTCCTGGTGGTGGTTGGTTTCTATCATTCTTGTTAATATTACTATTAACCAAATCACCTCTTTGATCTTTGTATTTCTTATCACGTTTGAGTTTATTTTCTTTATCCTTCTCCCGTTGTTGTTGTTCTTCTTCTTCCCGTGGTCTAATAACCTTTCTCCGTTTATAAGGATAGAACAAATGATCATCACCAGCAATTCCAAGGTCTCGTTTAACTGCTTTGGTTTTACATCTTAACTTGAAAATCTCCATTTCCAGTTTAAATGATTCATGTTTCAAGATTTCTCGTTGACTAACATTAAATATAATGTCTCGAGCTCTATGTAAAGATTTTTGTAACAACCGAATTTTTTCAATCCCCATGGTATCAGCTCTTCTGGTTTTACGAGCTTGTCTGAATTCTCTTCTTCTGAAACAAATATATGGATCATTATCATTATCTTTTTCATTAGCGTTAGGGTCTTCAAATTTTAATGATGGAGTGATTGTCTTTCCTTTCCGTTCAATTTTCCGTTCTTTCCAATGATTATATATGGGTTCACCAAATAATTCCAATAATTTATTGATTGGTCTTGGAGAATTTTGTTTGTTAATATCTAAAGGATTTTTATCAAATATGGTAACAAAAGGTTCAAAGTTCAAATCTTTCCCTAATCTATGCTTTAAAGTATTTGAGGAGATATATTTCAAGTTTGAACCAATTTGAAGATAAGGATGGTTTTTATGAGAAGATTTAAATTCTTCTAATATATAGTTACTCAATTCTTTATATGATAAGATATTGGAAGGATCCATCGATAAAAATGGTTGCTTTTCTTCTATAATTTGTTCCAATTTATTGGCAACAATTTCAAATTCCAGCTCAGTACACTTTGGTTCATTCTTTTTTGTAGGATATTTTTTGGTTAAGTTGTCACGTAAAAACTCTTCATCTACTTCATCAATATTATAATCTACTCCTATAGTATCTTCCACTTGAGCACTATACTTTATATATCCATCCGGTTCGACGAAATCATTATCATTATAATATTTATGGGCTTCGGACCAAATTCTGGATGCATCAGGAGTAGGAATATATACCGAAGTTTTGGATTCTTGTTCTTGATTGTCAGATTTATCCGTTGAATCTTTCTTGGAATCATCTTTTTGTGATGATAATAACGCCTTTTGAGCCGCATTGATCACTTGTTGTAAATGGACCTCATCTTCTTCATTTTTATCCACCCCGGTTTCTATGGAATGTAAATCTCGTTGTTGTTGGTTATTATTTAGGTGATGAACCTGACTTGGTTCTAATTCATTCAACACATCATTAGCCGGTAGATCCTTCAGTCGGTAGATAGCCAACGGTTGTTTGACCGAGATCTTCCGCTGTCTAAATCTAGCACTGGATGATGGCTGATTCTTACCATTACTACTACTAGTCTGCGGTATGGCCATAGTTTAAATCTTATACTAGTAACAATTGATTAGGATCATACGGAATAACCTTAACCACAGAATAATAACAGGTACGGTTTTAAGTCGTGTAGATACCCTTCAGTGATGTGGGTATATATATAACTTAATATATATATAAATCTCTACCAACTGGTGAAAATTTCAATTTAGTATAGGCCCCCAATTACTGTGGGCGTAAGGATCTCTAATGTCTCTCGTTACGCCGAAAAAAAAAAACAGCAAAATTTGGTCGACGAAAAAAACAAACCAAACTTTAAGGGATGAAAAATAAAACTTGGATGTCAAAGACTACCGGTCACAAATGAATCAATCAAACTACCGACGGGATATCTCGAGTCTATAGTGATAGGACGTGAGGGTGGTTGAACTTTAACTCCTTAACCTTCCAAGCTAAGGGTTTCTATAATCAAAAAGGAGTAATCGATAAGTAATAGGGAGGTCTCAAAAACTTTTTTCAAAATGCGTTCCTATTCGTCCAGCTTCGACACCCGGAGTGCAGGTTGGCGAGAGTGCAGGTTGAAGTTTGCAGATTGGATCAAAATGGGAGGAATGGTAGGGACACGGCGGTTTCAGATGTGGTTATTGGACCAGTGACCACTTGCTATTGCTAGGACTGGCTAGGACTGAATTAGTAGTGATTAGGTGTCAGTGACAGGTCCTATAGGAACTAGAGTCACAAGTTCAGTGCCCTCCTAGTTTGACTATGCCCTCGTCACAAGTCACTAGTAGAACCATTCACTCAAACCACTCAAAGCCACACCAGCCGCCAGCACTAGAGCGCCAGTACTACTGTCCTCGATTGGCCAAATCTCAACCCTTAGCCAAACTGACCCCCCTTCTCTCCAACCATTCTAACATACTCTCTCTTACCTCACCTTTACTGCTACTCTAATCATAATGAAAAGAGGAGATAAAAAGATGATAGAAATATTTCTCGTTCTCATTTTTGGCTCTGCGCGAAGTCAATCTCGGACCTTCCACCCAGAGATCTGGTAGCCAGTGCGACGGCCTCCCTAAATTCCCAGTAGCTGGTACCAACACACAAATCTCAGTTATTCCTCCCCAACTTTCCAAACGGTGGGGCAAAAATCGCGGAGTTCAAGACCTAATTCGTACAGTCTATTACCATCGTTATGACACTGACTGCCGTGGATACAGAGGAATTGCCCTCGTTGAACGCCTTTTTGTCATCTGTTTCGCCTGGTATCACCAATTTACAGGCCAACATCCATTTTTCCCATGATTTTAATAGTCCAGACCTCCCTAAATCATTCATTTGGCCCTTGAATCTCCTGACAAATAATGCTAATAAGTTGGCTCGGTTGTCAGATACTTATTTGAACGTGGCCCGGCCGCCATTGAACCCGGGCCCCGGTATATTTGAGTCTAACACCTATGTGTCCCTTCCTTACCATATTACCAGTCTATTTGATAAGGTTATAGAGTCTAAAGTTAAGACCAATTCTCTCGACGGAGGGATGCAAATAGGGGCAAATGTGGGTGCCATGATGCCAGACCCCTACCAATTGGTTCGGTTAAACCCGGGATGCCTTTCTACCATCGTCAGTTTATCCAATGAGTCGAGAAATCCCTTTGATGATTCCAATCTACTTGGAGACCAACAACTGAAAAACCCATTTACAAAATTAACTGCCAACTTTAATAAGTTATTGAAGCTTACCAGTAACACCATTGGAAATCTGGACCTGGATCCGGCCGAGCCATTCCATAATTTCAATGATTTACTTCCATGTTTCAATCCTAACTCTCCTAAATCTGTGGATTCGGATTCAATAGATTTACAAGCTCATTCTGGTGCCAATAGTATTCATGGAAGCACCAGCAGCAATGGCGCTGGGTCAAGTCGTGGTATGGGGAACCCAAACTCTGAGTATTTCAACAATTTGCTCAATTGGGAGGAATCTTATTTCTCGGTAATCACATCTATTAACACCAGCAAATTACTAATATCAACTAATGTTAATGTGGTTAATATCTTTGCCCTTGATTCGGATCTTAACTTACCCAATAGTCACAATTATTCTACCAATAAGCCATATACATCTCTTTTGGATAATACCATTTCTGAGAATGAGCTTAAGAAGAATAAAAAGTATACCAAATCCATTGAAGTGCCCTTGTTACGGTTTGATTTGAAGAACCATTTGATTGTGACTGACATGAAGGTATTTAAGTTGCACAATAAAGTGCCCATCATGGTTTTGGGATTGAATTCAGGAGAGATTATTATTATTGATTTGTTTAAATTGACTCATAAGATTGTTAGTTTTTCAGGATCTGGTACTAATGCCAGAAATGGTTCAGGAGCCAGTGGTACTAGGGCTAGCTCCAGTAATGGAGGTTCCTCAATAAAACTCTCGCCTACAATGCTGAATATTCCTGTGACTAGTATTGAGGTTTTAGCCCATCCGCTTTATGAGTTTGTTATTATTGCAGGTCTTGCCAATGGAGAGGTTTTATTTGTCAACCCTTTTGGTGATGATACCCTCGATAAACCCTTGAGACAAGTGGTAGATAAGGATCAGTTTGTGACGTATTTCAAAAAATTTGACTTGAGTCCCTTTAACCATCAGAAGGATAATTGTACGATAATAGGCCATATGAAGTTAAGTCATAAACCAATCACGGCTATCACCTCTACTATATCATTGTTATATCCAACTAATACCAATTTGAATCCAATGTTGGTGGCTATAGGTTCAGATGATGGTTTGGTTAGACTTTTCTCCTTATGTTCTACTTACAATTGTGACTACGGCCTGAATACTAATAGGAAGTCTCTTATTTCAGATTTGATTTCTAATTACTTTCACTATGGAATCAGAGACATTAAGTTTTCCAGCGACTTTAAGTTTTTAGCTTTGGCTGGAGATGGAGATTTGATTGAAATGTTCAAATTGAGTTACTACAATGTTAATGGGTTATTAAATAAAAATAGTACTACCACAGGAACCGGGAGAAGGTCAAGAAGTGGCACCGTGAATAGTACCAATTCTGCCACCCACAATAGCGGAGTTAACTTGTTTCTCTCGCCAACGGTAACGTCCCATTCCACTTCCCTAGATACTTCCAATGGTGGAGCCGATATGACCTTATATCCACCAGCTATTAAAGACATTGAATTGGTGTGTAGATTGAAAAGTCATTCCAATACCACCAATAAAGTGGACTTTATAACTCAAGAACAAATGTTTTCCAATTCTCTTGAAGAAAACAAACAATCTAGTTTATATAGATTGGTCAGTACTGGTGATGATGGGAAGGTAAGCTTTTGGGAGTTTGATTATAAGGCTGTACCTAAAACCAAAAAGTTTGTCAAACGGAAACCTGCTAAAGAAACAAAGGAAACAAAAGAAACAAAAGAAACTAGACATACTCATACCAATTCTTTGACTAAGAAGCCTGTTGCTATGACCTTGCCGGTTCCAGGGGCTAATAGTACTGGAAATATGACATCTATATTAAATTCTCATTCCGGATCAGCCACCAACCTTAACTCCACCTTCAATTCAAATAATCCATCCCAAACTAATTTGGCAGACTTCTTGACTGATCAATTCAAAGGAGTAATTGGTTTATACATTTCCTTATATGACATTCGGTATAAAAAACACTATAATAACTTGATTATGTCTCAACGACAAGTCAGTAAACCGGAGGATTTGAAGTTCAACAATAATAAGTACCAGTCCATAATTCATCCAATTATCAACGATAAGTTAGTCCCATCTATAGACATTCCTATCAGCGTGATTGACTTGTCTTTCTGGTTGAAGGATGGGAAGATCTCAAATATCTATGTGGATGCGTTCAACTTTTGGGGGTTTGGGAAGAATGGTGATATTATCAACTATCAAGTTGAATAGAGGTATAAGGATAAAAGATATATATATAGTAGGATAAATAATTAGGCAGAAAAAAAATATTGTATTGAAAGAATGCAGAACTAGAACTAAATATAAAATCATTAGACGTCCCTGGTTACATACTATTAAGTTCGTTGTTAAATATGTTCCCGTCCATGCCAAATCCCAATTCCTCTTCCAACCTGAACAAGTCATCATTACTATTCAAATTAAGCACATTAGCATTATCATCAGTATCAGGAGTTGGTTGATGGTCTCCAGCTCTAGAGAAGGTGAACTCATCGATTTCTTGTGGTTTGGGGATTGATTGGTAGTACTGTAAATCATTTTCGTTCAAATTAGGGTTACTCAAATTAGGATTGGTATTCACACCAGCACTCATATTATTAGGATGTGATGAACTCACTGGGTCATTATAGGGAGTGGCTAAATCCATGCCATCAAAGTCTGGTTGTTGTTGTTGTTGTTGTTCCTGTTGGGATCTTTGTTGTTCCAAAGCATCTTGTTCTTGTTGCTTTTGTAATTGCATTTGTAACTGGATTTGTTGCTGTTCTTGGATTGGTTTCCTGACAAATTCCCGGAAAGATTTAACTTCATCAATAATCATTTTCTTCATACTATCAATATCATCAATAGTTTCAAAACTTTTGAAATCAAACTTGATTTGACATTCAGGTTCATCTTGAGGATCATGCCAAACTTGGAAATATGGGTGGTTTAAAGCTTCTTCCACTGAGATTCTTTCATGAGGGTCTAATGTTAACATTTTTTCTAACAAATCCAATGCTAAAGGATTAGCAGTAGGAAATAATTCAGAATATTGAACTTTTCTCATATAAGGTAATGATTTCACATAGTTTTGGGCTCTAACAGACCCGATTTTCGTAAGACTTGATTCTTTTGGAGTCCCCAAGATTAATAAGATTTGATTCAATTGATCCACATAATCTTTCCCTCTAAATAAAGGTTTACCTCCCAATAATTCCGCCAATATACACCCAATAGACCATATATCAATAGCTTTGGTATAGTTTGTGAAACTCAACATAATTTCAGGAGCTCTATACCATCTAGTAGCCACATATTCTGTCATAAACCCAGCATTCTGTTCGGGGTTTTCCGAAAACCCTCTAGCCAACCCAAAATCACAAATTTTTAATTCACAATCAGCATTAACCAATAAATTCCCTGGTTTTAAGTCTCTATGTAACACATCAGCCGAATGGATATATTTTAATCCACATAAAGCTTGGTATATGAAAGATTGATAATGTTGGTCAGTTAATGGTTGACCGGATCTGATGATTTGGTGCATGTCACATTCCATTAATTCTTCATAAAGGTAAACTTCATTGAACTCACCAGTGATTGGATTGGGTATTATATCCAAATCATAAAGACAAGTGATGTTTTTATGGCCCCTAAAGAATTGTAATAATTTTAATTCTCTTAAAGATCGTTTACACAAGATCTTTTTACTAAAGATATTGGTGATCTTTTTAATGGCCACAAAGTTACCCTCGTTGTCATTGGAATCCCCTTCATCATAACGGGCTGAACAAACAATCCCATATGCCCCATGACCTAATTCTTTAACGATTTTAAACCGTTTGTCAATGATAAAATCTTGGTTATAAACCTTATTAACTTCTCTACCAGAGTATGATAATTCTGACATTTTTTAAAAAAACACAATTTGAGTAACTACCACAGTCAAGTAGTCTGTAGTCAGAGTCTAAACAAGTACACGAATGGCCGTGCTACGAGGAGTCTTATAGATTAAGTTCTATTGAATCGAAAATTTTTCTAGCGAATGATTAGTTTTCCGCGCTACTTTTAGTAATGTCGTGTGGATCTGGAGTTGATATAATTACTGGGCCTGATCAACTTAGATAAACTAAATAGTATATGAAGTAATGGATGAATGGGAGAAGGGTAACTACCTATAATCAATTCTGTTATTGCCTTAGATGTCAGTACGGAAATCATAGGCATTATATATTGTTCAGGGCCTATTTACACTTACTGTCAATTAAGTTTAATTCTATTTTTATCTTCCTTTATTTTGGTTGCATTTTACGCAGGTTACATTAATTACACCGCGTCAGGTACGCCTACAACATGTATACACTACTGGGACAATTTAGAGCCGCAATAGTTTATACGGATGATGCCGTACCATTCTTAAGAAGTTCGTTTACTATCCGAAGCCCTCCTTTTAAGTCATCGGCACTATTTCCGAACCCTATTCTTGCGTAACCGGGTTTTTCAAATACCTCACCTGGAACCATAAGGGTTTGATAGTTAATGGCTAAATTTTCGCATAATTCCATAGTATTAATAGCTTTATTATTAAATTTAATAAATCCCGTACTACCACCAATTGGTTTGATCCAACTAATGGCCCCATTACTCAGATCTATAAATTCTTGAACAATTTCGAGATTTGCCCGACACATTTTATAGTTTCGATCAAGAATAGCTTTATAATGATTTAAAGCAAAAGTACTAATGATGTCATCAATCATAGAAATTGAAATGGTATTATAATCCCGTTTACACCATAAATCATCCGCTAAACTTTTATCTTTGGTAACAGCCCATCCTAAACGAACTCCGGCCAAAGAAAACGCTTTAGACATTGACGAAGTACTAATTGTTTTCTCATACCCAAAGTCTAAAATAGAACGTGGGGTCTTTTCAGTAGAGTGGAACAATGGCCGATACACTTCATCACATAGAATATAAGACCCTGCCGATTCACATATCCTAACCAATTTTTCCAAGGTGGCGGTACTCCACACGACCCCAGTAGGATTATGAGGATTATTCAATATCACCAATTTGGGTTTATGTTTTGCCACCAATTCAGAAAATAATTCAATATTTGGCTGGAATTTATCTTCGTATTGAAGTTCAAATTTAATCAAATTCCCATTGGAGAATAAATTGGGTACACTACTAAGTTGTTGATAACTTGGATCTACTGCCAAAACTCGATCTCCAGGTCCTACTAATGAGTAGAAACATAAAAAGTTGGCCCCAATGGCTCCATTGGTAACAACTATATCTTCAGGTACTACCTCCACCCCAGCGTCTTTACCACCAGTCTCTTGGGCGCGACTCGCCTGAGTGGTATCGTTATACACTTTTGCAATATTTTTCTTCAATTCATCTGATCCTTTGATATATCCATAAACCAATTTAGTATCTAACAATTTTTGTTGAAACTTATCACTTGCCTCTTGTCTTTCACTTGGTTCAATGAAATTGACAACATCCCGAATAGAGAGTGAATCACAACACGTCTCTCCCATGTTGTACGTGATCCCTGTCTCATACTTATCCATGAATTGCTCTACTTTAAATGGTTCTTGTTTCATCGTTAACTATGACTCTTGGTGATTTCTCAATTTCTCAAACATCTGATGGCTCCTCCACAAAGTGCGATTCAAAAGTCCCCCGCGCCCTTGAACTTTTTCTTAACAGTTCTCCTATCTACCAACGATGGATGATAACAAGGACCGCTATGACGATCTAGCATCCTTGTTTTTACCTGATATTTTGCACCAAGCACCTTCTCCGGCGATAGGTGCTCCTCCATCTGGATCCACAACTCGACCTGTTCAAGAATTGGCCGGGAAATCCTCCGGTAGTCCTACTGGTTTGTCAAATACGATCAAATTTTTAGCTAACATGCCTAACAATTCCCTGACCACCAATTTCTCCAATTTCTTACCGAATAATGACCTTATAGCACAACCGAAGCCCGAAATCTCTCGGTACGACTCAGAAGTCGTTGATGGTTCCGATCCGAGACCTATGAGCAGTTCTCAGGCTGGTCCAAATGGTAATGAGAATGTCCGAACCATGGACCAACCAGAACCTCCGCATCAGTATCATTCTTTAGGACATTATAGTAATTTTGTACCGTCAGAAGCTTTGTTACCTCATCACCACCACAATCATGTGCTTTCATCCCAATTATTCCCTAGTTCTAATACTCAACCTACATCACTTAATAAAGGATTAGATCCTTCTTGGTTTAATGGGTCCGGGTTGGGTTCCAATCCTGGGTCCAGTACGGATCTAGAGAATAGGCAAGCGACTGATAAATTGGCTGCCAATTTCGGTCAACCATCCCTCAATTATGCCGATTTATTAGACCAAAATGCATTTTTATTGCAACAACTTCAACAGCAACAACAACAACAACAACAAATGGGTGGAGGCCTGTCGATGCATATGCTTTCACAACAACTGCAACTGCCTGGTCCACAGCAGTTTAACATGACGCCAGGAATGTTGGGTCCTGGAGGTCCTACGGCCAATCAGCTTTTTGATAATTCATTGAATGTTCCTTCAGCTGAAACAAAAGAAAAAACTCCAGTGGAAGTAGAGAAGAAACGGAAGCGTAATTATCGGCAGAAACCCAAACGACAGGAAAACATCAAGTTTTTGGTCGATTATAGTCCTGATAAATTGACCCATTTATTGAACTTTAGAACTAGAAAGTTGAATGAAGATTATAAGTTAATTGATAAGAATGGTGAGGAGATTTACTTAGATTTCAAGGGTTTTTTAAACGGGAGATTTCTTACCAATGACTTTGATAATAGCAGTTATATACATGGGATCTTGGATAGATCTCCGGAGGAAATAGAGTCATTTGAGACTAGTGATACAGACAACGCTGCAGATAAAGATACTGATGGAACTTCTGGTAAGTCTAATACAGAAAAAGATGACAGCGGCTCACCCAAGGAACCTAAACGGAAATATATCAAGTCAGATCCCAAGGTTATTTCTTGTTATAGAAGAAATTATATTCAAGTATCGATGAATTTCAATTTATCTGGCTTCAAAGGCTATAGTAACGATGAAGCCAAGATCTTAAAGTTACAAACCAGTGAATATGGGTATAATATAACTCGAGTGGTTAAGTGGTTAAAGATTGAAGTAACTGCATCTACTAATGATTCAAAAGAAGAAACAGTTCCTTTGATTATTAATGATGATATAAAAGAAAAGGATAAAAAAGACGGCAAGGATGAAGTTAATGATGATTACGTAAACCCTACGCCCATAACTTCTAATGAACATATCATTACCTTAAATAATGCCAATGTTATTGATAATGAAATCAATAATTTTTTCACTGTCAAGAAATTAAGATTTCAAAGTGCTACTTCTAATAACGGGAACTTTGGGTTTCAAAATTATTATTTTTTAAAAGTCAAACTTAGTGCCATTGTGGCTGATTTATATTATGATGACTATATTGATGATGATTTCTCAGTGGCTAATCCAGATAATAGTAGGAATGAAATTAACTTATTTGAATTAATCAGTGAACCTATTATTGTTCGAGGAAGAAACCCTTCATTTTATGCTGAACGGAATGACTTATTGGTTAGAGGCAAACCTGTTAATAATAAGCAAAGTTATAAACATGATGGGAAAGCTTATATTGTTCGGAATGATATAAGAGAACTTCGTAATGAGCAGGAAATCAAACGAGAGCTTGAACGAGAACAACAACAACAACAACAACATAATAACAAGAGAAAAGCTAGTAAAGATCCTGAAGGGGAAGGATCTGAAGCAGAAAATAATGATGGTGATAATGGAGACAAAAGACATAAATCTCCTACTCCTTTACAAATGGCAGCTATGAATCAAGCTAATCTCACCAGTAAATCAATTTCCCCATTAATTTATAATGCCAATTCCTCATCTGTTAACTTGGATAAGATTTTAAAGGGTAAAGACAAACAATTAATTCTCAATGACAATAATGATGAAACTTATACTTATTTTCCAATTTCCAATGTGTATTATTTACCACCAATTAATGTAGTATATTTTCCACATGGGGCCCATCAGAATGCTAAAAATCCCCATAAAACTAACTCCCCGTCTGTTGAAGATGTTAACTTTTCCAGACGTAAGAGTTCAAATGTGTATTTTAAATAGAGAATCTACATTATGTACTTATAGAGAGTAATATAATTCAATATGTACTTATAGAGAGTAATCTACGTTAATAGAGAGTACAATTAATTTCTTAATACATGTATTCAGGTCATATAAATTATTCCTTGATGATAACAGAAGCAGCACCCATACCAGTACCAATACACATAGAGGTAACACCAATTTCACCTTTCTTTAATAATCTTAAAATGGTAGCGTATTGTCTAGCACCAGTAGCACCTAATGGATGACCAAGGGCAATGGCACCCCCGTTAGGGTTAACTTTTTCCTTTGGAGCGTTACAAACGTTAACAGAATATAAACATTGGGAGGCAAAAGCTTCATTGATTTCAAACACATCAACATCTTCAGTCTTTAAACCACATTTACCTAAAACAGATGGAATGGCAAGAGCTGGACCAATTCCCATAATTTCTGGTGGACATCCAACGGTAGAACACAAGACATATTTGGCTTGGATTGGGTAACCTTTGGCTTCAGCTAAAGATCTTCTCATCAATAACACGACGGCAGCACCATCAGAAACTTGAGAAGCATTACCAGCATGGGTAGTACCATCATCAGCAAAAGCTGGTCTTAATTTACCTAAAGATTCAGCAGTAACTCCCTTTCTTGGACCTTCATCGGTATCAACCATGTGAGGAGTATAAGTGACATTGTCATCATCATCAGTTTCGGCATATAAAGATTCAATTGGTAAAATTTCATCTTTAAAAGCACCAGAAGCAACAGCTTTTTCAGCTCTGTTATAAGAAAGAGCAGCAAATTCATCTTGTTCTTTTCTAGTAATGTTGAATTGAGAAGCAACATTTTCAGAAGTAATACCCATAGGAATTAAACATTTTTCAACTTCTGGGTCTTCTTGTAAATGGTCATCAATTTTAGATAAAGCTTGAGGTCCATAGTTAGCAGACATACTTTCAGCACCACCACCAATACCACAATCAATTTCACCACATTTGATCTTGTTGGCAATTTCAGAAATGGCCATCAACCCGGATGAACATTGTCTGTTAATCCCCACAAATGCAGCCTTGTTTGGAATACCAGCAGCTAAAGCAGCCCCTCTGTGTTCAGTAGAACCAGCCCCTTTGTTTAAAACATTACCAATGGCAACATCTTCAATTAAGTTGACATCAACCCCGGTTTTTTCAACAAAAGCTTTTAAAAGTCTGTTCAAGATAAAGTCAGATCCAACATCTTTGAAACCACCTTTACCACCTTTAGTTAAAGCAGATCTGTAAGCAGCAACGATAACCACATCATCTGGGTTCTTTTGAGATAAGGCTTGTTTACCACTTGGGCTTAATTGGCCTGATAATTGATTTAATCTATCCATATTGTGCAAATTTTACTTAGTAAGTTAATAGATACTAGTATAGAAAAAAAATTAATTTTTCAGTCCCTGGGGTAGTATTTATAATGTTCATTCCCCACAGGTTATCTCAGGTGCGCAACAGCGCAGGATCCGAGGGATGGCATTCATATGATTTTGTCCCGAGGAACATGTGCGGGTAGCGGTCAGTGGTAATGGGGCGGCGGCCGCGGGACGTGGTACCAAGGCTGGTACCAGCAGCCAAAAATTCTTCGCACAAGCAGTTTCACCCCCTAACAAATGACGGACATAGTAGAATGTCGCGACTGACCATCGGCCGACAATGTCGCCACCCCCACTTCGGGTGGTTCAGTCGGGTATTCCAAACCGTTGATATCTGTGAATTATAGATGAAGACTAATTTGTCAGACTTTATAAGTCATTCACCTCGTCAGGCTTGCCACTGGCGCCACTCTTCTTCAACCTTGTTCAATCTTCTATGGGCTTCTTTGGAAGCATCATCATCAGGCTAATGTTCATCTTCTTCTCTGGTTTATGCTTTTATGCTAATCTATATTAAAACCTATACCATGTGATTTCGCAGCTTTTGCAGCCGTCTCATAATCTTTAAACTGTATGGAATTCATCATCTAGTATTGTGAAACATCTTTCATGTTTGTAAACCATTGTTTCAGGTTTGTGAACCTACGCATCTTATCATATATTATAGACGTTACATTTTCCATATTTTATCATTACACAGTCTAAAATGTGAATTTCACATTAATTAGTCTTCTCGCTCAAATGAAAAAATTCCTATAAATGGTTCAATATTGTCAGGTCTTCCATCGGGACACTTACCTCTGAAAATCAATGAAGGCATATCTTCTTCTTCTATACTAGCCTCTCCTTCTTGACTGGTAGCAGTATTAATCTTATCTAAATTTGGATTCTGAGGCGATTTTAATGATGAGGAATATGATGAATTATCTCCAGTACTTATAGAATTAGGTGATTTCCCTATAAATTCATCCTCTTTCCTATCAGGAGGTCCAGTAGCTCCAGGGGGTTGAGTTGGAGGTTGGGAATAACCTATATCTTCAGATTGGTTTAATGGAGTAATCTTGGTGAAATCAATTCTCAACATCTTATCATCCTCTACTACCACATACAACTTATATTTTTGATCCATTAAATCTTGACTATCATTATAATGTATTAGTCCTTTAGTTGACCCAGTAATTAATCCCATGGTACTTCCAATTCCCATAATATTGGTGCCTTTAATCTTAATATATAACCCCGATAATCCAAATGGGGAGCAGTGGATTTCCAAGTCACACTCATTGGCATATTGGAAACTCACTTGTTCTCTGTCCTCATGTATTACCTCCATGGTTTCCGTTCTTTATACTGTTTATCACCTCTTCGTTATCTACTTTGACTTATTGTCTACTCGTGAGGTTGAGGTTTCCGCACCCTGGAATTCGCGTGCGCCAACCATTTTTATATCTACAAGGTCTACTAAAAATCTATAGTATAATTCTATGATATCTACCATTATACCCCTTAAACTCATACTTATCCAAGCAAAACACATTTAGATTATTAGACAAGTAATTTAATACCGACACTAAACTCTTTTCAGGAAACTCAAAGCTATTGAAATTGTGGATTAAATTATATTCAAAATCAGGATATCTTCCCACCCGGCTTTGGAAGTTCCGGGGAATTTCAATACTTAACAGTCCATAAGGATACTCTATAGGAATAGTTAATATAATCTCTAATCTTCCATGATTTGTCCATCCTTGGGGCAAATCTTCTGGGATATTTATAGGTAAAAACACCTTATATTTGGAATGGGTATCGGATTTATTGAATAATTTGATTTGACTTTGGAGTTTATTGGTCATATGATTAATTAGATCATTTCTTTTATCTGTATCCACTACCGACTTGACTATTTCCACTGGATTTGGCGTAGGAATTGTAGGAGATTGTTCTTTAGGACTATTTGATGATTGTTTGGATGATTTAGCTCCTCTAACAATTTTAATAGTTTTCCTCTTCTCTTGTTTGAAGAAAACTTCCAAGTATTTATCCAAAGTTTTGATTTGGGATAATAATCCTTTTCCTTCCACCAATTCAAGAGAGATAAACTCTTCATTTTCATCCCCAAACTCATCACCTTCTTTGGCAATGGGAACCTTATTATCGGTATCAACCCCAGTAGCCAAACCAGCTATTTTTTTAAATCCCAACTCAACATTAATTGCGAATCCTCGAGGAATCTCATCATTTAATATATATATAGAAGGAAGAGCCAGCTTTTTATGAGGATACTCTTTGGGAATGCACAAACTAAGTTTCAAACAATCCAAGTCAAACGGGAAATCAGGATCTGAGGGCGTTACTATGAATGATAAATAAATCGATTGGTCATTTTGGTTGGTAATTAGATTTAATAAATACTTATCAAAAGCTTCACCTTCTTCAGCGATTTGAACTTGTTTGCACAAAGTCGCCAAGGGTATTCCATTTATGGTGACGGGTGTGAATGCTTTCGTGAGTTTTTTGATTTGTTGATACTTGTAATCTTTAGTGGGATCGGAGTTCTTTGGTTTGGTCTTGGACTTTGGGGTTTTAGTGGATTTGTCTTTTGGCTTAGTTGATTTGGTTTTTGATTTAGTGGAATTGTTCGTAGGTTTATTTGGGTTTGTGGAGTTTGTGGAGTTTGTGAAGTTTGTGGAATTTGTGGAGTTTGCGTTTGGTGGTTGATTTGAGTTATCCTTTTTGGCTTTAGGTTTCTTAGGCTTTCGCTTGGGAGGTTTAGACTCTTCAGTAGTAACCTCAGGTTTAGGAGAAGATTTAGATTTGGTTGGACGTTTAGGTTTACTACTACTCTGGCCGGTCTCTCTCAGACTCAGACCAGATCCATCAGACGGTAAAGGATCCATGTTATTAGTCTTATATGGTGTAATGATGATAATTTTTCACTCACCATAGTTAAGGGCTATTTCTCCCTCACACGACCCGCGATCTCTATCATTAAATTTCCCCAGGTCCGCGCACAATGATAAGGATATCCCTTAAGCTTGTTCCTTAAATATATTTAAGGATATATTCTAGAGGAAACCAACGCCTCGTGATCCCTTCATACCTACACATTCCATACGACCACACGCCACAGATTCCATTCATACGCGTATCATGCTTGAAGACCCCCGCAAAGACTTGCAACGGTTTGATAAGTATAAAGAGTTGGCGGCTGATAGAGACTCCGAAGATGGAGAAGCTCTACGCAAGATCTTAAGTTCTCATCTGTCGATATATAATGCGTTGACGAACCCAGAGTTAGAGTTATCGCCCCGGCTTGGGGCCGGTCGGGACGGGCGGGACGAGACCTATGCTTTATCAAAGGTTTCTTCTGCTAATGGGCCGCATGACAGAACCCCCCCCGGAGCTGATAAAGCTGGTACTGATAGGGCTGGGACTAGTGGGTCCAATCAAACTGGGACTGGCTCCTTTTATATAGATGAGTCATGGCAGGCAATTAGTAACGACTCAATAATTGATCCCAAGATCTTTGAACATCCACAAAATGCTAACCAGCGGATTTTGGATCCTAAGATCTTCAGAACCTTAACCAATTCACCGCTTGTGGCTCAGAATGCTCGACCTTCTTCTTTATTATCCCTAACCACTGATGATGATGATATGGATGGAGATCGTAGAAGACTCACCAATTCCCCTGCTGATTTGGGAGATCCAAACTCAAGTGCTATGGTGTTTGAAACTGATGAAGAAGACGAAGAATATACCCATTTGGGATCACATGACGATAACGTTTTTATTATGCCCAAAATGAGTATGTCGCAAGAAGCTGATAAGCAATTGACCGTGACATTATTATCGTCTTGTAACGTTAACTATGTGAATGAAACCAATAAGTTGATTAATGCCATTAAACACGAATTAAATGACAATATCAACCTTATTCATCTTAGTTTAGATAAAAGCAAGCCCATTGGTAACTTAAATGCTAGTCTTATTCGGAATTCAAATCTAATTTTTATAGTTAATGATGGGTCTTTTATATTCATTGACCAATTGAAGAAGGTGTTTAAACATGAAAGTGATGATGATGAGATCCCAAAAGTAACGGTTATTAATATGATGACAGTTAATTACTTTATCAATTTATTTGAATTAATCAACAATGTGAAACCATACCAAATTTGGAAGGCTTCATCTTTAGGTCATAAGAATTTGTTAACAAAGTTCAAACAATTTATTGAATTCGAATTGGATGAGTCTTGTTATTCTCCTGATTTGGCCACTTCTGATCCTTATAAAGGGTTAAGTATTAGTATTCCTCATGAAAGATCAAACTCAATCTATTCCAGTTTAATTTCTAACAAGCGGCCAAATTATAAGTTATTAGAGAAACGGATCAAAGCTGAATTACTGGGTAGTTCTAGTAGTATAGATCCATTGAATTTGAAAAAACTTTCTTGGTTAAATGCTATTTACTCAATGCTTAGTAAGGCTTATTATGGGGCTCCAGTTGAAAATAGGAATACTATCACCGATAATGAAAGTTCCACGCCAGCAGAGACCTCCAATTCCCGCGTATACCTTTTGGCTTCATTTACTATTGGTATAGCTCTTGGAATCGGGTTAACCACTAGTTTTTCCAAAACAGTTTCAGCATATCTCTCACACGGAATTCATAATTTCAGTTTATTGGCTAAACCAGAACCAGAAGTGATTGTGAAAAGTGTGGAGCTTGATCATTCTATCATCACCAAGATTTCAAACCAAGTGCTTGACGTCTCTGCTGTTTGTGAGGAGAATATAAAGAAGTTGTTATCAACGGAGATTGTGGATGAGATATCCAATTACATTGGCCATTTCTTAGACAACCTTAAGCATACCAGTTCATTAATGGTGAACGGTGTCAAAGGAGGTTTGGAAAAGGTTCTTGGGTTTTTATCTATTTAGGGGTTTTTTTTTATTGTATTATGGGTCATGATACTTTTCCTCTGGTAAGGAAAAGGTCAGAGACCGGAAAGGGTATGTCAGGAAGGCAAGGTTATGCCGGACAAGGTTGCTATATATATGCTAGGTATCTAGTTAGGTTTTATATACATGTTTTATACTTAACTGATCATGAAGTTGACGTTTTTATAGAAATCAAGCATGGGGTTTTCTCCCTTCTTGGTGGTGGTGGCTTTTATATCTGACCATTGTTGTAAGTAGTGTTTGTGCAGCTCAACTGAAGCTGATTTCCCGGTTACTTTATAGTACATATCACTCATGACGTTAAAATCAGTGGGGAACATAATATCAAAGAATCCCTGGTGACACATATAAGTAGTAATATCTACCATTTTATCTTTCAAAATCGTTTGGACTACGGGTCCATTATAATATCCTTCGACAGTATTAGGTAAGTAATGGAAATCCGATGAAATCAATGAATGGTTGGGGAATTTATACTTCAAAATACTAAAGAAATGTAAAAGTCTGGTGGGAATAAATTCTCCTGGAGTTAAATTATCTTTAAGGGGAATAAGAGAATTTTGCCATACCAATTTCGTATTCGAATGATTTAAAGGATGAATATTATCTTTGTTGACAAAAGGTATAACACTCTTTGCAGTTTTAAATAAGGAATTCTTTCCTAATAATCGGTTCTTACTATTCTCTCGCAAATTCAAGTACAAATCACTATAATAATTCAATTCAGGAGTGAAGAATTCATAGAAATCTCCTTTATCATCTATGAGCACATGGCCCTGATGAGGAATCCCAGTTTCATTATCGTATCTTATAAGGTCATGAGCAAAATTATCAAACACTTCCAAGGAAATAAAGAACACTGGTTCTTCTATCACATCATTCCATTCAAAAATAGATTTATTGATGATTTCACATTTCAGAGAATCCAATCCCTTGGCCACCAATTTTGATTTCAATGCCAGGGAATACTGTTTGACGGCCAATTGACTGGAGATTTCAATGATTTTGTACGTAGCTTTAGCATATATCTTTGGGTCTGTTTTCTTGATATAGTTTAAGATATTTATCATTAAAGTTCCGTTACCACCCCCCATTTCATAGATTATCAAATCTTGATCCTTAAACTTGGGATCAGTTTTATACTTGTCGAGAAGATTCCGGGCAATAGCTTCTCCATAATAAGGCTGAAATAACTCTGTAGGAGTATGCCATAATTGCAAAGATCTTTTATTCTTTTGGACCGGTTTAAGTTTCTCCTTTTCTTCGTTATATAACTTCAAAGATGTAGAAGCAAATTTGGACTGGGGGTTGGCATAGTTATTTTTATCAGGTTGAATCAATTCCTGACGTTTGACTTGGACTTCTTCATTATCGTATTTAGTATAAGCCTGTTTCCAATTATCTAAAAAGTCATCCACATCGGTGATATTGTTGTAGTCAAAAGGTTTTTCAGTGTTGAAAATCTCTACTTCCAGCGAGAAATATCCATAATGGGGATTATATAAACTATCATCAATATAGTCTGCAACTGACATCTTTACCTTCCGTGGCCTATACTTATTTCTAGCCAACTTCTTAGCATTAATCAATGGATATGAGTTGAACACTTCTTGGGGAGTCTTTTGATGGAAGGGATAGTTCGTGGAGTTTCTATATATAAAATCCAAGACGTTAAACCTTCGGTTCTTTAGTTCTTGGAATGGTGATAATCGGTTCATTCTAATGTCGGGCTTTCCAGACACTTTAAATGCAAATGTGTCTGGTCTAATAGAGTACTCATGATGCCAACTAGCATCTTTTTCGTTATACTTTGTCAACTGGTTTCCACCAAATAGACTTCTCCTCAACACCTTGGTGTTTCCTGGAGATCGAAGCATTACTGTGGATTGAAATACTTAAAAATTCAACGCTCATCGCGAAAACTTGTATTAGATAAGAAGTGAATATGAAGAACTATATGCTGGGCTAAATGAGATGAATGGAAATGAAATGCAAGTTATTGAGTGAAGAGCTCATCTTGTTTGTCTTGGAACTCTTCCATACATTCAACAGTAGTTTTTATGTTATCAAGGACATTACTGATAGCCACTCTGATGACTCGATCGCTGACTCCTTTGAAGTCACATATAAGGTTTGAATCTTCAACCGAGTAATCTACCGTGAGTTCATTTTTCTTTAGTATGGGGTCGGGGCTGATGGTATTACAAGCAACCTCTGCTTGTTTGGCCGTTTCAAACGGGATGGTTATTTGAAGTTGATAATCTAAGCTCATGTTACAGAGAAATTTTCTCGCGACGTCCTGCCAGATTGGTATAATGTATGGGAGGGTATCAGATATTTAGATAGTCTATGTTGAGACAGTATATGTCGAGATAATATAGACCTAAGTAGTTAGATCTAGACTTCAGACATTAAGGTAACTGGATCTTATCTAACATAACAGCTTTAGTAGATCAAGTTCTAATTTAAATGGAATGGCGTATCGGTCCGTTATCAGCGGAATCTACCTGTGTCTCCCACGACTTCCCCGGAAACCCATTTCCTTGAAGGGAACCGAATACCTTCTTTACCAACGGGTATATAAATCGGGCAATCCCAATCTTTTAAACTTTCTGAAATTATTTTTAGAATATCGTTATCTACCTAACTACAGTACAAGTTTAATGCTTCGTAATACTATCAAAGCTTGTGGTCCTGGCAGAGCTATTAAAGTATCTGGTAAAGCTGAAAAATCATTTGCTAGATTTGTTTCAACCTGTGAGACTTACTATGCAAATGAACCAAAAGCTCCAGTTTTAACCACCGAGTCCATTCCTGGTCCTATTGGTACCAAATTGAACAATGAGTTAGGAGAAATCTTCGACAATAGAGCTACCTACTTTGTGGCTGATTATTATAACTCTGTAGGTAATTATATCTCTGATGCTGATGGGAACAAATTATTAGATGTTTATGCTCAAATTGCTTCTATTGCATTAGGGTATAATAATCCTGAATTAACCAAAGTTGCCAAATCAGATGAGATGACTAGTGCCTTAATTAATAGACCAGCTTTGGCATGTTTCCCTTCCACTGATTTTTCCAAGATTTTAAATGATGGGATTTTGGCAGTTGCTCCTCCAGGGTTAAATAAAGTATGGACTGCATTAGCAGGATCTGATGCTAATGAAACCGCTTATAAGGCTGCTTTTATGTACCAAGAAGCTAAAAAAAGAGGTGATAGAGATTTTAATACTGCTGAATTGGAATCGGTGATGAAAAATGAAGGGCCAGGTTCTTCAGATATGAAGATTCTTTCCTTTGATAAAGGATTCCACGGAAGATTATTTGGGTCTTTAACCACCACCAGATCTAAAGCTATTCACAAATTAGATATTCCAGCTTTTGATTGGCCAATGGCTCCATTCCCTTCTTTGAAATATCCATTAAATGAATTTGCTCAAGAAAATAAAGCAGAAGAAGATAGATGTTTACAAGAATTTGAAAACATTCTTAAAAAAGAAAATGGGAAAGTAGCTGCTATTATAATCGAACCAGTTCAATCTGAAGGTGGTGATAACCATGCCACTCCATATTTCTTCCAACAATTGAGAAACATTACCAAAGAACAAGGGGTTTTAATGATTGTTGATGAGGTTCAAACTGGGGTAGGAGCTTCTGGGAAATTCTGGGCTCACGAACATTTCAATTTACCTTCGCCTCCTGATATGGTTACCTTTTCTAAGAAGTTTCAAGCCGCAGGATTCTATTTCAGTAACCCAGAGTTACAACCAAACCAACCTTATAGACAATTCAATACTTGGTGTGGAGATCCAGCTAAAGCCTTAATTGCAAAGGGTATTGTTACTGAAGTCACTAAACACAATTTAGTGGAAGCTACTGCCAGTGTAGGAAATTATTTGTATTCTCAATTACAAGAATTATCCAACAAATACCCAATAATGAACTTAAGAGGAGAAAATTTCGGGACTTTTATTGCTTGGGACTGTAGAGATGCTGCTGAAAGAGGTGCCATTTTAATGAAGTTGCGTCAAATGGGGGTTAACATTGGAGGTTGTGGAGATTACTCTATTAGATTAAGACCTACCTTAGTTTTCGAAAAGAAACACGCCGATGTATTTTTAGGGGCTTTAGAAGATGTTTACAAAGGATTATAGATTAAAGCCATTAAAGACCATCAACACATATAGTTCAGTACATAAAAGTCCAATAAATCAATACAATAAAATAATTTAATTAATATAACCCAATTAACTAGTAGGAAATATGTCATAGGAAAACCATGTCGCATGTCGTTTGCAGCCTTCGCGCGCAACAAGGAGTCATAGCTAGACGAGATATCAATCGCTACACGAAGTCATCACACATTGTTAGAGGACCCTTCCTGGATACCCTTTAGATAAGCTTCGAGAGCGTGATTTATTGCGTTCTTTTTATCCATACATTTAGCGGTTTTTGAATCCCGCACTTCGATAAGTTTGAGGTTTTGTTAGTTACCGTTTGTCTTGACGATAGGTTGTCAGTTAACGACTATTGTTAGATCTCGATAATATTACCTTATCTGTGTCGCTTTCCCACTTAGGCACCGAGGGTCTTGGTTTCCCTAGGGTTGTTATCTTTGATTAGTATTTATCTAGTCCTAGTCATTCTATCTAGTCCTAGTCGTTCCTTTCTAGTCCATTCTAGGTTTAGATGTGTCAGTAACTCATGCTTGGAAGGTTGTTTCGACAGAACTCTTCGAGTTCTTTAAATCTAGATAACCCCCCGGTTCAAACCCACCAGACTAATATCAACTCCTATGAAGATAGCTATACCCGGGAGATTCTTTATGGGATATCAGATAAATCTATCTTGAATCCATTTGAATTGAATAGTAAATTCTTTCGAATATTGGTATCACAAGATGGTGGGAGTCTTCGGGCCAAACAAGTGTTATTTGATTCGTCCAATAATGATAAGTCTCCTTCTGGCCTCCCCATGTATAATAAACATTCCAATTTATCCCGAAATATCATGACATCTAAGATCCATCACAACACTAATGAATTACATGATTATATGTTTGGATGTGGTCTTCCTACCAATGAACAACAGGCTATCACCAAAATCCATATTTTGCCAATGGTGAATAATCAAACCTATGGTTCATATAAATCCATCTTGATCACAAGATTATTTCTGATCACTGATAATTGTGAAAATGATTATACCATGGATGATAGTTGGAATCCTAAACCCACGTTACCGATTCGAAGGAGTAAGTTATCCAACAATTCCAATGATAATAAGAATAACGTGACGGGTAGGTTTGCCATAGGGCTAATTATCCCCGTGGATTGTGAATATATTACTGATGTTGTGTCCAACAACTGGCATGAGATTTGTCATTACTTGATTATTCTCCAGAAAGCCATTTCCAAAAAACTTATTGGTTTATTACACACTGAAGCCCCAAGACCTAGTCCTAGTATACCCCAGGGTTCTTTCCATAATGAATCCAGTTGCTCAAATGGTAATTCATATATAGTGAATAAGAGAATCCAATTCCCCAGCTATATCCTATCCAATGATATCGATTTACAAAGCAATTTATTGAAGTTGATAAAACTCATATATTATAATTCCAATATTCCGAAGTTAATAAATTCCAATTCGTTGATGAAGTTATGTGTGAATTCCAACTCCTCTTCCAAGTATCATCCCATGATGTTGAATTGGGTGCTTGAGATGTTGAATTGGTTGGAGTTCAAGGAAACAAACGAACACTCTCGGTTTTTATCGAGCTTGTTGGCATTGATAGTGCCTCTCAGACACCTGTTGACGGAAAAACCATTCAATCACAACTACGATACCAATTCAAAAGAGATAACGAGGATTGTGGTGATGACTGGCAATCCGATGGTGGCTAAGAAATTGGTATTTATTTTGAATGGGTTGATTCCAGATAACGATGTGCTTGAGTTATTAGATCAGCAAGACCATGAGGCTGATGATTCGGAGTATCAGGATACTGACATTGACAGTGTGGATTATAATGACAATGCTATCGCCGACTCGGATATCGAGTCTGAACCTGTCCAAGATCAAATGAAACATACAAAGTTTGACAATGATATAGATGACAGTTATAACCCTCCATCTATTGGGTCTCATTTCATCAAGCCAATCCCCATAAAATCCAAACCGAGTCAATCGTTCAGTTCTCCTGAAAATTCGTTTTCAAATAAGTCCCTGAAAGGCTGGGAAATCCCAGAAAAATCAACACCTATTACCTCCACTTCAATTTCCAACCCTTCCAATTCATATGTTGGTAGCTCATATAATGCCAGTATTCCTATCAGCAAACCAAATCCTAGATCATCTTTGTCTAAGTCCTCATCAATGGCATATTTGTCGTCATCACTCAATTCCTCATTATCGTCTTCAGCTTCGAATTATTCTTTATCTAAATTAGGTGGAAGCTTTATTGATAAATGGAAGAATTCATTTAACAATTCTATTGGTAGTAATTATGAGAACATTGATTACCATCATCCACAAACCCCTCATACCAATTTGAACAGAAGGGTATCGATGCAAGCCATGAAGAATCCATCCCCAGCACTAGAGGTAGAAGAGTTTAATCTATCTCTAAATAGTCATCACAGCAGTTCGAATCATAGTCCCAAACTGATTCAGAGTCCAAATATAACTGCCAGTCCGGTAATGAGTCAAAATAAGTTATCAAAGACCCAATCTATGTTTGACTTGTATAATAATTCCATTGCTCAATCTAACCTTAATAGTAAGCTGATGGGAAATGCTATTAGTAGGTCTAAAGCTAGTATTTATGAAAACCCCAATTTTCAAAAAAATAAAGAAATAATTAATCACAAGGTTGGAAGTATTATGGATGATGATGTTGAGGTGTTACAATTGGATGAAGCTACGTCAGAAATTGATGAATATGATGATGATAAAGACCCTCAGTTGACGGAATATGAAGATTTATCCCCAAATGTAGCATTTACCGATGAGTTCCGGCCAGAATTCATCCTTCAATCGTGTCCTATGAATCCTAGACTCGAACAACAAGTGATTAGTTCCATGAAGAATGATTTATTATTCAGTCAAAACAATTGTGGAGTGGAAAACATCACCACTAGAACGGTATTTATTAGTTTAAGAGCCCGAGAAATCAAATTAATTGAAATGAAAATTGGAGATTCCACCAGTGTAAATAGTTCATCTGTATCAACCCCTCAGCCCACAGTGGGGTCTCCATTAAGTTCATATTTCCATCATAGTCCTCAAATTGATAAGAATCCAAAAGTTGTCAGTCCTGGAAATACAACTCCTACTGCCAATGGAGTAGATTCTGGGTTATTTAGAAGAGGTCATAACTCGTATAAAACCACCATCAAAAAGGTATATAATCCTAACAAACAGAGTGGAGATCGAGAAACCATTCGTCAGGTGGAGAATAACTTGAAACAAATCAATGATTTATTTATTTCCAATTATAAAGATATCCACAACGAGTATGGTAATTTCATGACAAGTGATTTCAATGCAAGGCTTTCTGAGTTGGTGGGTAATCTATTGAAATAGTATGTATTAATATAGAAGGATGGTTAGTGAAAAGATAAGACTAGAGAGATAGTAGACTTGACGAGAGCTAGTAAACTAGTAAACAGCTAGTAGAGTAGAATAACGAGTAGAGTGCACGAAATATTTTTCACGCGATTCAACGTTCTCGATATATGATAACAGTGGTGAAAAACTGCCAGTACTAGTGAATTGAAGTCAACGGAGGGAAATGTCAGAATCAGAGGAAGAGAAGCCCCGGCAAAGGACGCCCCAGCTTTACTTGGAAGAATCCAGTAAAACCGAAGAGGCCAAAAAATCCTTCATTGAAATGGGTCAATGTAACTACGCCAACAAGAGTTTAGGAGATTCAGGTCAGAATGAAAGTATGACATGTGACTGTCATGAAGATTGGGATAGTAAAAAAGGTATGAATGTGGCTTGTGGTGAAGATAGTGAATGTATTAATCGGGCCACCTCTGTAGAATGTGTTAATGATGCTTGTAATTGTGGAGATAATTGTCAAAACCAACGGTTTCAACGTAAACAATATGCTCCAGTAACAGTATTCCAAACTGAAAAGAAAGGGTATGGTTTAAGAGCTGATAAAATAATATATGAATCTGGCTTTATATATGAGTATATTGGAGATGTCATCGATGAAAATGCCTTTAGAAAAAGAATGGTGGATTATGATATTAAAAAATTCAAACATTTTTATTTCATGATGTTGAAAAAAGATTCATTTATAGATGCTACTACCAAAGGATCATTGGCTAGATTTGTTAACCATTCTTGTAATCCTAATGCTTATGTCGATAAATGGGTTGTTGGTGATAAGTTAAGAATGGGGATTTTTGCTAAAAGAACCATTCAAAAGGGTGAAGAAATCACGTTTGATTATAATGTTGATCGGTATGGAGCTCAATCCCAACCATGTTATTGTGGGGAACCTAATTGTATGAAAGTAATGGGAGGGAAAACTCAAACTGATGCGGCTTTATTACTACCGGAAGGAATTAGTGAAGCATTAGGGGTAACTTTGAAACAAGAAAAACAATGGTTAAAAGAAAATAAACATTTAAGAACCAAACAACAAAAAGATGATGCCATTATTAATGAACAATTTGTTAAGACTATCGAAGTATCAGGGTTAAATGATTATGATGTTCCACGAGTAATGGCTGCTTTAATGAAAACTCAAGATATTCATATAAATAAAAAATTGATTGAACGGATTTATTTGACCGAAGATGAAAATATCAATTTATCGATTGTCAAGATTCATGGTTATAAGACTTTATCCAGTATATTAAAATCATATTATCAAGAAGATAATACCATAGTGATTATGATTCTTAAAATCTTGATGAAATGGCCTAAAATGACTAGAAACAAAATCAGTTCTTCTCAAATTGAAGATGTGGTTAAAGATCTTAGAGCCAATAGTAAGAACCGAGAAATCAAGCAATTATCTGACCATCTACTAGATGAATGGGGGAAATTACAAATGGCCTATAGAATTCCAAAGAAATTTGAAAAGGCTAATGGTAATAATGGTTCGGGGTATGGAAGGTCTATGAGATCTCATTCTCCTGAAAGAGATCAAAATAGTGATGCTAAAACCCCTGATAAAGAAGGTTCTGCTCCTTTACCTGATGGCTGGGAATCTGCTGTGGATCCTAATACCAACACTCTATATTACTTTCATAGAGAACTTGGTCAATCTACTTGGGAAAGACCGGTGGCCATTGAGGAAGTGAAGAAAGAACCTTCAACTTCTGATGGGTCATTGCCCAAAACCCCAGGACCTGAAAGTCCTAAAAAGGCATCATTTATGCCAACTCTGGCAAATCAAATGTTCCAACAAATGCAAGATATTTCTAATAGTCCTAGAGTTCCTAAAGGCCCCAAAAGTGAGACTCCAAATAAAGATAGTCAATCTTTCACAGAAAGAAGACTTGCTCAATTAGAAGAAGAAAGACTACAAAAAGAAAAAGAACTTTTATGGCTTCAAACTCAAAATAAGCAAAAATCTTTACAAGATTTAATTTTGCAATCACAAAAAGAAGCAGAAGAGAAAAAGCAAATGGAGGAAAGAATGAAACAAGAATTAGCAGAAAGGTCCAAAGCTAAAGCAAAGGCAAAGGCTAAAGCTAAAGCTAAATCCAAGACTAAATCACATACTTCTGAATCGACCTCTACTGGAAGTTTGGAAAAGAAATGGGGGGCTGCCTTTGCTAAACATGTTCCTAATTTCATTAAAAAATATGAACTGGAGATTGGTCGAGATAATGTGAAAGGGTGTGCACGAGATGTGGTCAAATGGTTGGTTGATAAAGAAATTCATAAAGATCCATCTAAAGCTCCACCATCAGAATTTGAAAACGCAAAATTAAAAAAGATCAAAGATTTTACCAAGGGATATATGGATAAATTTTTGATCAAATACAGAGCTAAGCATAAGAGGTCACATGATCCAGATCCAGAGTCTCTGACCAAAAGGGCAAAAACTAATTAAAACCAATTAAGAAAGAGTAGATCTAATATATCATGTATTTATGTAGTGCGGTATACTGTACATTCTATAAGTTTATAAATAATCTATTTATACGGAACTATAGGATCCGGTTACTTTCTCTCTAATAATAAAGGTAATTTTTCAATTGATTCAGAACCAAAGATGATTTGATAAGTGGCTTCAAATAATGGGAATTCTCCAACTTTATTAACATTGGATAAAAGTTCATGAACTTCTTTGGCAGTAATGATCCCTTGAGAGGATTGACCATTCAATAATTTCTTTTCGGATTCTTGAGCAGAATCACCAGTTTTAGCCATATGTCTACCAACTTTAACATTTCTACCACCAGAACAAGTGGTAATTAAATCAGCCACACCAGCAGATTCAGCAGTGAAAGTGCTGGCTTGAGATTCTGGGAAGAAAGTTTCGGAGAATTTAATGGTTTCTAATAATCCAACTCTCATAATGGCAGATTTAGCATTATCACCCCAACCTAAACCTTCAACAAATCCAACAGCTAAAGCCACAATGTTCTTTAAAGCCCCGGCCACAGACACACCAGCCACATCTTCAATGACGTTAACATGGAAATAGTTCCTGTGGAAAGCAGCTTTTAAGACAAAATGATCAATATCTTTACCTTCACCTTTAAAGTTAGCTGGGAGTTTATAAGCCACGGTAGTTTCAGACCATTTACCTCTGGCCACTTCAGGAGCCAAATTAGCCCCTGATAAGGAACCACATTGAATACCTAATTGTTCAGTGATATAAGTACTTAATAATTTGCACCCTTCTGGAGTAACTTCTAACCCTTTCAAACAAGAAATGGCTCTAGCATCAGGTTTAATGTTACCTTTCAATTGTTTACAAATGTTCTTTAAAAACTGATGAGGTAAGTTGAAAACAATTAAATCAGCATCTTTAGCAGCATCCACAATATTAGGATAAGCCTTTAAATTAGAAGGTAATTTAACCCCAGGTAAATATTTAACATTTTCATGATCATTATTAATAATAGAAGTCAAGTTTTTCCCATTAATTTGTTCTTCAAAAACCCACATTTTAACTTCATGTTGAAATAAATGAGGTCTAGCATTAGCATTTTCAGCCAATATCTTTGCAATAGTAGTCCCCCAATTACCCGATCCAACCACAGCGATTTTAAAAGGATGATCTGGAGTAACTGGTTTTTCAGCACTTGTATGGTTCAAGGTAACTTGACCAGGAGCCAATATTTGGGACAATTGTAATAATCTTTGTTCTGGAGTCATGATGAATATTAATGGAATAAAATGACATCAGAGACATCAGCTGCTTTATATAGTAGTAGCCTGTGAATTTTTGACCGAGGGAAAAAGAAATTTATGGCTAATCGGAATCTTTGCACCCAAGGTTCCTGCCACCCAGAACCGTTAGTTGCTAACATGTGAGTAGACTAGTCACTTGATTAGATGGGTGATTTTCACTCTATTGTTTAGGGTTGTGATTGTTTGAGAGGTTATTATTTATTAAGTGGGGGGGATAATCCGGTTCGGATTAACTCATATGAAATTGAGGGCCAAGTTTTACTGGTAGATATATTGATATGTTGCTTAATATCAGTTTGTTGATGAGTAAGAGGTCATAGGCATCTACAATCATATAAATCGGTATAAAGTAATATATGTTCATATATTGGTATATTATTATCTGATGACATGTGATCGGGGATCGGATTTGATATGACATCATATTGCTACTTAGTGTCTTACATCAAAAGTATTTTCGGTGGCTCAATTTGGTGAGGGCTTAGTATGTACATTTAATAGTGTTCTGGCTTAGTATATACATTTAATAGTGTTCTTGTCGTTCCAAGTGTTGAAGATTATCGATATATAACTTCCTCTCAAGGTTCCTCTTACAAGTAGCCGTACCAATATGTCGTTTAAGAGCATCTTTCCGGGCAAATCCTTTACCACAATGATCACAAATGTTTGGAGGAATGGTGAAATGCTGTTTTTCATGACGTTTTAGGTCACTAGATCGTTTGAATGGCGCTTTGCATCTTATGCACGTATACTTACGATCTTCATCTTCTTCTTCATCTTCGGTTCCATTTATGACACTAGGTAGATTTGTTCCTGGGTGAGGTATAGGCGGTATAGGAGATACAATGGGCAGTATTGGGGCTGTAGTACTATTATCACTAGCAAATGGGTTTTCTCCCACTAACCCACTCAGTCTAATTGGGTGTTGAAACACATTATTATTCATATTAGGAAACCCTTCATAGAAATCTTTTATCATTAATTGACCATTTTCATTAACCTTAATGTTTTCTCCTCGCTTAATGGGATTCCCATGGGGTGAACTAACATACTGTAGTCTGGTGAATAAATCATTCAAAGTTGGATCCACAATTTGAGTATTTGTGGTGTGGCTAATTTCTGGTGGATGCTTTTCCATACGAGCTTTTGCTTGGGCAGTTGCCACTATGGCTTCTTTCGCTAGTTTATAAAACCGTTCATCTTCTTCGGTTTGAATTGGGTTTGTGGTCGTGGTATTTGTTGTCGTTGAGTTTGTGGTTGTTGAGTTTGTGGTTGTTGAGTTTGTGGCTGGGGTTGGGTTTAAGGGAAATTGTAATGAATGATTTTGTTGATTTGGTGGATTGTGTGGGTTATTATGGTCATTTGGCTGAGTTGTATTATAGGTATTAGCCTGATTTAGATAATTATCCATTGTAATTAAATAGGTAGAACCTGGTGCTGGTAAATCTATATCAAAGACATTCTAAGTAATAGGAATAGAATAGAATATATTGATACAGTCAATTATTGGTATAATCAACTCACGTGAGCTAAGGCAATTACACAATTTTTCTTTCTGGTTGTCAAAAACGGTCTCGGAGTTTATGGCCGGTGCACGACCCGCGCGCGAACCACTTTTTCTGAAACTTCTCAAAATTATACTAATCTAATCTTTCATATCAAAATGACAGTTCAAGAACTTCCCCCCAGACAAAAGTCCCAACGGTTGATGCAACGGAACAAACAAAAGGAGAACCAACTCAAGTTCGCCCAGTTTAAGAGTCGGTCCAAGACCATTAATAATATCAATGAGTTATTACCCGGATTGAATGACATTAGTGATGCTTTTGAAGCTCTTCCTATGGATATTATTAAATATTTCACGTTATTGAAAGAAATAGATGCCAAATGTATAAATACAGTTCCCGTGATCAATAATGGCATCAAGCTGTATATTGATGAATTACATCAAGAACTTGATTGGAAACGGGAAACTCCTAATGATACTAGTAAAACTTTCCCATCTGATGAACAAAAAGCCAGTAAATTAACACATATTAAAGATAAAATCAATGATATTATTCCATGTTTGGAAGAGAAGATGCATGTGACTAGCATTGCCACCGATGTGATTGATAAACACTTATTTCGAATCAATAATGATTATAAATTAATTTTAAATAATAATGAAATTCCTGAAAGTATTAGAATTGGTCCTTTAAATCATCCGGCCATGATTATGGATTCTTCAGCTCCTTCAGATTTCACTAATCCTAATAGATCTGCTCAAAGTGCTAGACTGGAAACTAGAAGAGAAGCTTTAGCAGCTAGAAAACAAACTAAAGATGATGATTCATCTAGTGGGAAAAAGGAACAAACTCCAGTAGAAAAGAAAAAGAGAAGTAGAAAGGAAGGACCTGGTAATAATGTTCCAGCTAGCACCCCTACTAGTCATATAAATAATAATCATGGGAATGGACATAGTAATCCTCATCCTCCATCGCATCATGGATCTCAAAACACAACCAGTCAAATGACCACTCAAGCTATTCAAAACTCCCAAACAGTTCAGCAACCTAATGAATCTCAAACATCCAGACAATCTACCCCAGGCCCTAGAAAGAGATTGAAAGTCACAAAGGATGAAAATGCCAGTACTGAACCTACGTATTGTTATTGTAATCAAGTTTCATTTGGAGAAATGGTGGGGTGTGATGGGGATGAATGTAAGCGAGAATGGTTCCATTTACCATGTATTGGATTTAAAAATCCTCCAAAGGGGAAATGGTATTGTGATGATTGTGTGATTAAACAGAAAAAATTAAAACGGGTATAGTCATGTGATAATAAATATATCTCTTTCATTATCTAGTTTCCTATTAAGAGTAATGTCGTGGCGATGGCCTGGCTGCTGCAATGCTGGCAAGCCCGCATGTCGCGAAATGTCGCAAGACCCTTAATAAAGTTCCATCGTCAAAGTCTATCCTGGCGTCATCGACCATACATTAACTATAAACTTTACGGGTGTTAAGGCATTTAGTCGAGCTATTAAACAATTAAGATTGTCCGATTAGCTAGTAATAATTAATCTATTGTTTTAAAAACATGGAGTCAGCATTGGTGTCATAGCCAGTATCACCAGACCCCCCGCCCCTTTGTTCTCGCGACTCGTCTTAATATAAGAAGTCATTCTGTAATTAACACCACAAAAGTTGCTGGACTGTAATTGGATAACATTTGTTACCAAGTACTGTGTACAATGTTGGGGACCATTAGTTTTGGCATGTTCTTTATCGCTAATGCTGGCCCTATTTCTAGCTCCATGTCGCCCCGGACTGTCGCCAAACACTGAGTTGGTTCCCCTAACGTGCGTGGCGCCAAAATTTCACTTGCTTTTTCAGCAGGAAACTATAATACCCACACCAATTGCCGATAGTTTTTTTTCGTCAACGTAGTCAATTGTTTTACCCCAGTGTATATCACCAGTGTAACTCTAGATCGCTCCCCTTAGTCTATCAATAGTATAGACCAATTGTTGATCACTCGTGAAATAGACTTAACTCCGGTAGTGCGAGCCAGTACACTTTTAGTTGAGGCGGAAACTTTTCAACGTGAAAAAGAAGCTATAAATACTTTGGAATTTTCAGTGAGCAACAGCCAGAAATAAACCATTGGCCAAAATGATGAAGGAATATAAATTAGTGGTAGTAGGTGGGGGTGGTGTAGGTAAAAGTGCCTTAACCATTCAATTGATTCAATCCCATTTTGTTGATGAATATGATCCTACTATTGAAGATTCTTATAGAAAACCTTGTAATATTGATGGTGACCAAGTATTATTGGATATTTTAGATACGGCTGGTCAAGAAGAATATAGTGCTATGAGAGAACAATATATGAGAACTGGGGAAGGGTTCTTGTTGGTATATTCCATTGACTCCAAAAGTTCCTTGGATGAATTACAAAATTTTTATGAACAAATTCAAAGAGTTAAAGAATCGGATAATGTTCCGGTGTTAGTGGTAGGGAATAAATGTGATTTAGAAAATGAAAGACAAGTAAGTTATGAAGAAGGTGAATTATTGGCTGATAGTTTCAATTGCAAATTTATGGAAACCAGTGCTAAACAAAGAATTAATGTTGAAGAAGCCTTTTATGACTTGGTAAGATCTGTCAGAGATAAAGATAAACCTAAGGCTCAAGCTGTTGCTGATACTCCGGATTCAGAACCTGCTGCTGCTGCTGCCACGGTAAATAATTCCAGTTCTGATGCTGTCAAAGAAACAAAAGAATCCGTTAAACCAAAGCCTCAAGCGGCTAGAAAACCTCAATCAGCTCCTTCATCTGGTAATGAAACAAAAGAGAAATCTGGTTGCTGTGTAATTGTTTAATTGGGTATCTAATGTTTGATTGAAGTACTTTTTTCATTTTTTTTTTTCCCTTGACTATTTGTTTGCCTTTTTCTTTTCATTAGTATTATTATTATATTTTGCCCAACATGGAACACAAAGGAAAAGAGAAAAGACAAAAAAAAGAACATTACAATCTGGGGTTGTATCATTTAATTCAAGCGTAACTAATTTATATTAATAAAAATCTTTGTTATTCACAAGTTGTAGAGAGACTTTATCTATTTGTAAATGTATCGTGTATTGGTCATGGTATTCTATATGGCGGTCTACACCGTTTAATTGATGAAATGATACACAATAAAGTGTAAAATCAAACTAGCAAATACATAGTCCCCAAATGACCGTTCTGGACTAAATTGAAAAAGGTGGTGATTTTTCTCATTGTATTGTAATCTCAAGTTGACGGTCAAAACGAATTGTCCCACACAACTTATGAACCCTCCTAAGAAAGCATTGAATGGGAAGTTCCCCATCAACAACACGTATATAAATTGTAACACTCCAATTAACAATAAGTATAACAAAAAGGAATCAATTAATTTCATTCTTGGTGTCAATGATTTCACATATTCATTATAGGTAGTAGACACAATGGTACTCAATTCGCCCACATATCTGTTTATAGGTGATGTCTTTGGTTTGGCCATCTTGATTGTGTTATTAAACTCTCAAAAGATCTAGTTTTGTAACAATCAACTTTGTAAACCGTCAAGTTTTGAAATATTTGCTAACGTGTTGGTTGTTGAAGTATGAGACTTTTTCGCGAACAGGTCTCGCGCAATAATAAAGGCTTACTGTGAAAGACGGCTTAACGGCGATAAATCTATTTAACTTAAGACTAAACGGGTAAAACGGTTACCGGTTCCAGTGGTGGTGATGGCAAATATGAGTGAAGTCACAAAGATCACAAATCCACCTAAATTGAGAATAATCCCCCCGTTAAACTTTTGTCCCGTAGAACATCAATTATATCGATCAGGACAACCAACGATAATTAATCAGAGTTTCTTAAAAGATTTAAACTTAAAAACGATAATATGGTTGGCTACTGAAGAACCACAAGAAGAGTTTTTAGATTATTGTTCGGTCAATAACATTAATCTTGAATTCGTAGGAATGATTAATGATTATAACTATAATTATTCTTCCAATATTAATCCTTGGGATACTTTAAATGAATTAACTATCACTAAATCTTTGGAAATTATGGTGAATAAGGAAAATTATCCGCTTTTGGTTTGTTGCGGAATGGGAAGACATAGAACTGGGACGGTTATGGGATGTTTAAGAAGATTACAAAATTGGAATTTAGCAAGTGTTAGTGAAGAATATCGTAGATTCACTGGTTCCAAAGGAGGGAGAATTCAGGTTGAATTGTTAATTGAAAGTTTTGATATAAATACAATTAAAGTTGATCCGGCGAGTGCTCCAGATTGGTTGCATTCATAATTACATAGACCATGTACGCAAGATAATAATTACCATATACTATTAAAGCATAGAATCCTATGGCATATGAGTGTCTGGTTAGGATTCATCTTGGTATAATCAAAGTCTTAATTAAACCTAATATGGATTATCTGCAAAACTTAATGATTAAATAGAATTAAATTCGACTAATTCTCTAATAAATACATAAATGAACGGTTATCTCAAATATACAAACAGTGTAGCACACACTATTGACAATTGTGACCTATTAGTCATCATACTAAGAGTTATGTTGCCTCCGGTGTGAAGTCAATTGTATAAGAGATTCAGAGGTGGCAGATTTCGGGCGAGGATTCGGATACGGAAAGTTCTCCCTCCCGAATTGGTGGAGCTCGTCCGAGAGTATGGACCTCCTCTTTTACCTGAAACCACATGTTATTTGTTCAAGTGAATTGACTGGTAGTTTCTATGCTTCTTCACCGACACCATAGTGTTGTTCCGGTGTTTAAACCATGTTTATAGCATGGTTACCGACTAGCTAGGCTTTGAATATCGGAACTTACAAAAATGCCAAAATCCTTATTTTATCGGTAAAAGCCCAAATAGGCAATTCCCCCTAAGAGGCCCCAGTTCAAGGTGAAATATTATCTGAGACCATCTCCCATGATAGACTATAAATATAGAAGGAATTATCCTTGGATTTTCATTTCTTTCCTTATAGTTATATCTTTTATAAACTTGAAGTGATACATATAAATTTAGAAAAATGGGTGAACAATCAAGAGTACCAAAATTAACATGGGGCGATATAGGTTTAATGTGGAGCGAATTTAAACCTCCAGCACCTACCTTTACTGAGAAGGATTTACCAACCTTAGACGGAAAAGTTGTGGCCATTAGTGGAGGGTCTGGTGGTGTTGGGTATGAAACTGTTAAGATGTTAGCAACTCATACAAATGCTAAAATTTACTCGTTTGTTAGAAGACTTGATGATACTAAAAAACTCTTTGATGAGTTGAAGAAAGATATAAATAAACCTGATGCAGTCATTGAACCAATTTATATTGACTTTAATGATATGACTACCATTAAACCAGCAGCTGAAGAATTCCTTTCAAAAACTTCAAGATTAGATATTATGTTTCATAATGCTGCTGTTATGAATACTCCTGTTGAAATGAGAACTAAGCAAGGGTGGAATTTGGATTTACAAATTAATGCCTTTGGATGTTTTATTTTACAAAACCTTTTAAATCCTATAATGAGTAAAACCGCTGATATATCTCCAGCTAATTCAGTTAGAATTGTGTGGGTTGGGTCTGTATCGCTGTATTTTGCTCCAAGAACAATTATTAATTTCGATGATCCTAATTATGATAAAACTAAATCTGTGCCTAATGAAACGTATGGACAAAGTAAAGCTCTTGAAGCGCTATTTGCCGTTCATTGGAGAACCAAGTACCCGGAAATGGAAAAAGTGGTTTCTATGTACAATTGTCCTGGTTATCTTGCCACTGATTTATCAAGATATAGTGGCGCATGGGGTAGTTGGTTTTTGAAGAAAGTATTGAATCCACAAATTTATGGAGCTTATACTTTAATTTGGTGTGCTTTTGAAAACCATACCACCGCCGATAGTGGGAAATATGTTGCTCCTTATGGAAGATTTTCTAGATATAAAGCCGAGCTTGAAATTGCTCTTCATAATGAAGACGGAAAAAAGGCTTGGAAGTTTGCTGAAGAAAGTGTCAAGGACTTTTTATAAATCATGTCAGAGTATATAGGATTATAAATGTTGTATTAAAGGACTTATTTTCTGGAAATTCATCGAAAATGTGATTTTTGCAATTCTCGCCAAAGAAGAAAATATAAAGAGAGAGAGCATCTGTCAAATATTCGAGGAGCGACTTTGGTCGAATTGACCTGGAATCACTGTGATTATGCCTATTCAATCAGATTTAAAAGACAGTTTATGGTTTCTATATTTTGCAGCCTAATTGTTCCAGACGCGACCTTCTTAATAATATCATACTATATATATCAGTCTAGCTTTAACTGTAGCTTGTAAATCGAGAATAACTCAACAGAAGATATACTGGTAACACATAACCCGCTACCAAACCCTATATCTTATGTTTCGAGTAAGAATACTATCAACAGACAAGTTACCATTTATGGATGATAAAGCCCACGTTATCTTATCAGAAAACGAACCGCACACGACACTCACACGATTTCAAATCTCCAAGTATCAACACTCTTCATTCAACCATGAAGGAAGCAGTTGAAACCCCCACGGCAGTATATAACACCCGAGTCCATTTCGCTGCATTAATTGCTTCCTTTGCGGCCATTATCATTGGATACGATGCGGGGTTTATTGGAGGAACCGTGATTCTTCCCGAGTTTGAACGAGAATTTGGGTTGGATAAGATGTCTGGTGAAACTAAACGATTTATTAAAGCCAATATTATTTCATTATTCCATGTAGGGGCATTTTTTGGGTCATATCTCGTTTACCCTATTGGGATATATTGGGGCCGGATCAAAGGGTTCAAACTCGCTGGTTGGTTGATTACTATAGGTTCATTTATTCAATTGTTATCAAACCACACAAGAGGTTTAAGATATCTCATGATAGGACGAATTTTATGTGGGATTGGGATTGGCGCTGTGTCTAATTTGGCTCCCATGTACGTTTCAGAAATCTCGCCCCCTTCTATAAGGGGTCGTTTGGTAGGAATGTATGAAATATCCTGGCAAGTAGGAGGAATCTTTGGGTTTTTCATTAATTTTGGGACAGAACAGCTTCTACAAGGCAGTAATAAACAATGGCAAACCCCAATAGCGGTGCAAATCATTCCAGCATTGATGTTTTTGGTGGGAGTGTTCTTTATCAAGGAATCACCTCGATGGTATTTTTCAGTCAATAGACGGGACATGGCCATTCGATCTTTATGCTATTTAAGAGGCTTGCCTTTAACTTCTGAATACATTAACTACGAATTAGAAACCATGGAAATAGAAGCCATTGAAAGGAAACAAGCTTTACAATCTGAATTCTGGGGTCCTTTGAAGTTGATTCGTCATGATAAAAGTGTTCAGTACCGGTTATTACTAACCTCGTCATTGTTCGTATTCCAGAACACTAGTGGAATCAATGCCATTATATATTACTCGGTATCAATTCTTAAGACATTGGGAATTGGGTCTACCGCAGCAGGGTTATTATCCACAGGAGTGTTTGGAGTCATTAAAGGGATCTGTTGTTTCATTTGGGCGTTTTGGATCATTGATAATTTCGGTAGGAAACCCCCCGTGATTTTAGGAAGTTTGGTATGCTTTTTGGCATTATTTTATTTGGGGATATACATTAAAATCGCCGACCCAGAGGCAAACATCTCGGGAGAAATGACCTTGGGATCCAAAATTGCATTGATGTTTTTTTATATCTGGACTATTTCATTTGCATTTTCCTGGTCCGGATTTCCTTGGGTTTATATGTCAGAAGTATTTGACCTGAAAGTTCGGAACCTTGCTCAATGTTTCAACGCTTCCAGTAACTGGTTCTGGGCATTTATATTTGCTAGATTTGCTCAGAATATCATTGATGCTTTAGAATATGGAACTTTCTTGTTATTTGGCATATTGTTACTAGTGTCTACAGGTATATTTGCCCTTATGTATCCGGAAACCAGTGGGATTCCAATGTCTGACATTGACTTATTGTTCGAAGAAAACATTCCCCCATGGAAGGCACACTCTAGAGCATTAGAAATCATTAAAGAAAGAGAACAAGCCCATGACCATACGGGAATAATAGAGAATAATGAATTACAATCTGAGCTATGGCATTCTAATGAACTAGTGGCTGAACACGGTCCAGGATTAGATTCCCCCAAAACACAAGGCCGGCACGAACGAAGCGACAGTGTAAACAGCTCCACCAACTTAGTATGACCATTATAACCTTAGGATGAGCTGTTTAGCCATTTATATGAACTCATTTATATTTCTCATTATGTATCTTAATTTGCAACAATTTAATTTATAAGTCGCGCAAACGGCGTCGTGGCCCTACCACTAATTTAAAATTCAAATCATCCCTTTTTGATATAAGGGATATATATTTATCTAGTATATTTTAATTACAAGGTATACGATACATCAAACCATTATAGACTGATTACTTCTATCATTATGACAGGAACATGTGTTAATAGCATCAAATTGATGGGATTAGGATCTATTGGGTTGTTGACGGGATCTTTGGCCTATCAATCAGTGCAAATCATTCCCAAGTTGATTAACGAATTGAATCACAATTTAACTAATGATAATTGGTCTTTAATTAAATGTGGCAAAGTTATTAATAAGGTGTTATTGGGGATTTCCACCAGCTGTTTTGTGTTGAGTTATAAATATAGTCCTACCAATGAAAAGCATCCTTACTTAATTTATGCTCTTTTGGGAACTTTGATAAGTTATGGCTATACCTATTATCAATCATGTAAATTAGAAAAATCATTGAACAAATTTTCTAAACCTAGTGCAAAACCTGTTACCAAACCTCAACCAGAATCTGCTTCCGAACCAGTGGTTCCTGAATCAGGGCCAGATCGTGATGATGATTTGGGTAAATCTTACATACACGTCTCAGATGAAGATTCTACTAGTGCTACCCTGACTCCTACTCATTCTACTCCTGGATCACCAAGACCATCCGAACCAGTTTCTAACCCAAAACTTGAAGAAGACGATGATATTGAACTTGAAATCAGCATGGCGTTATTTAAAAAGGAAATGGTGAATAATTCCCTTAGCCTTAAATCCATTTACTTGAAAGGAGCTGGGTTTTTGGGTATGACATTTTTGATTTCTTCCATTGGTGTGATTGGTGAATTTGTCATGGCCTAAGTTGTAGATATGTAGATACGATAATGAACATTGTTGACCTTAAAACTCAAGTGGATTCACTCTGTATATAGTAATATAATATGATTTATGTGGTAAAATTAATAATCAAAGGTCTAGAGGTCTAGATCTAAACAGTATATGTAATCAGTTGCAGCCGTCCATCGGGTTAACAATGCCACTCGGCAAAACTCCCTGTATAAGCCTCGGTGCTGAATGCGGATTCTATTTGCTCACTTTAGATTTTGGTATATACTTTTCAATCTGACAGTTCGGAGTTCTTTATTCATATTGCACCCATTGACATAGAATAGTCGATGTTCTAACACTAGAGATAGAAACACTAATTATAGCGAGAAATACAGATGAGTAGAAACAAATAAAAAAGAAAAAAAGAGTTGGTGCGCCAACCTATTAATAAGCGGCGTAAATATTTTCCCTATTATCGGCACAACTGACCTAGACTCGAGGTTATACCGTCAGCCGGGGTTAATTCCCGGAAAGGTCATTACAGCCGAGGTTCCGAGGCTAGGTATAAATAGGTCAAGGATCTCCCAGCCGTGTCGCATCGAGGAATATTATCCAAGACACTACCGAGCAAGGTCATTTGAGTCTCAGTAAAATCTAAACCTAGAACTAACAAAACATACTATAATGTCAGAATTCTATAATTTAAAACCATTAGATGGTAAAGGAGAACCATTCCCATTCGTTGAATTAAAGGGAAAAGTTGTTGTTATTGTCAATGTCGCTTCTAAATGTGGATTCACCCCTCAATACAAGGAATTGGAAGAATTAAATAAGAAATACAAAGACCAAGGATTAGTAATCTTAGGGTTCCCATGTAATCAATTCATGGGACAAGAACCAGGTTCTCAAGATGATATCCAAAACTTTTGTCAATTGAACTATGGTGTTTCATTCCCAGTGTTACAAAAAATTGACGTTAATGGGGATAAAGCTGATCCAGTATATAAATATTTGAAATCTCAAAAATCTGGATTATTAGGATTAACTAGAATCAAATGGAATTTTGAAAAATTCATCATTGACAAATCTGGTAAGGTTGTTGAAAGATACGCTTCCACTGCCAAACCAAGTTCTTTAGCTCCAACCATTGAAAAATTATTGAAATAAATTAATTGGTTAAATTGGCCAAGTATGTCTATTGTTAATATTTGTAATTGTTAATATATGCTCTATAACTTAAGATAAGACTCTAGAACTAAAGATAAGACGAGAAAATACAAGGAATAAGATAAGACTAGTCATGCACCATTACCGTTATTAGGGTGCAACAATAAGGGATTAGTCTATCCACGAACGGATCGCTTATTATTACTCTATAAGATTTGTTAATAAAGGGGTGCAATAACGCAATATGTAACAACTAGTTATTAATTATGTCGTATGGCCTAACAATAACCTCCTTTTAAATCACAATCAAAGTGGGTTAGAATAACCATTGATCTATTCCAGTGGGCCCAACAATTGTTCCATTATATTCTATTCTCTCCACACTACCGGCCCAGACCTCCCGGTAAATTGCTTTAGTGAAGTTAACTTTCTTTTTATCTACTCACAGAATAGGAAACTATGTCGTCTTATGATTTTAAGATAGGGGAACCTTTTGACTGACAACCTTTGATCTACTGTGGCGTTTATTTATATAACCCCTTATCCTTTTCTGATTTACTTTTCTTCTACAACCAACTTCTACAACCAACTTCTACAACCAACTTCTATACTCACCTCCATCTTTACTCACCTCCAATACTTTACCATACTTATCAAGCAGTTGAATCATTAGCTGCTTGGTCTCAAATCCACCTGTGCTTAACTCCGAACATCCCTACCCTTGCAACAGGTTGCAAATTGAGGATGAAAGATATTATCGATAAGAACTTCCAAGATGGAGTACTATTGAATCGGTATCGGTTTGTGAGTTACTTACAAAAGGGAAGCTACGGAAGAGTCATGAAGTGTATTGACTTAACTACCAATAGTCATGTATCAGTTAAGGCTATTCCCATCCGGTATGAGGATATAGCCACCCATGAAATTGATATGTTGAAACAATTGACTGGTAACCTCAACATTTGTCAATTGATTACTTCCTATACCTTAAAAAATTATATTTATTTGGTGCTTGAATATTGTAATGGAGGAGATCTTTATGATTATATTCGAGATCATAAAGGAGTCAATTCTAGTGATTTATATTTAATTGCTAGTCAATTGTATAATGCCATTACTTTTGCTCATAAGAAGGGGATTTATCATCGGGATTTAAAACCAGAGAATATCTTGATTCATGATACTTCCAGAAGTAATGATTTTAGAAGAGTTATATTTAAGATTTGTGATTGGGGGTTATCTACCACCATTAGACTTAATGAAGAATTCAACGTTGGTACTGAAAAGTATATGGCCCCGGAAGTGTTCATTAACAATTATAATGCTAATCTTAATTTGAAATTTTATGATGCTAAATATGTGGATTATTGGTCTTGTGGGATTACTCTCATTACTTTATTATTTGGTAGAACTCCGTTTAAAGTTATCGATAAATCAAATAAATCATTAATTAATGATACAAATTATAAAAAATTTGTATTATTTAATGAAAAACAAATTTTATTTGATATTTATCCTAATTTAAATTTAAATGGGTTTAATATCTTTGATAATCTTTTAAAGATTAATGGGATTGATGATAATTTAACCAATTTTATGAATAAGATTAATCAACGGTCATTAGATAAATTCATTCATGATTTGGGACATAATTATAAATTTGGTTTAACTATTGATGATGAATTAGAATTAGATCTAGGGTCTGGTTATAACACTCCAGAAAGAGGTACCCCAGAAATTTCATCAGAAAAGCACTCACCAGAAAGAAAACGGGTAACCAGCGAAAAGCCAACCAGCAAAATTGGCTACAACAAATTGGGGAAACTTAAACCAAAATTAGATTATGCTCTTAAGCTTGATAAAGATATCAAGATTATAGAGAGTGAAATTTTGGTGGACGACTTTACGAACTTGAATTGGTTTGATTATTAGAGATAGGTTTGGGATATTGGAATATAATAGTTTAGTAGAATTTTGCTCTATGGTATGCTCTATGGTGTATGCTCTAACTTTATTACATTGGCAGTGGCGGTATCAGTGGCAGTAATCATTAGTAGTAATCAGTGATTGGCAGTAACTGTCGATAAGATCAGATCACATGGCTCCGTACGCCCGCTAAGGTCCGGACTTGACGCCGCTACCTAGGCCGCTACCTGGCCGCACCCTGGCCGAAGCCTGCCGTTCTCTGGCCGCTACTTGTCCTCTCCCAGTCCAAATCTGCCCTACCGGATCAAACGCACCGGAAAATGCCTGGCCGGAGACCAAACCGGCGAGATTATATTTGAGATGCCCGCAAACGGGCCTGCCCGCAATAAAAATGCCGGTCGTCCCATAACCACTATTACTCACGTCGTCGATCAAGGTTAACTATATAAAGGTGAAAAATTTCAACCACCCAAACTTTTTCCATTAACTTAATATAATCCAATAAATATTAATAATGTCTTTCAGAGCTTCCATTCGTGCTGCTAGAGCCGTGTCCAGAGCCACCAGATCTGCTACTGCCACCAGATCCTTAGCTACTTTAACCAGAACTTCTGCTGTTCCAGCTGTTGCCAAAACTGGGGTTAATTTAACTGCTGTTAGAGGTGTTAAGACCATTAATTTCGGTGGTACTGAAGAAATTGTTTACGAAAGAAACGATTGGCCAAGAGAAAAATTATTAGAATACTTCAAAGATGATACCTTAGCTTTAATTGGTTATGGTTCTCAAGGTTACGGTCAAGGGTTAAACTTGAGAGATAATGGTTTAAATGTTATCATTGGGGTTAGAAAAGATGGTGCTTCTTGGAAAGCTGCCATTGAAGATGGTTGGGTTCCAGGTGAAAACTTATTTGATGTTAATGAAGCTATCACTAGAGGTACTTATATTATGAACTTATTATCTGATGCTGCTCAATCTGAAACTTGGTCTTCTATCAAACCTCAATTAACTGAAGGTAAAACTTTATACTTTTCCCATGGATTCTCTCCAGTTTTCAAGGAATTAACTAATGTTGAACCACCAACTAACATTGATGTTATTTTGGCTGCTCCAAAAGGTTCCGGTAGAACCGTTAGAACCTTATTTAAAGAAGGTAGAGGTATTAACTCTTCTTATGCTGTGTGGAATGATGTCACCGGTAAAGCTGAAGAAAAAGCTGTTGCTTTAGCTGTTGCTGTTGGATCTGGTTACGTTTACCAAACCACTTTTGAAAGAGAAGTTAACTCTGATTTATATGGTGAAAGAGGTTGTTTAATGGGTGGTATCCATGGTATGTTCTTAGCTCAATATGAAGTGTTAAGAGAAAATGGTCACACTCCATCTGAAGCTTTCAATGAAACTGTTGAAGAAGCTACTCAATCTTTATACCCATTAATTGGTAAATACGGTATGGATTACATGTATGATGCTTGTTCTACCACTGCTAGAAGAGGGGCTTTAGATTGGTACCCAAGATTTAAAGATGCTTTAAAACCAGTTTTCGCTGATTTATATGAATCTGTTAGAAACGGTACTGAAACTCAAAGATCTTTAGACTTTAATGGTCACCCTGAATACAGAGCTAGATTAGAAGAAGAATTAGAAACCATCAGAAACATGGAAATCTGGCAAGTTGGTAAGGAAGTTAGAAAATTACGTCCTGAAAACCAATAAGTCATTTGACATATTTATTTCTGGTAAATTCAATCTGGTCAAATTGAATGACTTTGAATTTTTCATTTCTTTTAATTAATATTTAATGCAATCATGAAAAAAATCATAAAATTTATATATAGTATATAGGATCTACGTTTGTTGAATAAACAATCCTTGTCTAATTATAGTGTAATAGTGGAGAGAGTAGGAGAGATAGTGTACCAGATCAATTTTCAGGGTGTGAGTCTGGGGTCAATGGTGGGGAGAAGAGCGTCACAGAAATGAGTTCCGGTAAGCCCTCAGTGCACGCACGTGAGTGGTGGCCATATCCGGGGCCCGGAAGTCGACCCTCACTATGGCCACCAAGTCCCGTTCCGGAGTCGCGCGTGGACCAAAATGAAAATTTTTTTAAGTGAAGACTGGCCCATAGCTCATAGTAAATTTTTCTTTCTTTCTTCTCAGATATATCAATATACAAATATGGCTGTTGGTAAGAATAAAAGATTATCGAAAGGTAAAAAAGGGTTAAAGAAGAAGGCTGTTGACCCATTCCAAAGAAAAGATTGGTTTGACTTAAAAGCTCCATCTACTTTCGAAGACAGAAATGTTGGTAAGACTTTAATTAATAAATCTACCGGTATGAAAAATGCTGCTGATGGATTAAAAGGAAGAGTTGTTGAAGTTTGTTTAGCTGACTTACAAGGTAGTGAAGACCACTCTTCTAGAAACATTAAATTAAGAGTTGATGAAGTTCAAGGTAAAAACTTGTTAACCAACTTCCATGGTTTAAATATGACTTCTGATAAATTAAGATCTTTAGTTAGAAAATGGCAATCTTTAGTTGAAGCTAATGTTACCGTTAAAACTGCTGATGATTACGTGATCAGAATCTTTGCTATTGCTTTCACCAAAAGACAACAAAATCAAATTAAAAAGACCACTTATGCTCAAAGTTCTAAATTAAGAGAAATTAGAAAGAAAATGATTGAAATTATGCAAAGAGAAGTTTCTAACATTACTTTAGCTCAATTAACTTCTAAATTAATTCCAGAAGTCATTAGTAGAGAAATTGAAAAATCTACTCAAACCATTTACCCATTACAAAATGTTCATATCAGAAAAGTTAAATTATTAAAACAACCAAAATTCGATTTAGGTGCTTTAATGGCTTTACATGGTGAAGGTTCTACCGAAGAAAAGGGTAAAAAAGTTTCCAAAAAAGCTGGGTTTAAAGACGTTGTCTTAGAAGCCGTTTAAACCTTGCTTTTTATTCATTTCCCCTCCTTTTTTCATAATGCTTGAGAACTGTATCATAATATCAGAATTTGTAATGATTCATTAATGGATTATTTATAGCCTTCATTAATGTATAGCTTGTATATATTTATATATACTCTAATAAAATCCGCCAGAGAATTATTGCTGTCGTATAGTGCGCATCGGCCAGAAGTTAACTCCTACTAACCAACCTCAATAGTGTTTGATATAACTAAATCATGGCCGACATTCTGGATGAGGACGATGCTTGGTCTTATTCATTCCCCCCTTCTAATGAATCCCTCCCGCTTCCTTCAGATCATTCTCCCGAGTTTGAACGAGTAGAAAATAAACCTCAAGATTCGGAACGAGACAAAATCGAATCAGACTTGGCTATTTTGAATGACCATTTACGGTCTGCTTCGACGGGGGCAAAGTCCAATTCTAAACCTTCTCAACTTAGTCGCCTTCGAAATGTCATGGGGCCTGATTCGGACTCCGAAGTCGCCGTGGTGGATGATCAAGATGGTGATGTTAAAAAGGTGGGGAACCTCAACAATAATCATTCTCACACTGAGCAAGATACCGAATCCATTAGTTCCGAATTGGCTCGACCTAAAGATTCATCTGAATCAGATTTGAATTCCCAAGTATCTTCTTCTTCATCTCCTCGTATTGGTGGTCCAGGCCCTAGCCCTATAGAATTCAATCGAAAAGAGTTCACCAATGGCTCAGCCACTCATTCCTTAAACTCTTTGACTCTTCAATCTCCATTTTTATCCAAAGCTACACCGGCTAATCCACATACTACAAGAGAAGATGCTAGTTCAGTTATCTCCAGAGAGTCACAAAAAAATGCTTTAACAGGAATAGACTTTAGTCATGAAGAAAATATGGTGGATAAATTACTAGAATCACCTAAACGAAATTCAGCGTATGGGTCTGGAGATTTCCGTAGTAATTCAAATGCTACTATTAGTTTGGAGAACCATAGACGAAATGCCTCGGAAAATATCAATGATCCTGATTCAAAATCTCCAAAAGTCATTTCTTATCGGAAATCCAGACGGACTACCAGTGAAGGAAACTTTCAAGATATCTTAGAATCGGCCACTACCAGTCCAAAGGAGAAATATGATCCTAGGTTATACGATGAAGAAAAATTCAAAGACACCAAATACAGATACGCCGCTATGAAAAGGAATGTGGAATTCCATGAATTATTCACCAACATTGATTTAACGGATCGATTAATTGATGATTTTGCCTGTGCTTTGAGTCGAGAGATTTTATTACAAGGAAGAATATATGTTAGTGAACATCATATTTGTTTTAATTCCAGTTTATTAGGATGGGTTACTAATGTTATTATCCCACAAGAGGATATTATTGCCTTTGAGAAACGATTAACGGCAGGGATTTTCCCTAATGGTATAGCCATTGAAACCAAAGATGAGAAGTATACTTTTGCCAGTTTTTTGTCTCGAGATACATCTTTTAATCTTTTCCAAACGGTATGGGAAACTACCACGGGGAAGAAAATGGTTACTAATGATGAAAAATCGAGTGAAAATGGTAAGAAATCTCTTGATGAATCTGCTAGTGGTGATACAGAGGATGACCGTAGCAATATCGAGTCTTATATAATGTCTATTGATGAAGATGGTAATGGAGATGAGAGTCTTAAACTGAAGGATAGTACAAATTCAAATGAATCAAATGAGCCTGCGATAATAGAAAAGAAACGGGATTCTGATTCTGGTCTGAGCAAAATGAAGATTGTTCAATTCAAACCAGATAGTCAGTATCAAACCCAAGGACCTGACGTTCATAAACCTACAGAGATTAATGATGTTCTACAAGAAAATGAAATTGAATTATGTAATGAAGTCATTGATGTTCCCATGGGAATTGTATTTGAAATCTTATTCAGTTCTAAAAATGATCAATTTTTCCAAAAATTCTTGCTGGATCATGATTCAAGTGAATTATCATCATTTGATGAATTTACTGCTAAACCTGATGAACCTAAAAAATTGCATCGGACATATTGTTATAAAAAAGCATTAGGTTATTCCATTGGGCCTAAATCCACCACTTGTCAAGTGGAAGAAATCATTGAACATTTAAATTTCAATGAATATATTCAAGTTACCACTACTACAAGAACTCCAGATGTGCCACTGGGGAATGCATTTTGTGTTAAAACGAGATTCAGATTCACTTGGGCTAAAGACAATAAAACTAATTTACAGATGTCATATTTCATTGAATGGACCGGGAGATCCTGGATCAAAAGTGTGATCGAAAAGCTGACGTTGACAGGTCAAACAGATGCTTGTAAAGATTTAATTGCTAGTTTGAAACAAGAGATTGAACAGAATACAGTGGTAACATATAAAGATGTTAATGAAAAACAAGTTAGAGAACTTCAAACTACTCCGGAAGCAGTTTCCCTAACACTGGATACTTCAGAAAAGACTGAGGCTAAACCTATGTCTACATTAGCCATTACTGCATACTCAACCAATAAATTTATCAAGGAAAATATTGTTTCAGTTTGTTACTTGATATTCTCATTTTTGGTATTAATCCTAGTGTTGCAATTAATGATGTTTAGAAACATTACTGAAACAAATACTTTGGTAAAGAATCAAATGACCATCAATTCATATCTCGTACAAGCCATTCAAAGTGGTACCAAAAATGTCAAATTGGAAGATTTGACCAATGATGTTTCTGATGAAGAATACAAATTATTATGGGATTGGGTGGATCAACACTATGGGAAAAAGTTATCAGCAATTGAAAGATTGGAATATTTAACCTTACAATTGAATTCTGTGTTTCTCAAACAGTCTAAAGATTCTATAGGTGATAGGGTACAAGATATAAAAGAGCAGGTTAAAGGAGCCATGGATGGGATTATATAGATTACTATATAAGCAATGCATTTCTATTTACAGATTTTCTATTTACACTTAGTTCTCCATTGGTTCCAGAACCAAAAAGGTACATGATTAGCAAATACGTAGCGCAGAAACCTCTTGAGCCTCTGGTTTTTCAATGATATCCACATCTTCAATAGTATGTACCAAAATCTCCGTATGGTCTTCATTTAATTCAAAAATAAAGATCCCACTGATCATTCTTTCAAGTCGTTGTTTCTCTTTTGAAAGACCAATCAACCCTGTACTTAAATGGGCAATAGTTCTACCAATGGAATTTATGGATTTCTTATTATCAAGTCCTGAAAATTTGGAAGGGTCAACTTTAGACCATCTATGAGATCCGAATTTGGCATTTGAGGTGGATTGGAAATTATGATTATCTTCATCCATTTCATTATTATCTTCCATTAAATGATGACATCCTTCATTACAGGTACTCCACCGGACTTGAATCTTGGTACTTTCAGGGTATACACATAAATATTCGATATTTGATTCTTGAGGATTCATGATTTTAATTGAATGAAGATGTAATTTGACTTTGGGGTTTAGAATTACCGACGATAACACCATCTGGATGGTTTTTAAAGTAGTATAGTAAGTGACATGGCCCTTGATATTGGGTAAATACGCATTAAACTCGTCGAAATGGGTAGGACATACCCGTAATAAGACATCTGAAGATATCATCAGTTTGGGTAGAGACTTTTTGAGAACATTAGGTAATAACAGCTTTAAGTCTTCAATCATCTTGCCCAAATTGGCTTTTCGTTCTTGGTCGTGAGGAGAAATGTCGTGGTGTAGAAACAGGGAACTTTGAAAGAACATTGTCATTTGTGGTTGACCCATTTGTGTTTCTGGAGCCATTCTCATTGGAGTTATTTGTCTCGTTGGCATTTGTTTCATTGATGGTCCTATTTGAGCGGGTTGAACTGGAACAATTTGTAGTGGAACGTGTCGAACCTCCGCTATACCATACTGCACTTGTAGTAGAGATGTTTGCGGCACAAGTCGTGCTAGCTGGACTCGCCCAACCGTCATACTTGGTCTAATCATAGCAATATCGTTTAAGTGCGACTGCAAAAAGATTACTAACAAAATATACGACCAAGATCTAAACTACAATAACCAATACAAAGATTTTAAAATGTCACATTATAACATATATATACACCTATATATAGCTAGAGCACAATTACTTTTGTTCATTAGGGTCCAAAGGAGTCAAACGTAAGTAAGGTTTGATGATTCTGAAGTTAGGGAATAAGGTCTTAGCTTCTTCGTTACTGACAGATGGGTGAACAATAACATCATCACCAGGAACCCAATTGATTGGGGTAGTAACTCTATGTTTATCACCTAATTGTAAAGAGTCAACAACTCTTAAAACTTCAGCAGAATTTCTACCAACAGAAGCAGGGTAAGAAATCACCAATCTGATGGTTTTCTTTGGGTCAATAATGAACACAGATCTAATGGTCATTTGAACACCCTTGTTATCAACATTAGTAGCATCTTGATAATCAATCATATCATAAGCAGTAGCCACTTTTCTTTCTGGATCAGCCACAATTGGGAAAGATAATTTAGATCCAGTAACTTCATCAATATCTTTAATCCAAGCTTTGTGGGATTCGGTTCCATTAGCAGATAAACCAATTAATTTGACTCCTCTTTTGGTGAATTCTGGTTCTAATTTAGCAAAAGCACCTAATTCAGTAGTACAAACTGGAGTGAAATCATCAGGATGAGAGAATAAAACAGCCCAACTATCACCAATGTATTCATGGAATGAAATTGGTCCATTGGAGGTTTCAGCTTGGAAATCTGGAGCAGTTGATCCTAAACGTAAGTTTGACATTATAATTATCAGTTATTGTGGCAACGTTTTGAGGTGAAAAATCACTTCTTAAATACTCCGAGATTACTGGGGTATGAGATCATTCAATCTCACGTGACTTTTCAGAATTTGTAGGTAATATAATGTGCAATGCGTAATAGTAGTGTACTCTATGCCAACAATCTAGGCATTTTTAACCTCTATGTCTATAACTTAGCTACATAAGCTAACTCTATTGTATATAACTTAGCTAAGCTAACTAAATACTAAGAATTTGAGGTTAATGCTAATAAATCATCATGTTCTACATCTTCTGCCTCCAAATCAACCCCGTAATCATCCAAAGTCTCTCCCATATCATTCATCCAATCAGTCCGATTCATTCTGGATCGAGGGTCTAGACGGCGGCGGAGTTGTTGAATGTTCCGTAAATCATTAGCACTTAAATTATCAATATCAATTTCTGGATCGGGTTCAAATTCTTGATGTCCGCCATCTGGGGGCCAAGGTAATCCTAATTGATCATCTTCTGCAAATTCATTTTTTTCAAAGTGATACCCTGAAGATGGAGGCTTTGCTAAGGGGAATAACCAAAACCAAGGATAATTGAATATTGTGATTAAGTTTCCCCATAATCCGAGATCATAGGGGAACACTAGATCATCCACGGTGAAGTTTTCAGGAACAACTGAATCTGTTGGGTCTGTTATTTGTTCTTCATTGCCCTGTAGCATTGGATCATCTTCAAACTGCTCTTCTTCAAACTGCTGTAGTTCATGTTGTTCTTGTTCTAGTTCCTCTTGTTCTTGATCCCGATCTTGTTGGCGGAAATTCAAGTTCTGGTTCCAGGATATCAAAACTGGCATTGCCTTTCCATGAAGTTTGAAATAATTCTTTCGAATTTGCAACCATATTCGTTCAGTATGAAATTGTGATTCAATTCTTTCTAATTCCCATACTTCTATCTGAGACATTCCTTTAAAACCCCAATTGGCTATACATCTTATGTACAAGATTAATATCGACACAAATACAAATAAATCAATCGGGAATAATAAAATCACTGCTACCAATTCTTTCTTATCAAAAAGATATGAGGGGAGATCTCTATCATGATAAAACTGGACGGCTCTTTTGAATAGTTGGACTGCTACCACCGCGGTATCAACTAAAACCCAAAATGAAAATCGCATAAAGTGTCCCATATTACCATATCCCACACAATTATAAGTCCAAGGACAATGATGATCCATCATTAATACACATTTTTTACATTGTTTGCAATGATGAGTCCGTTCTGGTTTATAATTGGAACATTTCTTACACCACCGTCTCCATTCACCAGCTTGTGGTTTGAAGTTGGCAGGGGGACTGCCAGGAGATCCATATATGGCCAAAAGGTAAGAGATCCAAAGAATGCAAACGGACCCTTCAAACACCAATTGGTGGTTGGTAGAGAGTTGATGTTTGAGAACAAAGTAATGAGACCCATATGCGAGAGTACTAATAAGCACACAAGGAATGATGATTCCTAGTACCGGCCATTTCAATTTGACTCCCATACTATCTGGTCAATCAGTCAAACTCTATCTTCTGTGTCTAGTAATACTGTTATAGATAATTCTTGATACTTATAACTTCCCATGGGTCGTGTCTCCACATCGCACTATATTGAGTGGCGATTGAACTCAATTATCAGAGTAACTATATCTTCAGCATGGTATGTATTATGGAGTGAGCGCTAGGGAACTAGGGAATTAGGAAACTAGTGACATCCAGTCTATCAATGACACCACTTCCAACAGAACAATTACTAACAATTTAGACCTCGATTGGAACTGGTTACGACTTATCAAATAGTGTTTTCTCGCCAGGTATGTATACTAAATCAAATTGATCAAATTATTCAATTGACATGTACTAACAATTTAGATGGGAGAAACTTCCAGGTAGAATACGCCATGAAGGCAGTAGAAAATGGAGGAACCTCTATAGGAATCAAATGTAAAGATGGAGTGGTATTAGCAGTCGAGAAAATCATAAATTCCAAATTATTAGTGCCCGGTAAGAACAAGAGAATCCAAACCATTGATAGACACATTGGGGTAGCATACTCAGGGCTTTTGCCAGATGGACGTCATTTTGTTAACCGAGGTAGAGATGAAGCTAGATCTTTCAAATCCATATATAAAAACCCTATATCCGTCCCTCATTTAATGGATAGATTAGGAATTTATGTGCAAAATTATACTTGTTATAATTCCGTCAGACCATTTGGAATTGTTTCGATTGTAGGAGGTGTGGATGATAATGGTCCTCATCTTTATATGATTGAACCTAGTGGAGCTAGTTGGGGTTATAGTGGAGCTGCTACTGGTAAAGGAAGACAAACTGCCAAATCAGAATTAGAAAAATTGGATTTTGAAACCTTAACTGTTAAAGAAGCAGTTAAAGTGGCTGCTAAAATCATTAACCAAGCGCATGAAGATAATAAAGATAAAGATTATGAATTGGAAATCTCCTGGTGTTCTTTGGAAGAAACTCAAGGTAGACACGAATTTGTTCCTGATGAATTATTACAAGAAGCTATTAAAGAAGCGGAAGAAGATGATGATGAAGAAGATGAAGATGCTGAAATGGATAGTTAGTCTGTAGAGAATATACTTACTGTGAAACGCGTTCCTCTAGTGTAGTCTTTAATCTCATTGATTGTATTCTCAATACCATTCTCAATACTTTATATTACCTTGAAACATCTCGTCTACGCGCATCAAAGTAAACAACCACTATGTCTTTTACTCTGGAACGGCGTGGCCTGAGGGGACTGAGGCATGAACTCAGAGACATCTCGGAGTACGACAATAGTGTTTCCGGGTTGTCGTCCAAGTTGGGTTCGGAAAAATTCCAATTGCCCAATCAAGATCAATATCTCCAGAAACAACAATCATCACATCAGTTTCCCCAATATCCACTGTATCCCCAACGACTTCATTCCTTTTCCAGCAAACCCTCGAGTCCTTTCGCTTCCAACAACGATCTTTCCTCCACAGGACCACTAGATAGTCAAGACTTTATCCCTCAACAAGTACCGTTGTCCCAAGACTATGAGTCTAAAGACTACGAAAGAGATTCTGAATTTGATATCACAGACCAAGCAGATGAAATGGATAAGAGCATCGCCAGTCTTCAAAAATCACTTGCTAGTGCAAAAATCAATACCAGCAGCCTAAAAAGTTTGAACTATACCCATAAAGAAGAAGTGTCGATGGATACAACGCGATACAATGAAACCCTGGCTCAACTAGACCGTGATATCGATCTAGATTCTAGTGATGCTTCTAAACAATCCCTTTCAAAAATTAAACAAAGTCCAACTTCTAGTACGCCATGGAGAAAGTTCCGGTCATCTGCTTCATCCCTTCCTTTGAATCTTCCTCCTGCTCCGCAATTGAGATTTGGAACTCCAGATATAAATCTCAAATCTTCTGGCCCAGATACTACCAGTTCTGAAACCATCAATGAACTCAATAAACAATTGACTGGATATAAGATCCAGATCAGACTCTTCAAACAGTTTTTACAAAAATTGATTGAGAATAATGACATAAATGAAGACTTCTTTAACTCTAATGAGTTAACTCAACTACAAAGTAATCTCAATGGATTTTCACCCATTGGCAAGAGGGGTAGCTCCAGAGGCGCTGAGTTCACCAAGTTGGAGTCTGATTATAACGAATTATCCAAAAACTATGATGAAATTTATAAACTCAATGAAGATTTATATGTGAGTCTTGAAGACTTTCAAACCAAATTAGTTGAAAAGGAAAATTTCATAAAAAAGTATAATCAAATTGTGGCTGATTCAAATTCCATAATCCAAGGGATAATACAGGCTTTAATTAATGATAGCTCTACTGATATGGTTTCTAAGAAAGCCCTTGACAAATGTTTAGAGAATTGTCAGAGTAGACCTATAGATTTAAATTTGAGTATCATAAAAATGGAATTAGAAAAACGAACTGATTCCAAGAGAGCCAGTTTTTCTTCATCTTCTTCTACAAAAGTAGCTGATAAAGACAGGCAATATGAAATCAATAACTATATCAAAACCATCCATCAGTTAATGGCTACACTTGAACAATTGAAAAATGAATTTGATGATCTGAAACAAATGACGGCTGATATCCAATATGAATTGCAATCTGAAATTGCTAAATCAGATAAATTGAGATCAAACTATGCTTTGATTCAAGAACATCTTGATAAAATGACCACCCTTGTAAATGACAATAATAATAATTCCGAACAGCTAGAGTATTTACAGAATGAGAACCAAAAACTTCGATCGGTAAATCAAACCATTAATAATAAATTCGAGGAATATCAACAAATCATTGATCAATTACAACATGAAGTCAACGAGTTTAAAGATTCAAACCATAATTTCACCCTTTCAGAATTGAATGAAGAGCTCCTTCAATCTCATCGGGATTTCAATCATCTTCAAGAAGAGTATAATGACCTACACTCGCAATATATCAAACTTAAAGAGGATTCTTCCAATACTGTATCTTCCTTGACCAACCAATTACATAATAAAAAACAAGAAACCTCATCATTAAGATCAGACAGATTGGCTTATGAAAATTTAGAACAAGAATTAAATTTGGCGGTTGAAAAACAACGAGTGTTAAAAGCTGAAAAAGTAAGACTTACTTATAAAGTGGATTCATTAACCAAAGATAAAATCTCTCTACAGGCCACCATCCAGAATTTGACCGATAAAATCACTGACTTAACGGTATCAGACCATTCAAGAACAAACGATATAGACCAGACCCTAATAAAGAAAAAGAATATTCTTGAGTATCAAATCGGAGAATTATTGAAATTTGATATTGTCAAGTTTCAACTGTTAATGGAATCTTTTAATAAAGTTAATGACGACTTTTCATTGAAACTGCCAACACGGAAACTCGATTATATGGCCAAAAAACTATTACCAAATAATTCCTCAAATGATTCGGACCTTAGTGGTGTAGACTTTACTGATATGAATAATATTCGAGATTATCATAAATCAGTATTCGATTACATAATACGAGCCACCAAAACAGTGGTAGACAAATATGTTACACTATATTTGATGAGGGGCCAAGAGACGGACTATGTGAATCAACTTCATGACCGGATCTACCAATTGAGTAAAATGAATGATGATTTATCCAAACTGATGGAATCTGGAGCTGAGTCTTCTTATCATGAAGGAGAAACCTCAATCGCATCCCCCAAATCCAAGTTGAGAATCGATGAACTTTCCAATCGATGGAAGGCCGAACGAGAGGCCCGGGTTTATGAGAATAATGAAGCCAAACGGCGACTTGAGGAGTTAGAGATGGAGAATACTCGATTAATAGATCAACTCAAGCTTTATGAAGCGAACTAAGTAGTAGGTAAATAAACGGTATGCGCACGCGCTTGTTTTTAATGGAAAATAAAAAATTTTTCACCACCACTAAATAATAGAATCAACAACACTATGACTGAAGTAGCTAACTATAACGATCTTGAAAAAGAGATCAACCTCGATGATGTCGATTTCTCAGACTTAGAGGCCAAGTACTCCGTCGACCAAGATTTTGGTTTGGACAACTACGTAGTTGTTGATGGAGCTCCAGTTACAACTGCTGATAAAGCTCCTGTCTTGACCAAAGTGTTAAAGAAATTGTTAAGTAGTTATGGGGAATTAGAACAAGGAGATGAAGGATTTTTCATGCCTATTGAAGATGGTAAAACCAAAGGATATTTGTTTGCTCAATATAAACAAGTGGACATGGCCAAAAGAGCTATTAGACAATTGAATGGGAAACAATTAGATAAGAAACATAGATTACTTGTTAACAGTTTAAATGACGTGGAAAAATATGGAGCTGAAGGAAATGTTCCAAGTGAATTCCAAGAACCTGCCATTCCTCCTTTCAAAGAACATGGATATTTGAAATCTTGGTTACAAGATGAACAAGGTAGAGATCAATGTGTATTACATTATTCTGAAACTGTAGGAGTTTACTGGAGTAAACGGAAAAATGACCCTGAACCAGCCATTGAACCAAGAAAGGGGTTCACTTCGAAATATGCCAAATTTTCTCCAAAGGGTACTTACTTATATTCTATTCATCCTCAAGGGGTTCAATCTTGGGGTGGTCCAGATTTCCATAGTATTACCAAATTCATTCATAATCAAGTTAGATTAATTGATTTTTCTCCAAATGAAAATTATTTGGTGACTTTATCTCCAGTTCCTATTACCATTCCTGAAACTGCTGCTGAAAGAGCAAACTTCCCATTTGGTGAAGAAAGTGTAGGACATAAATTAGTGATTTGGGATTTAAAAACTGGTGAAGTGGCTAGAACTTTTGCTTTACCTCCTCATTTGGAAGGTCAAAAGGAAATGCCTTGGCCTTTAGTTAAATGGTCTCATGATGATAAATATTGTGCTCGTCAAGGTCCAAATGCTTTGGCTATTTATGAAACTCCTTCATTCCAATTATTAAATAAAAAATTGGTTGAAATTGATTCTATCGTTGACTTTGAATGGGCTCCATCTACGGTTAAACTTTCTAATTCTAAAGTTGAAGGAGGTGAACATGTATTATCTTATTGGACTCCTGAAAGTACTAATCAAACTGCTAGAGTGGCCTTGATGCAAGTTCCTACTACTAATGTGATCAGAACCATTAACTTGTTTCAAGTTAGTGATTGTAAAATGCACTGGCATGATGATGGTAGTCTTTTATGTGTTAAGGTTGATCGTCATACTAAATCTCGTAAGACTATCTTTTCCAACTTGGAATTTTTCAGATTAACTGAAAAGGATATTCCAGTGGAAAAAATTGAATTAAAAGAAGTGGTAGTTAACTTTGCTTGGGAACCAAAATCTGATAGATTTATGACCATTTCTAATTTAGATGATGGGAATAATAATCCTGCTTTCGCTAGAAATACTTTATCATTCTATGCTCCAGAAGTTCAATCCAAGGGTAAAGTTACTTCATCTAAATTCAAATGTTTCAGTCAAATTGAAAACAAATATTCGAATACTATTTCTTGGTGTCCTAAAGGTAGATATATTGTTATTGCTACTCTTTCTAAGAGTAATGGAGAACTTGAATTTTATGATTGTTCTTTTGAAGATGATAAAAAACCAGGTAGTGCCAAAGAAACTAATAATGTCAAATTCTTAAAAGGTGATAAATACGCTGGTATGACCAATTTAGCTTGGGATCCTTCTGGAAGATTCCTTGTTGCTTGGTCTTCCGCTTGGATTCATAATATTGAAAATGGGTACAAATTATTTGAATTCACTGGTAACTTATTAAAGGATGAAACCATTGATCAATTCAAGGAATTCATCTGGAGACCAAGACCAGCATCCTTATTAAGTGCTGCTGATAGAAAGAAGGTCAGAAAGAACTTGCGTGAATACAGTGCCCAATTCGATGAATCTGATGCTATGGAAGCTGATGCTGCTACTAGAGAAGCTATCTTATTACGTCGTAGATTATTAGAAGAATGGAGAGCTTATAGATCTAGATATGCTGCCACCAAATCTCAAAAGAATGAAGTTGAAGCTCAAATCATTGAAGAAATCAAAGAAGAGATTATTGAAGAAAAGGAAGAAGTTATTGAGTAGAGTATATATTTACATATAAATTAAGATCATTCTACAGTAATTATACTATATCTATACTGATCATAGTAGATTGTTCCACTAACACTCTTTATTAGCAGATCTAATTAAGCTGACTTGGTCCGTAATTGTAATCCATGCCATTTGGAAATCTCATCCTTTAAAGCCTCATTGACTAATCTATGTTGTTTAATCATAGGAACTCCCTTAAACTTTTCACTTTCCACCAAAATGGCAAACATAGACCCACAACCTCCAGAAACATCTCTCACTTCTAAGTTGGCCGGATTGAATTCCAGTTTCAACATATCAAAGATCTTCCGTTCATAATCATCCATAGCATCATTAACCTCTGAATAGAACCTAACTTTGGCGGCCAAAGGGTTGGTGATTCCCAAGTTGGGGGTTGATCTTACCAAGGGCCGGTACGTCCTGGTGGTGCTTAACAATCCTCTGATCATGTCGAAGCCGGTGTCAAGCTCTGGAGAAACAACTGTAATATTAATGGCAATTCGATTGGCGAATTCTCATTCTCAGTCTCACTGTCTCTCACTATTTGTCTCAGTACTAGCCTGTAGTTTAGCTATAACCAAGCCCTTAGAGAAAAATAGATCTATGTCACAGGAGAGTATACGAGTCATTGTATGTGGAGATGATCATGTTGGGAAGTCATCGGTTATAACTACGCTAGTTAAAGGAGAATATATTCCTAATATTCAAAAGACTTTACCACCAATTACTATTTCCAATGAAGATTATTCTGATAGTTTAATTGATCTATTATCCAATTCTCCAGTTAAAGGTGGTGCCACGTCTGGGAGTGGTTTGGCTGATAGAAGGGTACTGGCGTATATACCCCATACAACAGTTATTGTCGATACTTCCCCATCAGATACTGCCAAGTTGCAAAAAGAATTAAAGAGAAGTGATGTCATTTGGCTCCTTTATTCTGATCATTATACTTATGAGAGAATTTCTTTACACTGGATGCCAATGCTTCGGTCTTTGGGAGTCAATTTACCAATCGTGTTGTGTGCAAATAAAAGTGATATCAACGTGACCAATGGAGTATCTTTGAAAACACAAAATTCAGATGAATTTATTCCCCTTTTAAATGAATTTAAAGAAATTGAAGCTTGTGTTCGTTGTAGTGCCAAATCAAATACCAATGTGGTGGAAGCATTTTATTTATGTCAACGAGCAATTACTCACCCTATTTCACCAATATTTGATTCAAAAGAAGGTAATTTAAAACCTGCCGCTGTAGCTTGTTTAAAACGAGTATTCTTTTTATGTGATAAAGATCAAGATGGGTATCTTAATTTCCAAGAATTTTCAGACCTTCACTTAAAAGCTTTTGAAAAAACTGCTACTATAGAAGAATTTGAAAATATCACCCACTCAATTGATAGGGTTATCTATCCAGAAACAACTCCTGATGGTAGGACTAAAGGGATTTCGGAAGATGGGTTTATCATGTTAAATAAAATGTATGCTGAAAGAGGTCGCCATGAAACCATATGGGGGATATTAAGATCTTTTGCTTATACCAATTCATTGTCTTTAAATGATAAATTTTTATTTCCTAAACTTGATGTAAATCCTGATTCTAGTGTAGAATTAAGTCCTACTGGTTACCGGTTTTTGGTGGACCTTTTTGTGAAGTTTGATAAGGATAATGATGGAGGATTAAATGAGCAAGAATTAAGCAATTTATTTTTTCCAACTCCTGGAATTCCTAAGCTTTGGATTGAAAGTCAATTCCCAGCTTCAATAGTGTGTAATGAATCGGGGTATGTCACGCTTCAAGGATGGTTGGCACAATGGAATTTAACGACATTTCTTGATTACAAAACCACTTTGGAATATTTGGCTTATTTAGGATTCGATGAAGGTAATTCTAGTAAAGCTTTAAAGATCACCAAACCTCGGAAAAGAAGACAGAAACATGGTAGACCTTATAGACAACCAGTAAACGACCGGAACGTTTTCAATTGTTTCATAATTGGGGCACCACAGTCAGGGAAGAGTTCATTGCTAGAACTGTTCTTAAGAGGCACCTATAGTGAATCATATTCCCCTACTATTCAACCTCGAATCTGTGCCAAAGATATTGAATTACGAGGAGGAAAGCAATGTTATTTGATTTTAGAGGAATTGGGAGAACTTGAGCCGGCCATATTAGAAAACAAAACTCGTCTAGATCAATGTGATGTCATTTGTTATACATATGATTCATCTGATCCTGACTCATTTCAATATTTGGTGGATTTACGTCAGAAACATGAAGAGACTTTAAAAGAAATCCCCTGTGTTTTTGTGGCCCTTAAAGCCGATCTCGATAAACAACAGCAACGGGCCGACGTCCAGCCGGAAAATTACACCCGAGATCTCTGTTTAGGGTCACCATTACATATATCTTCTGCTTGGGCTACTTCTTTGAACGAATTATTCATTCAGATTGTAGACGCAGCCACAATGCCCAGTCTGGCCACCGCAGGACTAGCACAAGAACCCGAACCTAAACCTGATGAAAATTACTTGCCCATAGCTTTAGCCGGTGGAACCTTGGGTGTGATGGCTTTAGTATCTATATGGATATGGAGAAACACTCTTCATAGCAGTAGATAATATATGGGTGTGTCTGTTCCTGTATATAATATTGGGATACTTTTTTTTTTTCCTCCCTCATCTCATCCAAACTTTTTTTTTCACTTTACTAAGAAGACACTATAAAGACAACTAACTACCAACGATGTCAGAACAAGAATTTAAACCTATAACGGTGGATAAGCCTATCCCAACCACATTTGACTTGGGAAACTTGGCCACGTTTGATCCAAACCCTCTAGATAATGAGAAATTACAAGATGAATCTCAAAAAGAAGAACACTTAACTAGTGTTACCAGAGACAATGTGCAATTATTAATTAACCAAATTTTATCATTGCCAGTAAAGACCACTACTGAAACACATGGATCATCCACTGGACAAGACTCCACCATGACTTTGGTCCAATTACCAGAACCTACTACTCCATTACCTAGAGAAAAACCAATTCCAAAGGATAAACCATTAACCAAATGGCAGAAATTTGCTGTTAGAAAAGGGATTAAAAGTAAACCTAAGGAAGGTAAAATGGCATATAATGAAGCTACTGGGGAATGGGTACCTAAATGGGGTTATAAAGGTAAGAATAAAGACGTGGATGACCAATGGTTAGTGGAAGTTGAAAATAAAACTAAAGGAACTGAAGATGAATTGATTGATCCTAGAACTTTGAATAGAATGGAAAGAAAGAAGTTGATCAAGAAGAATGAGTTACAACATAAACGTAACTTAAGAAACCAATAAACTCTGCATAATTGATCTCCTTGGGCTAAACATGCCTTTTTTGCTGGATTGAGGTCTCAGTAATCTCAACCACTCGATAACGACTTCCATGAGTATATAGTATGGTAGTATCTAATGATACTATTTGTTTATAGATTTTAATGTCATAATCTACTTTAATTAAGCTCTCACTAGAGATTTTGTTATCTTCGCATTTGTGGGAGAACCAGTATCATTTATTCTGTGGAATTGACTTATTGTTTAAACATCACTAACAAACGACATATGGTGGATATATAATGTCAGAATACAAGCCCAAGGAATACACCCCCACCATCGATGTATGTAACTAACCAACTGGTTTAGGATTATTAACGGTTACTAACAGTATAGGCAATTCTTAGTGTGGCCGACTTGGAAAAAGTGTCGGTCAAGAAGATAAGACGAGCAATACAAGAATTGTTTGCCATTGACTTAGAACCTCATAAAGAAAGCATCAATGAACATATACTTGAGCGGTACTACCGAATGGTGGAAGAACGAGAGAATGATAAACGGACGGAGAAACAACGAAGAGAAGAAATGATTAAACAAGATGAATTACTTGCCCTTAAGTTACTGAGAGATAATAGTTCAACTAGACGAGTGGTTAAAAAGCCCAAGGTTAGAAAAGCCAGAGTACTGCCCGTGAATAATGGTTTCAATAAAGAGTACCCCATATCACCCGAATTGAGTGAGTTTTTGGGAGGGGAAACCAAGATCTCTAGACCTCAAGTAGTTAAAAGAGTATGGGATCATATTAAACGACATGACCTTCAAGATCCAAAAGACCGTCGGTCCATTCTATGTGATGATAAACTAGAAAAAGTGTTCAAAAAGAGTATGTATAATCAAACCCGTTGTATGTAAAATTTATTTACTAACACCCCTGTCTAGAGAAATTGAGTATGTTTGGAATGAACCGAGACTTATCAGTGCACATATATAAGGATGAGGAATTTGAGGGGTCACAAGGGACCCTGAAACCAAAATCCGAACCTCAACCAACCGGTGATGTTCCTAGTGACGATAGCGTCAGTTCTGAAGAGTAGTGTTTTGTTTTACCTTGTACTATTAGTTCTTGTAAAGTATAGTGAATATAACTGTTGTAGACAATTGTCACACCCCCCATAGTTTAGGCGAGATTCTGTGCAGTGCGAGTGTTTATTCTCGATCAGCCTTCTATCTCAAATCAACTATTTGCTAAACGATAGGCAATGCTGAAGCCGCTGCTGCAGTTACAACTGCTCAAGTTAATGGACACCGATTCCAGCAGAAGCCATAGTCTTTCGTCGTCCACGCTTTTGAACCAAGATGAATCGTATACCAAAATTGATATGAATAAATTGTATGAATGTGTGTTGAAGATCTTGATTCTTGAGTATCGTAATGAAGCGAGATTTAAGACCCCAATTGTCGATAAGTCCTTGGATTCTACAAATAACAATCAAGTTGGCGGTGGTGGTAATAATAGCCTTTCCACTGTAACATCACCTTCCAAAAAAAGTCATCGTACGTCCAGAATCTATGGACTTGATACTCCAGGTGAAGCTAAACTTTCTTCTTCGGTATACACTGGTTTAGAACAACATTTGAATTTGATAGCCATGCAGAAAAGAGGTAAGGATCTTGATTCCAATACGAGGAGGTCATTGTTACGTTTATATAGTGAAATGCTTGATCCTAATATGAAAGCTGACTTGAAGAGCAATAGAAGTCCCGATTATTTATTGATGAAATTCGTGTCTGCTGCAAATAAGGAGATTACTAAAGTTGGTAGTTTCCCTCCTTCTGAAACAAGTCAGATTGTTTTCAAGCAAGCCACCGAGTTTGTTAAGATTTTAATTAAGTTGGTGGAAAGAGAAAAGAATAGTGAATTAATTATCAATAAACTTAACGAGCATAAAGATTCACTTAATCCGAAAAGACCTACATTATCAAATGCATCATCATTTTCCAGTAACTCTTCGCTTTCACAATCATCTAATGTGAAATATAATCAGCCTAGCTTTAAAGTTAGCGATATGGATCAAGGCATGATGGAGTTAGTGAAGGGACTTTTTCATTTTGATGTAAACAAAGTACAACAAGATGTTTTCCGGTTCAAAGACTTGGTCCTGGAGAAAACTTTACACGCTGACATACAACAAATTTTATTTTATTTGGATAAAGAGTTGGGTCAATTTGTACCCAAATCTTTTGTTAACGAGCCTGCTTATACTAGTTGGAAGGCCAGAGAGAAACAAGGATGTGAATCATTGACTAATAAGTACCAAGTTCCTGCTAGCATGAAATTGTTACTGACTCCTAAACTTCCTCCTGGTGAAGATTTTTATATCCTTCCAAGTAGCTCCATGACCCGAAAATATTATGTGATATTAGTCAAGTTATGTCTTGAATCACAATCAAAGGAGAGGAAACTTGATTTAAATGCTCCACTTTTATCTAAACAATCTACTAATTTGATTAATCTCACCTCTAGGTTTTGGAGAATTGACTTTCCTACAAAAGCCGTATGTTTCTACACGGCTGCTCATTTGTGTGGGATGTTAAGAGATAATTTATATCCATTAAAAGATCCCAGAGATCTTGCCCCAGTAGATATTGACAATTCTATCCAAGTTTTGAACTATTGTAAAATGATATTGGAGGATCAAGGTAAGTTACCGTGGGAAGATAGGAGTCTGTGGTCTTTCAAAGACCAAAGTGAATGGATCAAAAATTTGACATTTTCTTATAATTCCACCATGTTTGCCATTAAAGAATCCTTACTGATGCTTTTCAGTAAAATTGCAAAACCCAAATTCGGGCCTATCTTGATGTTTTTGGGTGAACATATTGAAGCAGACCCTTTATATCCAACCCTAGAACAAGAGGGGTTGAATAAAAAATGGGAAAAGAAGCTTTCAAAAGCATTATTAAGAACGGCTGAATCTAGATACGCTGAATTATTGGAAAATCTTCCTCGTGATAACACCCTTAATATTACCCATGTGCTTGACATAACAGATAATATTGTCAGTGATCTTCGAGCTTTACAAAAAAGGTATAAGAACCCACTACTAGGATTTCTTCATGTACCACGTACAATTGCTGCTGTGATTACTGCAATGATTGCAGTGGATTCAAAAAACATTCTAAAACATATTGAGGCATATAGTAAGAAAAAGGGAGAATTTGTTGCTTATGGTGATTCATTGGAAGCTTATAAATCACTCTGTGAAATAAGAGGTATTTATGATCAAGTCAATACCACCAGTGCTCCGTTTAAATTCAACTTGGAAAAGTTCTTTTTCCCCAGTTTAAATGAATGGGTGAACGAAAGTGGAGAAAAAGTCATAAGTATTGTTGATCAAGCAATAAAGAATGATTCTTTTGAACCTATAGATATTGAAAATGATGATAAAAAATTTAGTACATCTGTTTTAGATATTTTCAGAATGGTAAGAGAATTCCTCAAAATCTTAGAGGAACTCAATTGGACTAATGAATATCAATTGGCCAAGATTTATACCGTCTTATTAAAGAGTATATCTGAAGGAGTCATGAAATATACTTCATCAGTGGCTGAAAAAGTTATATTCGAGTTAAACGAAGAAGAACAAAGAAAGTTACTTGAGTTAAGTCAAGATAAAGCTGTAAAGCATAAGAGCGGTGGTGGATGGTTTGACGAAATGAAGAACGTTGTCAATAACATCCAGATCCCAGGGTCTAAAATTGAAACTGAGGAGCCTTATAATTTCCGTCCCGAAACTTGTGTAGCCCTTAATAACTTGGCTGCTATGCTGCAACAATTATCTCAATTGGAAGATATATTGGATCCTGAAATGATTCTGAACACTGTAAAGCTGTTCGAACCAAACCGTCAAAATTATTTCACAAGTCATGTTTTCTCGTTACGGTTAGTGAAAGCTGAGAACTTGGCTTCAAGTGGTTCTTCTAGTACTAATATTCGGCCTTATGTTACACTCACTGATACAATGGCCAGGAAAACCATTATCAAGTCAAGAACAATCACAAACTCCTCTAACCCTGAATGGGATGAAGAATTTGAACTAACATTGCCACCTAACACTACTCTTACGGTTTCTGTTACTGTTTGGGATGAAAAGTTGGGTACTCATTCCATTTGTGGAAGAGCTATGCTACAATTAGATCCTAGAAGATTCAAACATGATGGAATTCCTCAAGAGATGTTATTGGATCTAGACTCTCAAGGTAGACTATTGGTTGAAGTAGCTGTTGAAAGTGAAAGGGTAGATGCTATCTTTGTGATGGGGAGAGCTCATCGAACTTTAATGAGAGCTCAAGAGAGATGTATCAAATTAATTGTCGAAAAGTTTTCAAGATTTATTCATTTGTGTTTCTCTAGAAGTAATTTAAAATCTGTTTGTAGTGGGAGTGGGAGTGTAAAACCTACCCAAGAACAAATGGATGATGCTATGTTGCCATTATATGATTACTTGAATTCGAATTTAAGAGTTTTAGCAGGATACTTGACAAAAGATTTATTGTTGAAAGTAATGTTGGCAGCGTGGGAGGTCATTGTTGCTAGTGCTGATGAGTTGTTACTACCTAAATTAGTGAGTGCTAAAACATTTCAATTATCTACCATAGGATCAAAACTTTCTCATACTGGTAACAATAACAGAAATGCCAATGGTAATGGAGCAAGCAGCTCTAGTGGATGGCAATCAGCTGTTACCTCAGCCATGGCAAATGTAACCAATTCTATTGGAATAAGTGGATTCGGGAAACTGTTAACTAATAATGAATTGGAAACAGTGTTTTCCTGGTTAAATTTCCTTTGCTTTGATTTTTTCCATAACGATGGGAATGGACCCCCTGTCAAGGACTTGAAAAATGAAAGCTATCAAGCGTTATTGTTATTGCCCGTATACTATGACCATGATATTGACTACTTGAAACAAGAAGTAGAAAGATTATCACCGGCATTTATAAAATCCTTAAGGGATCGGAATAATTTCGACATAAGCAGCAAATCGCCATATAAAGGTGATTCAAGTAATGTCAATGGAGGTGATAGTCCAAATCCAGTCACTAAACCTGGAAGACCAAGAAGCCTAAGCAGAGCCGGAACCATTGCTAGAAATAATACCATTACCGCAAATGCCACCTCTAAGGCAAGAGAAAAGGCCAAACGTGAAGCATTGGAGGCTCGGTCTGACCCCATTGCTGCTCAAACTTCAGCTGAGGATATCATTTTAAGATTATTGTTGATTAAAGATGAAAAGTCATTTGTAGCACAACGTTTAGAACAGAGAGAGAAGTTGGCTCATAGTATAGCCACCGAAAGATTAGCTAGAGCTGCTGCTGAAGGAAAGTTCAGTAGAACATAGACACTTAATTTTCATATTATATATTGACAAAAAAAAATATACAAAAACGTAAAATCCTAAACACGTTAAACAATTTTTTTAAAAGATTTTTTTTATGATTTATAGTTTTATTCTATACTGGTGGTAAGTGACTCAACTTTTTTCGTCATTACCAGTTCCAGCAGATGTAGGCTCTGTGGCAGTATTTTCGCCCATGGCAGAATCATTAATGGTGTTATCGTCAGCAGTTGTGTCGTTGTGGTCTTGCATCATTGTTGTATCAGCATCAATTGTGGCATCAGGATGAGGCTTGGAAGCTTGTTCCTTTTTAGCTGCATCATCTGATTCTTTTTGATCTTGGGCACCAGCGTCTTTCATTTCAACATCTCCATCTCCATTAGCACCAACTGGGTCGGCGGCTAGTGGTTCTTGGTCCTGTTCCTTTTCTTCACTTCCAGTCTCTTTTGATTCGGTGTTTTCATCATCCTCTTTGATATCTACCACTGTTTCGTTATACTCGGTAATACCATTACTGAACAATTTATCAAGTTTTTCCTCGTATAAATGAGAGTTGGCAGTTTGGGCTTCAGATAAAGTCAGCTTCCAGCCAATTTCTTCGTCATTCAAGTGCTTGGTCAAGGCTGCCAATTTGTCATCAGTTGATTTAGAATCTTCAACAGGGTTTTCGAAAACAGTATTAGCGGTGTATTCGTCATGTGACCCTGATTCAAAGAACAATCTATAAGAATTTTCACAAATAGAAACTTTCAAGCCCGGGTTCACATACCCTTCACATTGATCTTCTTCGATGTTTTCAATAAAAGACTTGGAAAAAGGCATGTTGATTTTAGAAGCTGATACTCCTTCAGTTGGATGAGACATGATATAACTGGTGACATAATAGTTATAGTGTTCTTCAGCAGTTTTATGATCATTAATCGTCAAGTCATCAAGACTTACAAATTGGATATTGACAGAATTATCAGCTTCTTTGAAGACTATTTTAAACATGTTTTCTTCATTAGTCATTAAACTTCTGATTTGCATTCTGTATAAAATTTGGTCTTTAGCAGTCGACACTGGAGTCTTACGATCAGTCTCAAACAAAACCATCATTTCTGAAGTTTTACTATCAGTAACCATGGTATGCATATGCTTTATCATAGCTTGTACAACTTTATCAATAGTGTACACTTTGTAAGCTTTGTTCTTGTATCCTTGACGAACTGCTTCTTCAAACCATTGATGTTCTAATTCACCTTCAATGAGTCTTTCAGATAAAGCCAACACTTGTTTATAACAATCTCTATCACCCAAAATTTCCACATTCATATCTTCCAATTGGTGATTGACCAAATTCAAATCCTTAGCAAATTGAGAATATTTTCTGGTCTTGATATCTTTGGAAATTTCATCATTCATTAATTTAACTTCTTCTAACCTTTCGTATAAGGTTCTTAAATGACGGAAAAACACATAGATGGTAGTATTTCCAAACAAATTAAAGATGTCTCTTTTTTCTAAAGAAGTTTCGTTATCTTTCAAGGAGAAACTCTTGCCGGTGGTAGAAATCCATAACTCGCTGGATTTTTCTACTTCATCAACTGATTCCTGGTCTTCAGACTCACTGGTAGATTGGACCGATGACTCTGGCTCTTCTTTTCTTGATTTGCTCTGTTTCTTCAATACATCTTTCAACAAATCATGGTCTCTTGGACGTTTCTTGGATGGTGAAGAGCCATTGGCACCTTCTTCCTTCTCTGATTCTACTTCTGTCTCTGATACAGGAGTTGCTTCTTTTTCATTGGTACTTTGTTCCAAAGCTTTAACTTCAGTAGCTTTTCTTGTGGCAACCTTTCCAGTAATTTCTTCATTAGGAATACCAAAGAACAAAGAAATGAAATACTGGAAGAATTGAGTCAATTTTTCCCGATCGTTGGATGAGTAGTTGGATGATTTGTTAATGAAAACATCACTCAACTTCAAAATGTCATACAAAATCTCAAAGTCATCGAATTTGTAATTCAATTGCTCTTGTGGTTTGGGGGTTAAAGGATAAAGTCTTTTGTTTTGTTGTTCAACCTTAACTGTACTGATTTCACTGATCAATTGTTTGGCAGTCAACAATTTCTTATCGGCTTGTTTGAAAGTTAATCCTAAATGATCTAAGGATTTATAGAACACTTTCTGTTCCATTTCTCTCCAAACCTTATTCCATTCCCTTTGAGCCTTTCTCCATTCTTCATCTTTTTGTTTAAGTCTCTTCAACACCACTGGCACAGCAATAGCAGGGTTTTCATGTAAAGCATCAATAACTTCAAATCCTCTATCTTTATCATAAACCTTTCTAATGACTTTTTTATAAATAGTCATAGATGTATGGCCTAATCCTGGAGGTAATTTGAAAGTGGCTTTTTGTTCAGGAGTCATATTAGCAATTCTGTTAGCAATTGTTTCCAAAGTTTGAATAGTTCTTAAATTGGCTTCCATATGATAATCATATTCCAATCTTTCTTCTTCAATCTTGAATAAGATTTCTTCATATTGATTTTTACGATGAGCCACAAACCCGGAGTCTTCTGAAGCCCAAGTGGGATGTCCAACCCATTCATCATTTAAAACTTCCCAACACATTTCATCTCTACCAGAACATGGCATATAAGTTTCAGCCTTGGGTAATTGTCTATAACTTGGACCATAAGCTTTACACAAAGATAATTCTAATTGATGCTTTTTGAACAAAATAGATTCGATACTTTGAGTTTTTTCTTCATAACCAACAAACATTTTAAACCAATTTAATAAGTCTGGGTTTAAGTCACCGATGAAAGATTCTACCTTATCAATTAAGGTATCCTTGTCTATGATATCTTGAGAGTACAAGTTTAAAATCTTCAAGAAATCATTATACGTTTGCTTATTACCAATAGCTTTCTTAACCTTATCGAAAAAGCTAATTTCGTCCAGTAATGAAGAAGTCTTATTGAATGTAGACGAAGGAACCGGTTCCGGAATCCCTGGGACCAAAGTAGGATTAGTCACGGTGGTGATTCCATTCTTGGTAGTAACTTGAGATCCAGGTTTTATTCTTGGTTGAATGTCTGATCTTAACGAACTATATTGAGCTTCATTGTTATAATTGGTTTCATAGTTATTGGCCTCACTGACTGATTTCTTCTTTCTGGCTAATTCCCCGTTACCATTGTTTATCATACCAGAAGCTTCTGGATTACCAGGTAAACCTCCAACAATAGAATAGTTTTGAGCGTGTTGAGATGGTAAACCTTGTTGAGGCTGTGGTTGGCCAAAAGGACCTTGAGCCACTTGTGGTTGAACCGCTTGACCAAATTGAGAATGAGGAAGTTGAGGAGGTTGAGATGCAAATTGAGGAGCAGGCAATTGGTGTTGATAAGTTAATTGCTGATTATATTGGGATCCGTTAGCATTCATACCATTATTTCCAGGAGGTGGCTGTTGGAAATTACCAACCGGTGGTAATTGAGTATTGTTATATTCATCATTTTGAGCAGCACTAGTATCAGGTAAAAATTGTTTAAAATCATCCAACAAATCAGGAGAATTGGAAAATAATTCCGTCACTCGTTCATAAACTTCACCAATAGGTTTTTGCTCTCTTTGATAAGTTTGTAGGATTTCCAAAAATTGCTTATAAATATCCGGTTGATTAGCAAATCTAGTTTTGATCTTATTAACATAAGTGATAGCATGGTTCATTTGATCACTATTACCATCTTGAGAATCGTCACCTTGGCCAGCTTGTTGAACTTGAACCAATTGTTGTTGAGCTTGTTGATGAGGAGGCAAAGCTTGAGATTGAAGTTGTTGATCATAACCTGCTTGATCATTTTGCCATTCTCCAGAGTAATTCCCAGGTCTTGTGGTGGTTGTTCCTGTTGGAGTAGTGACTCTAATAGGATTAGGATCTGATGGATCTAAAGAACATTCAATTCTATATCCTGGGGGTAAGAAAGTATTAAACCCTTGAATCAAGTTGGGATGCCCCTTGAATAAAGTAGATACTCTATCAATTACACCAGGAGTATCAATTGATTGAGATTTGAAATCTTTCATGATATCTAAAAAGTTATTATAGACATCAGCTTGATTATAAAATTGAATTTTCACTTGATCCAAATAAGACAATGCATCCTTAACATTCAACGGACGATATACGTTTGTGGTAGTAGATCTGTTAGGAACGTTCTGATTGACACCAGTAGGAGCTTGTTGTTGTAAAGAGATGGCCTGAGCAGCAGCTTGATGAACTTGAGCTACGGATGCTGGCAGTTGAGGTTGTTGAGGTTGTTCACCTTCTGGATAGTCTTTTTCTGGTTCCTGGGTCTGGTTCACGCCATTGGCTGGAATAGCGGTGGATTGTTCAGGACTTTGGGCTGCAGGTTGGTTCTGGGCCGGTGGTTGAGCCACTGGGTGTTGTTGAACCTGAACAGGTGTTGGTTGTTGTGACTGGGGGGAATTGTGTTCACCTAACATTGGATGTGTTGGATGAGATAATCTGTGCTCGCGCTAGAAATTAGTTAGTAAATGAATGACATGAGCATATCAATGGGTTTGTGGCATATAAGAAAGAATTTCAATTCTGGTTTAGGCAATTGGTATCGATTAAATGATACCGGGGATAGGCGATGCTATAGCTACCCGGTTGGGGTGGTGCTGGCACGACAACGGGTCCGTCAAATAAGTATGGGGCATTTATTTGTTCAGTCGCGGTGTCCGGGTTACCCTCATTTCAGCCACTGATACAGGCCCATAGTTAACAGGCATATCAGAGCCAATGGGGAACCCATCAAACACAAAACCAAACCGGAAACTCGAAATAATATGGTAATAACAAACCCTGTGGGGATACATACTTGTTCGTTGGTATTTATAGATGGAATATTGAAGCTATGACCTGGTTGATGAGGTTGGCCCCCTAAACTAGGCAAGCTAGGCAATGGGTAAAACTTTTGTCCACCTACAACAATTAAACAGTTAGTAACATAAATCAAATGACATTTGAACCGATCATGACATTGCCGTGATCTAGATAACTTTCACATACCAGTTTCCAAAGTGGCTGGAGGAGGCAACACCGGTGGGTGTTGGCGGTTAAAATTTTGTCCCAATGGACGGTTTTGATTGCCCCAAGGATCAGGATTGGGATTATTTGACATGATGATACACTTAAGTGGACCTCTGGCACGATCAAGGGGGTATGATCAGTGATACAGTGGATTCTTGTGACAAGTATCTTCAATTACAAAAGAAGAAGTATTGATTAAAAAAAATTCACAAAAACCTCGAGCGAGAAAATGCGTAGGCATAACAAGTTCGAGGGTTCGTGCTATGAGGTTTATTTGGAGGGATATGATTTTGTCGGGAGCCTATATAAGTCTATAAATCCGTGTGGTAGTATTTGTGTATTTGTTCTTGTGTATCATGTATTTACTTGTATCAATAGTTAGTTAGAGTTGTAACATAAATGGTGATAGATATGGGCCCCCACCTGGTAGGTGTCTAGCTAGTAGCATCTTATCGCAGGCCGGGTAACTGCGCGGTGAAAGCTGGTGAAAAAAAACTCAAAGAATAAGCGTAGAATAACCAAAGGTATAGAGATTAATCACCATGAATGCTCCAGATAGATTTGAACTCTTCATTTTGCCCGATGGAGTGGAAAAGTATGTACATATAAGGATAACACAGCCCCAGTGATCTTATCTTGGGGCGAGCTATGTATTGCCAAAGTATCAGCTTGGGTCTTGTCTAGAACGTCTTACTAACCTCAATAGAATAAAAATCACTCCCGATACAAAAGTGCCTAATGCTGCATTAATCACCATAGAAAGAGAAGATCATACCTTAGGAAACTTGATTAGAGCACAACTTTTAAAGGATGAAAGAGTCATCTTCGCTGCCTATAAAGTAGAGCATCCATTATTCGCCAACTTTGTGCTCAGAATTCAAACTGAAGACAATTATTCCCCCAAAGACGCTTTAAAAAATGCCTGTACTAATTTGATCGGAGAATTGGATGTTATTAAAAATAAGTTCAAGGACGAATGGGCCTTGAAATCTTTATTGAATGATAATGACAATTATTAATGCCTTGTATACTAGTCTTAAAATATATATATAATCCTGTTAGAGGTTTTCGCTGGGGCACGCTTTTTCCTGGTTTCCTATTTCTGCTAATTTCCCTACAAGCCCTTAAATGCTGTATATATTAATTACTCTATAATACAATTTTCATAAAAACAGTTAATAATAATGATAGATGAAATAAATAAAAAAAAGAACAAGTCATGGTATGAATTAATTTAATGCTTTTTCCTTGATGGCGTCTTTAATGATGGAGATTTTTTCAGTGCAACCTGGAATATTAATAGATGGGAAGTTACCTTGTTTCAAGATAAGAATTAAAGGATGAGTTTGAGTGATTCTGGTTGGAGAAATATGCGTAATAGCCAACCCGTTTTTGGAGATAACTATCTTATGATGGTCTTTGAAATTGAATTGGAAGTTCCCATTGGTCATTTCGAACATGATATATTCACTGGTTCTGGTATATCTTCTTAAGAAAACCACTTCCTTATGATGTTCAATTTCACTGACTTTAGATAAATTACTATTCATGTATTTGGCAAAAAATTCGACAATCTCTAATTGACGTCTTGATTTATTTGGTGGGTTAACAATTGAGTTTTCCATACATGTCCAACCTTCTTGATCAATTACTAATAATTCCAAGAATTTCTCATTATTAGTTAATTTTAATACGGTATTTTGATCATTAAATAATACCCCAATGTCATCATTATTTAATTGATAACTGAATCCATATTTGTTGGAATAATCAACCCATTTACTAATTAAAGTAGGGTTTTCACAACTAGGTAATTCAATAGTATCAATTCTTCCATTAACGGATTTTTCCAATCTTTCCATATTCAAATAGGTAAGATGGCAAATTTCATCCAAAGTTTTAATACTATTTTGGAAATTAGAATTAAATTGAAACTTCTTTTTGGTTAAATAATTAGGATCCACTTCTTTATATTTATATTTGGTATCATTTGGTGATAATGATTTAGGTAACACCGCTTTTGATTCTTCACTTTGTAAATCAGTTTTCAAAATTTCGACCGGATTCTTCATCTTTGGGGTATAAATACCAGCATTAGTTTTAGTAATATTGAAATTAATAGCTGATTGAGCTTTAGAAATTAAATCTAATCCTTCTGGTTGTTTGTTTAAAGTTAATTCGGTGGTTTTTTCTGGGAATGCCCCTTTAAACCAATCATAACTTAAGATTTCATTGATTGATGGTCTTTTTAAAGGATTAACACTTAATAAATCATCAATTAAATCTTTAGCTTCATTACTAATTGGTTTATCAGCAGGATAAGAAAAATCAGATTTTTTAATCCGATCATAAATGACTTGAACATCTTTAGATTGGAATGGAGGTTTACCAACTAATAAAGCATACATCATAATCCCAATGGCCCAAATATCTACTTCAAAGGAATGACCTCCATTGGTTTTACCACCTAAAACTTCAGGGGCAATATAATTTGGAGTTCCACAAATAGTATATTTTCTAGAATCCATTGATGGTAACACAGAAGCTAATCCAAAATCACCAAGTTTTAAATTCATATTAGGATCAAAGAAAATGTTTCCCAATTTTAAATCTCTATGAATGACTCTTCTGGAGTGTAAATATTTAACAGCTCCAATGATTTGAACCATGAAAAATCTAACTTCTGGTTCAGATAATCTTTTTCTGCTTTTTAATAATTCCATTAATGATTGATTTGGACAAATTTCCAATAAGATATACACATTAACATCATCTTCAAAACAATCAATAAAATTAACAATGTTGGAATGTTTTAAAGATTTATGAATCTTGATTTCAGATAATAATTTGGTTTTAGTTTTTTCATTCTTAATGGAAGCTTTAGCAACGGTTTTTGCGGCAAAAATTTGACCATTAGAATCTTTCATTTGAAAGCATCTAGCAAAACCACCTTCTCCCAAAAATAATCCTCTTTTGTAATCTCTACCATTTCTAGTTCTAATGATAGATGGGGGAGTTTTACATAAAGCCGACAACTTTTCCTTCTTCTTTTTCTTCTGTTGTTGCTGTTGCTGTTGTTGGATTTGTTGTTGCTGGTATTGGTGTTGTTGTTGCATTTGTGGAGCATCATAAAAATCCTTAGTTTTCTTCATTTGAATCGGAGTTATATTATTGGCATTATTATTAGACCTGGCATTGATTTGGCCATTGTTTAATGGCTGTAACGGTTGAGTACGGACGGACATATTGGCAAAACCTGCTTTGTAGCTATTGGGGTATATAAGTTTTTGTGCCTAAAGGTTTTGTGATATATTGCGGTAACAATTAAATCAAATGTTGGGTTTGTGGATTCACTCAATGAATTTTTTTCGAATAGGGAAAAAATTTCAAACTGAAAAAATAACGGTTCTAAGAACTAAGATAATGCAAAATATTGGGAATGAACCGATGATAATACGGAACAACACCCTCTATAACACAAAGTCAATGGAGAAATATATACACTTGAAGGAAAGGTGTATAGTAGGTGAACCTGGTAGGCTTATACAAAAAAAAAGAGATATGGACGGTGGTGGGTTATGTATGAACGAGAACTATGTTTCTGTTTTCCTGTTTTATATACTTACTTAATTAGATCAAATGAGATTATTTACTATTTATCTAGAAAAAGATATTGCAGCAATCGCACTAGAACTAAAGAATTACAGGTCTGGCACCAGATGGTACCACCAGGCACGGAGCCAGTGGTGCCAAAGGTTGGACGTAGAACCCAAGAGCCGTACCACTGCAGAAAATTAGTATAGCCCAAGCTATTGTCATTCTGTCGCTTAAACAATTTTATATTTTGATTCATTCTTCATTCAGTAGTGTAATCATCTAATTGTTTTGAAGTTTTCTTTGTCTGGAAGTGAGATGTTTGTATTTTGATTTTTCGCATTTCCGTTTCTGTTCAACAGGGCTAATATCTGTAGAGCTGCTAAAGTATTATTAGGGAGTAGAGCTAAAAGTAGAAGTAGTTAAGTAATGATATAGAAAGTAGATAGGTAGTGAAGTTTCTTGGTTGCGGTCACTTGAGTGTTATTAGAGTTAGATAAGGTATTTAGTAAGGGTTTGATGAGATCTTGAAATTCGCAAATTGTGAAATTTGGATTTTGTTGCAACTCTTAATGTTAGGGAGTATTATTAGGCAGAGTAATGTAGAAATTAGGAGAAAAGCACAAATAACTAGACAACAGTAGAGAGTAGTTGATAGAGATAGTATATATGATATCACCTATAACAGCAATTAGAAGGAGGCCCTGATAATACGACTGTTATTTGTCAAGTGGTTCCATCACTGGCCAACAATATGTAGATGGCCTAGACACGTCCATTCGTGTCTCGACTTACTCTACCCCCCCGACACGTAAAATAATTTAGTGACGAAGAGTTTGAGGCTGCCACGTCCTCATATAAAACCATAACCTCCAAAAGTTTTTATTCAGTGGTTTTTATCTAGTATTATTTGCGACACCATGAGTAGAGACTCTTCAGATGACGATGTGCCCATCAAGAAAAGGGCCAAGAAGGTTGTTAGTTACACTGAGGATTCAGATGAAGATGACGATATACCCATGTCTCAATTGAACGCCAAAAAGAGGAAAATAAAGGTAGACCCTGATGTCAATGATATGGAAGTAGATGATGATGAAAAATCTAAACCTAAAAAGGCTCAGAAACCCAAAAAGCCTAAGAAAGAAGCTGCCAAACCCAAAAAGGAAAAGAAACCCAAAAAGGAAACCAATGGTTCCACCAAAAATGGGTCTACACCTAAAAAATCAAATGGTAAACCCAAGTCTGAAGAACCTGAAGGTAACGGCGTTAAGAATGAAGAAGAAGAGGATGATTCTTATAAATGGTGGGAAGGTCAAGAACAAGGTGACCAAGATGATGAAATCAAATGGGAAAGCTTGGAACACAATGGGGTTATATTTCCAGAGGAATATGAACCATTACCTTCTCATGTTAAAATGTATTATGACGGTAAACCAGTTAATCTTCCACCAGAAGCTGAAGAAGTGGCTGGATTTTTCGCTGCTCTTTTAGAAACTGACCATGGGAAAAATCCCGTGTTTCAAAAGAATTTCTTTAATGATTTCTTGATGGTTTTACAAGAATCTGGTGGATGTAATGTGAATATCACTGATTTCAATAAATGTGATTTCACAAAAATGTTTGCTTACTTTGAACAATTAAAAGAAGAAAAGAAGAAATTAACTAGAGATGAAAAGAAACAAATCAGATTAGATAGGGAAAAATTGGAAGAACCTTATAGAACTTGTCTTTTGAATGGTAGAAAAGAAAAAGTAGGGAATTTCCGTATCGAACCTCCTGGATTATTTAGAGGTAGAGGTGCTCACCCAAAGACCGGGAAATTGAAAAGAAGAGTTGCTCCTGAAGATGTAACGTTAAATTTGAGTGAAGGAGTTCCTATCCCTCAAGCACCTGAAGGTCATAATTGGGCAGAAGTAAGACATGATAATACGGTTACGTGGTTAGCTATGTGGAGAGAAAATATTGCTGATTCTACTAAGTACGTTAGATTTGCTGCCAATTCTTCTATCAAAGGGTTATCAGATTTTAAGAAATTCGAAACTGCCAGAAATTTGAAACACCATATTGCTGAAATTAGAAATGATTATAATAAGCAATTGAAATCCGAATTAATGCAAGACCGTCAAATGGCTACTGCCACTTATTTAATTGATATTTTTGCTTTAAGAGCTGGTGGTGAAAAAGGTGAAGATGAAGCTGATACTGTGGGTTGTTGTTCTTTAAGATATGAGCATGTTACGTTGAAACCACCTAATAAAGTTATCTTTGATTTCTTGGGTAAAGATTCTATTAGATTTTATCAAGAAGTAGAAGTTGATAAACAAGTGTTCAAAAATTTAAGAATCTTTAAAAAAACCCCTAAACAACCAGGTGATGATTTATTTGATAGAATCAATCCTTCATTATTGAATAAAAAATTCCAAAATTATATGAAGGGATTAACAGCCAAGGTGTTTAGAACTTATAATGCTTCTAAAACCATGCAAGATCAATTTGATTTGATTAAAAATGAAGGTACGGTAGCTGAAAAGGTGGTTAAATTCAATGCTGCCAATAGAACAGTAGCAATTTTATGTAACCATCAAAGGACCATGAGTAAAAATCATGGGAACTCAGTTCAAAGAATTAATGAAAAATTAATAGAAGCAATTTGGAATAAAATTAGAATGAAGAAAATGATTTTAGAATTAGATTCTAAATTAAAGAAGAAAGATCCTAAATATTTCGGTGAAATCGATGATTTAAGTAAAGAAGACGAACAACAAATTCATGAAAGGATATTAGCAAGAACAAAAGATCAAATCGAAAAGAAGTTTGCCAGAGACAATGAAAAATTGACCCTTGAAAAAAAACCGTTATTGAAGGATAAAGATATGAAAGAACGATTAACGAAGTATGATGATTTAAAGAAAGAATTTGCCAAAGAATTTAAAACTGGTAAACCTGAAGTCAAGAAAGGAGCCACGGTGGAAAAACTAAAACAACAAGTAGACGTGGTTGAAAAAAGAATCGTTAATATTAGTTTCCAATTAAAAGATAAAGAAGACAATTCTGAGGTTTCTTTGGGAACCTCTAAAATGAATTATATTGATCCTCGTTTAACAGTGGTGTTTTCCAAGAGATACGGAGTGCCAATAGAAAAGTTATTCACCAAGACGTTGAGAGAAAAGTTCAAATGGGCCATCGAATCAGTTGACGAAGATTGGAGATTTTAACACATATAAATAGGTGTTGTATAATAGTTGTAATAAGTAGACAATTGATACGCGTTTGTAAGTCTAGAACAGTGTTTAGTATAATGGGTATTATGGTATCATGTGTATGTCGGGTAATATAATGCACGAGTATGCCGTGTAAGACAAGGTGAAGCCTCGTATTGTAGAGTGTAGAGAATAACGCCGAGACCCCTTCGGCTTAAGGTAAACCCTTCAACCCGTGTAGGATCGAAAATATCAACACCGCCAAAATATTTTCGCGTTGCAACGCGAATCACGTCCTTAGTACCCCAGAAATGGAAAAGTAATTGAATTTTAAGGTAAGCCAAAGGCTTTATACTGCCACAAAGGGATGGTAATAAAGGAATTCCAGTGGTAACAATAGCACCATAATTGCGAACAAGTGGCATCAGTATGGTATTTCTGGCGCTACAATAGCAATTAACGCATAGAATTCTTTTCTGGTGTATAATTTTGTAGGACAATTCCGTACTTGGTTTGTTTGTTTTGTTCACGGTTATAAAGACATAAAATTTCAGTTTTATCTCATCTCTGGCAGGCGGCAGGTGTCTGACATATAAAACGAACCATTCGTTCAACTTTATATTTTTTTGTCCTTGTTGTTGATTTATATCTTGAAACATGCTAATGATAATATGGTTATTGATGTCAGTTTGTCAAGGGCAAGCGATCCCTAGCAGAGTGGAAATACGTGCTGACCTTGACTTGCCATCTTTACCAACTATTGAACCTTCCTATACATTCACTCCTGAAGTTGTTCCGGCAACTGGTAATCCATACATTGAAAGAACCACATTACCAACTAATTTAGTTTTCATCATAGTAGGAGGAATCTTACTTTTAGTATTGGTAGCATCATTAACATATTGGCTAATAATGTGGATTAAATCATTTTATAATGCCAAATTCCATAGTGAAAAGTATTACTACAATTCCCCATTTCAACTAGCCCTCGGAGATTCTTCTACCACCACTACAAGTTCTACATCATCATTATTTGAAAAAAAGAGTTCCATATCGAATTTCAGTCAAATGACTTTAAATCAACCTCTTAATCCAGGCAGACCATATCGAAATGCTACCTTGGATAATAATCGGGGGTCAATGTTTTTCAGTCCTACTAATGATTTATTAATTCCTAATGAAAACTCAAAGACAAGATCCTCCCTTGATCTTTCCCGAACCATTTCTGGTTATAATAATGAACTTAATAGTTCTAGTTTATCGTTGATAGATATGTCAGCCGAGTTTGATAAATTGAGCAGTTATGAAAAGTTAAACAATTCTGATAGATTGAACAGTTATGAAAAATTATCCAATTTTGATCGATTGAGCAGTTATGATCGGTTAAGTACTTATAATTTAGAATTGAATACTGACTCCAATAATTTAGACAATTTACAAGAGAGACCAAAAATGGCTAGACCACCAAGTCAATACTTAAATGACTTATTAGATGGCGATGATGAAGACGATTGAATTTCACGACTTATGCTACACCCCTTTCGTGTCCATTGACTTGGACTTGTCCATTGATTTGGACTACTTGTATTATAACTACGTTAGTTAGATTTTTATTTATAGACTAATACACTTAAACATATTTTAAAGGGCCGCGGTAAGAAACCAATAGGCCAATAGGACCCTGGAGCAATATCCAGCCCCATCGTGGCTATACCAAATATTCACTTATGACCCCAGGAAATTTCATCATTCACAGGGGGCATTTAAATACCAATAAATCCGACATTTGATAAATAAATATTCAATTAATATGTATAGAACCAGAATAATTACTAGAGCTTTTCAAGAAGTTTCTAAAGCCAGAACTGTTAGAAGTTTACAAACCAGTACCAGAGCATTGGCTAAGAATGATGATTCCACTATTGATTCTTACAGATTTCCCTCACAAACTTCCATTAATGAATGGGAATTTAAATATGATTTTGTTCCTAAAGTGAGTGAACCTAAAGTTCCTCCAATTAGTGAAGAAGCCGTTAAGCAAGATATTGCTCATGAACGGAAGAAACAAGTGGAGCAAGAAATGGTTAATCAAGAAGTAACTGCTTCTGTCAAAGTAGAAGGAAATGATTCTGTAGTAATGCATGGGGGTGAACATGTTCAAGATGAACCAGAATTATTACAAGATAGAGGGTCTAAACCAGTGAAAATCAATAATATTAACGCTGGCCGTCAATCGACCAAACCAGCCAATAGAGATCAATATTTGCAAACTTCGACGAATCCAAATTTGAACCAAGGTAGTGTTAGTAACTTGAGTGATGGAACAATTGAACATAAAAGTGGGACTGAACAAAATCAAGTTGTTGATGACTTAGAACATGACAATTTACACCATGAGGGACAAAGAATGGATGAAAAACCATCTGGTTCTAAGAACCCATTCTTTATTACTTTAGGAGTCTTTGGATTAGGGGCTGGTAGTTTCTACTATATGAACCAGAAACCAGAGAAAAAATAAGACAGGATTAACAAAAAGTGATTCATATTTATATTAGTGCTTTATTTTTATGATAGACGTATATACAAGAATAAATAGCCAAAAACTTCGACTTAGTCTAGTATTGACGAGAGGCTTCTTGACAAGCCTTCAATTGTTGCAAATAGTAGTCACAGATTTGCATGTTACCATTATTGTCACCCAAACATCTGGTGAAATTCATGGCATCAGCATCACAATGTTTAGCTTGTTCTTGATAATTAGTTTGTTGTTGTTGAGCAGCCAATTGATTTTGATCTTGATATTGATCAACAGGAGCTTGAGAGGAACCTCCGAATATTCCGGTAAGTCCAGCTCCAATAGTATGACCTATAGTACTACCAACTGCCACCCCAGCAGCAGTGGAAGCCATTTGACCAAATAATCCTGGTTGACGAGGTTGAGATTGGGGTTGAGCATTTGGATGAGCAGCAGGTGCTGGAGCTTGAGAACGAGACCCTGGATGAGCAGCAGTATGAGCAGATCTAGTTTGAGTTCTTTGTGGAGTAGTTCTTCTTTGTCTAGGCATGATTAGTTGTAGTAATCTAGTATGACAAAATTTTCATTGGCTTTGTGCGGTAGTTATATATTAATGATAGCGGTGGAGTCACTACCCTCGAAATGATTCGGCGGCGTTCTATGAACTGGTCACTCGGTAGGATTGTTCGCAGTAACTGAAACGTGCTAGGCCGAACTATTGTTAACCCCGGGGCCATTGCTAACCCGAGTCTGCAAAACCTTGAAATCGCACGCGATCACTGATTCTATATCGAATTTACATTGAGGTTCCAAGGAATTGAGCAACCAGTCTCCAAATCTTGGAACTAAACATTTTTTCTCCAATACAAATGATGAAAGTATGAGATTGTTCATAAGACTCAATCATAATTCAGTAGCAACATTTTATGAGGTTTTAGAAGTTCCTCGCAATAGTTCTATTCAAGATATTAAACTTCAATTTAAGAAATTAAGTAAAAAATATCATCCTGATCTAAATAATCATTTACCAGAAGAAGAGAAAAAAAATAATAGTGATAAATTTATTCGAATTGTTAATGCTTATGAAACATTAAAAGATAGTAATAAAAAGAATCAATATGATTTAAGTTTAAGACAAGGAGTTGGGTATGGTGGAGGGAGTCATATGGGGACTGGAGGAAGATTTAATGAAGAATATGCCCCTAATTATTCTTATAATAATGCTCGGAAAGAATGGGAATATAAATATTATGGAGGAGGGTCTAAAACTAATAATTCAAGATTAAATAGAACTAGACATCGAGTTCATAATTTTGGAGAATTTAATGATGATAATACTACTTTTACTGGTAAGCATACAAATTATGGAGATCGGTATAATGTACCACATTTTAATTATCAAGAGCATTTATTAAAACATTTGAAATTTGAACAACGAATAATCAATAAACAATTAACTGATGAAGAACGAGAGGCTATTTTGAAACAATTAACTAATGATGGCGACCTTGAAGATGTTAGTGAAGAATTGATTACCAAACATATGATGAGACTGATTAATAGGAAAGATAAATCGGGATCTTATTTAAGAGAATCCGTGACGATAAATCAATCTAATCCATTTATGTATCAAAAACCAAATTATAATAATAATAATAATGGAGGATCATATTCTTATCGGGCCAATCAAGAATATGAAACTGATTATGATGATGGATCAACTTTTAAAACAATGGCATTAATCGGAGGGATTTCTGGTTCATTGTTTCTTACTTATAGATTTATATTGGGATAAATATACGGCAACAAAACTTATTACAATATTTATATTATGCTAATGTACGATCAAAGATCTCTAGATATAAAAAATACAAAAAAGGATATTTTGAAACTTTTCTATAATTCATGATAAAGGGAAAGGTTCAAATGGAAATGATGAATCAAAAGTGAAGGTTAACGATCAACTTCTCCAAACACCAAATCCATAGTACCAATAATAGCCACGGCATCAGCTAATAAATCACCTCTAGAAATATGATCAAAAGCTCCTAAATGAGCAAACCCTGGAGCTCTAATCTTACATCTATAAGGTCTTTCAGATCCATCAGATACGACATAAACCGCCATTTCTCCCTTTGGAGCTTCAATGGCAGTATAAGTTTCCCCAGCGGGAACCGCATACCCTTTAGTAAATAAAAGGAAATGATGAATTAAAGCTTCCATATCTTCCTTCATTAAGGATCTTGGTGGAGGACTAACTTTATAATCTTCAACTTTAACAGGACCTTCAGGCATATCATTAATACATTGTTCAATGATTCTTAAACTTTGTCTGAATTCAGCCATTCTAATTAAATACCGATCATAACAATCTCCATTATAACCTACTGCTACATCGAAATCAACCAAGTCATAAGCATCATAAGGTTGAGATTTTCTAATATCAAATGGAATACCAGATCCTCTTAACATGGTACCGGATAAACCATAATTCAAAGCATCATCAGCAGTGACCACCCCAACGTCTTTGGTTCTAGCTTTCCAAATTCTATTATCAGTAACTAATTCTTCAACTTCATCAATTCTATCCCCAAATTGAGTAGCCCACATATAAATATCATCTAATAAACCTACTGGTAAATCTTGAGCCACTCCACCAGGTCTTACATAAGCAGTATGTAATCTAGCTCCCGAAACTCTTTCATAAAATTCCATTAATTTTTCTCTTTCTTCAAACCCCCAAAGAAATGGAGTTAATCCACCAACATCCATAATATGGGATAATACTGACATACAATGATTTAAAATTCTGGTGATTTCTCCAAATAAAGTTCTAATATATTTTGATCTTAAAGGAATCTCAACATTTAATAATTTTTCCACTGCTAAAGCAAATACTAATTCATTGGTCATCATAGAAACATAATCTAACCGATCAAAATATGGTAACGCTTGCATATAAGTTTTGGATTCAATCAATTTTTCAGTTCCTCTATGTAATAAACCAACATGAGGATCAGCTCTAACGATTTCTTCTCCATGTAATTCTAAAATTAATCTTAACACTCCATGAGCAGCTGGATGTTGAGGACCAAAATTTATAGTGAAATGTCTGATTTTAGTGTTTTGTTTGGCGACATTTTTAGGATCATCATCTTTCCCCCAAGTCATATCGATTTCATCCATGACTTCACTAAAGGTAGTTTTACCTAATGAACCATAATCAGTAGTATACTTTTCATATTCTTTCCCCATGGCATTGATGAATGGTTTAGGATCATTACTTATCACGTTGAATCGTGGAGCAGTGGTGCTCAATGATCTTATGGACCGGTTGACCCAACTACTTCTCAACACTTGACTTCTCAACATCTTCAAGTAGATCTATTAGTTATAATCCTTGGGTTCTCTTGACTCTTGAAGTTTTTTTTCGCACATAATAAGAAAATGTTAATTGTTGATTGGTTGAAGGGGGTGTGGGAGAACCAGGTGGATTTGGTCATGTGCTCAAACACGTGACATTGTTAAACCTGTGGTTCAACAGCTCCTTGCTGCGGCGCGTCCACTTGCGAATTGGACGCGATTGGCAGTGCCGCAAGCCGGCCCCGCACACGACCAAAGTCTAGACAAAAAGGTTCGGTAGCCCCACACCCAAAATGGCTGGGAGTTGTATTGTCCGCCCATTAACTATGCGGGAAACCACAAAACCGAAATCCTCATTAGTATCATTACATGCGTGAAGTTTCCGATATTGAAATTTTTTCAATTTCCCATTTTCCTTTTTTTTCAACCAGCTGCGCAGGTTATAAGTAGGGACATTTCCTGTTTGTAAAGTTTTTTTTATAACAAGAATATACTGAATATTTAGTATACTATACTGAATATTTACTAGAATATACTAGAGTATTTTACTAGAATATTTACTACAGTACCAATACTATTGAAATCCTAGTTAATTCTAAGTCCATTTGATTGTTCCTAGTGGATTTTATTATCTTTTCTAGTGATATCTAGTGGAATATCTTGTTTTTCATAATGAGTAAAAGAAGAATAGAAGAATCTCAATCCTGTAAGAAAAAGAATATCGATGAGGTAACTCAACAGTTATATTCAAGTTCTAATGACTGGCCCGTATATAATCATCCTGATGGTGGGATAATAAAAATCACTCCTTGGGGGTCTATTAGACAATTTGAATTAAATGGTGAAATGGTTACTAAATTTGAAGATATGAGTTTTACTGATTATAACTTTACTCCTGCCATTAGAAATAATGCTAGTTATAATGATTCCGCAGATACTCCATTATCAAATGCTAGTTCTCATTCAAATTTAAATAATAATCAAGATTCTCATCATAGAAATGGTTCCGATGGGTCTAATGAACAACAAGAATTACCTCAAACTCCTCAGTCAATCCAATCTATTAGATTAAGTCCTTGTGATGAAGCTGAAAATTATATCATGAAGGGCTATGAAAATGTCCACCACCAAACCTCAAATAATGGGTCTGGTAATGAGTTCCAATTCGCTCAAGAACCAGAACATTACTTTGGAATGATGGATGATGAATTTAACGATAATGATATGGTGATGTAACTCACCTAAAAGTTGTATTAAAAGTGCTCCTGAGCTTATAAGGCTCCTGAGCTTGTATTGTATTCCGTTTGCTTATTTTTGTATAGTACTGTTTATAGATTTTTGTTTTATACTGGTTGTAAAATATATTGTATATATAATTTATTGTAGCTATTTAACTAGAACATTTAACTAGAACATTTGACTGGAACATTGGTATGACATTTGTATGACATTTGTATGGAACACAATAGGAAGTTTGCACCCAATTGCGATTTCTGCGAAAAAGAAACCTGCGAGATTGCAGCCAAATTGGAACATATATTAATCCAACTATACTAAATAATACAAACAAAAATTCTTGTTAATCCAAATACAAACGTCTAATCAGAATATTTGGCATCTTTAGACCCCCCATGTTTTTCTGGAATTCCATCCACGACTTCCACATTATAAGCTACAGAATCTTCTAAATTGGATCTAGGTCCCTTATACCATTTATGAGCATCGACCAAGAACCAAACTAAAGCCAGGAACATTGGACCAAAGTAAACAACTACAGTCCAGTTCATGTTATCTAAAGTCAAATCAGAACCTCTAGTGTATGGGAAACATAAAATAGGAATCATCACAAACACAAAGGAACAACTCAAGAAACCTAAAGGTCTAGAAAATTTACCTAAATCAAATGGACCTCTTTGATAAGTGTTGTAACTGTAGGTGATTTTAAAGATAATTGGGGTAATAAAAGACACAAACCCAGCAATACCCCCAACGGAGAAAATAGCCCAAATGGCAGTTGAATTAGCAAACATTAATAATAATATAACTTGCAGAATAACCCAATTAATCCACACAGCATTAACAGGAGTTTGAGTGTATTTATTAACTTGAGCCCCCCATTTGGAGAAAAATGGGAATAACCCATCACGGGAGTAAGCATAAGTAACTCTTGAAGCTGAAACCATACATGATTCCCCCATGAAAAACGAAGCAATAATAGTCATGGCAATAGCAGCATTAACCATTTTTTGCTCTAAAACTTGAGCTAAGTATGATACAAATGGTTGACCCAAACCTTGTAAATCTTCAGCAATAAGATCAATACTAACAATTGTGTAAGCCATAGCCAACATAAACATAAATCCAATTACTCCTCCTCCAACAGCAGTCATAATAATAGCTTTAGGAACCGCATCAGCAGCATTAGAACATTCTTCAGATAAATGGAAAGGAGAATCATATCCACTCATAGCCCAAATGACCCCCAAAAATGACATCAACATGGAAATACCCGTTGGCCATTCAGCTTGATTATATAACCCCCAAGCTTTACCATTGGAATTAAATTTTGGAATGTCTCCATAAACTGGATCATCAGCAAAAAGTTCTTGTCTTTTATTACCAGCCAAAATCATTACAAACACAATTGCTAAAAATAACACATTTGAAATCGTCCCCAAAGAATTAATTCTAGCAATCCATCTGGTAGGTAAACTAGTCATCACCCCATGAACCACTTGAATACCTAAAGTTAAAGCATATTGTTGACCAACAGTAGGTTGGAAGCTTGGATGATTATAAGTTCCTAAAGCAAACATCATTTGAGCTCCTGAGAAGTTAACTGAAGGGGAACCAGTGATTTGACATAACCAATTTGACCAACAAGTTAACCAAGTCATTAAAGGAGCAATTTTAGGAGGGGCTAATTGAGATACAGCGTATGGAGTACCAGCACTAGTAGGGAAAGCACTAGCAACTTCTGCCATCGATAATGCCACCGAAGTAATGAAAATAATCGCCAAAATCCATGGGACTGGACTAGCTCCTATGACCAATTGTTGATAATCAAGACAAGAAGCGATAGAAGGTAACAATCCCAAGACACTAAAAGAAACGGCAAACACTGTCCACATGTTGAATTCTCTTTTGAATTCTTGTTTATAACCCAAAGCCAAAATCATGGCTTCATCAGAGTCAACTTCATGATCAACAGTGATTACAGCACCTCTATTAGATAGTATAGATTTGACATTTAAATTGTCTACGGTGATATTAGATGTCACCCCTTTTAATTCTGGATCAGTCATATTAAAATTAGAGAGAATGAAGCAAAGAAAAAAAAAAGACGTTACAAGCACCATTATATAGCTAGATAACAGAAAACAATGAAACGTTAGCTATCAAAGCCGTCACATTTCGTTTCTTTTTCATATTTCCGCCCAGATAAGATAAAGATTTTCCAGAAAAACTTGACAGATTTTCTTGACATGTTTGTGAAAATCCCGGGACTTGGTGGATTTGTTTGGTAGGGAAGAGAAGAGAATACCAGAGGGTTGGTTGAGATGGTCTATAACCATATAGACTAGGCTTAGTAGATCTAACTCATCTAACTAACCATATCTTCAGTGCTAGTACTTGTTTGTTCCTGGTTCATAGCTTCTGCTAGACTTTCCTAATTGAGCACCCCCTGCGGATCGGATACCGATGCCCTTATCAAGAAAACAAAGAAAATGGAATTTGAACTTATCACTGCCCATTTAGGAGGTCCGAAGCGCATATCCTTGAACTAAACTAGATGGTAGGCTTATCAGATAAAGTTCGTATCTGAAATCGTCGTCTAATTTGTTAATCTTGTTCGTTAATCGTTTATTCATAAATCTAAATATTTTACAGAGTGAGACTAACCAAGCCTTCTTGTTGAATGGAAAATAATCGACAATTTTCATTGAATGAAACGTTGTGCAGTGAATTTCGGGGTAATTTCCCATAATTTATATACAAGTTATCGTTATCATTAACGGTTTCAAATTGGTCATAATTCGATAACACCAAATGAGTCCATTTATCAAACGGTTGAAGACTTGGTAAGCTTGATTTAATTAATTTCATCTCAATGTCACTATAAGGTTTTCTAGCATAAAATTCATAATCTTGGACATTAACATAATGGGATTCTTCTACTAGACTTTTTGCATTGGTTAATTCTTGGAAAAGTTGTAAGTCACTAACAGATTCCATACTTGGTAACATTTTAAATTTTGATAAGGTTTTTTCACTGTTGAAATTTGTACAAAGATCTTTGGCCACCACTAAATTACGGAACCAATTAATCATTGAATGGAAAGACCAAAATTGAAGTAACATTTGATGTAATTCAGCCCGGATTCGGATGGTATTATCATATTTTAATGGATTTATGGTGGAGTCCATACCTGCATCCAAATGTGGGGCTAGTCCGAATTTACTATTATTCAAAGTATATCTTGCCATAGGAATCGCGTTTAAAAGGTTTGTTACTTGGATGAATTTATCTCTATGGGTCGTAGGTTCAAATAACAATCTATTGTCTTTTAATAATTCATAATGTTTTGGCAATGGTTTCAATGCCAGCTTAAGTTTTAATTGTTGGAATTTGGTGGTATAAGCTTTTGAAGTAGCAGTTTCATTAAAACCCTTGTATAATGCTGTGATAAGACGTTTTAAGGATTTATCACATTGTAACTCGTAGATAATTAATTGAGTGGAATTGATTTCAACTAATACCGGTTCCCAACTAGGACTATTATTTAATTTATAAGGATTTACGAGCTCGACTCGATGTAAACATAACCCAAAGTATTCTATGGTTGGTTTATAATCGGGTAACTCCTCAGTTGGGGCCGTGTACTTAGGGCATTTAACTGTGCTTTCTAAGTAGGAGGGGATCGACCCATCGGACATATCGGTAGTGGCTGATGCATTATCACTACTGCCAAGGCCTTCAGTGTCAAGGACACTATTGGAGGAATCAGATAAACTCACTTCACTTGAACCTCTCGATCTTGGCATAGTATGGGAATAAATCTTTAGAAATCGATGAACACGTTAATTAATAACAACCACTAGCAATCACTTAAACCTAGTAGCAAATTGTGTTTATCTATTAAAGATAGCAAATCTTTTACGCGTAGTAACAGTTACCAGATAATCGTTTGCTTTGGAATAATTTTGGTAATATCAAAAGCTAGAAGGAACGTTAAGAGGGTTAACCAAACTCTCTAAGGTGTATATGAAAAGAAAATATCTTAACAGCAGATAGCAGCTTTTATAAACTCACAAAAAGTTGTCATGTAGAGGCAATGGTGGATGACGTAAGGTTGAGGCCTTGAGGTCCGAACGCCCAATTAGTGACTACTTACGAGTTGCGGGGGCACGACTGATATTTAATTAAGTTTAAAATACGGCGATTATTGTTTAACAATGCTAGGCAATATAACCATCAGATCGATCGAGGTGGACAATCTATACGGGTGATATATCACTGGGATACCATCAAACACCAATAGGTATCATTCCCACCCCATGATATGGAACTCTAGTAAGCACTATGTAGTAATTCCTTAAATGGAAAATCGTATATCCGCGATGACATTGGCACTACAGTGATTGGCTCTTAAATATCTATTAAATAACAGAACTAATTAGCGTATACAGTACTGTTTCATAACTAACACGGGCATAACGACCGGAATGTAAAAAGGAAATAAAGAATTAAATGAATATGAATGAAATTAAAGAAAGGAAAGGACTTAATGAGATGATTTGGCTTTGATTTCAGTCTCGTAAGTTTCAACGTTATCACTTCCAGACTCTACAACAACTTCGTTAACTTCTTCAACAGTTGCTTCTTCTTCATCTGACAATTGAGGAATTAACAAGTTGATTATAACCCCAAGGAATCCAGCAATAGCATAACCAGAGTTCATCACCAAAGTAATAGCTTGGAAGAACCCTTTTAACCCTTCATTACCACCATCGTAAGTGAAAACATTGTCAAACCATCCTTCAATCAAAATGGCAGCCATACCTGGTAATAAAATGGCAGTTAAAATAAATCTATCTCTTCTACTGAAATCACATTCAGCAACAATCTTTAACCCTGATACTGCCACAGATGCAAATAAAAATGAAGTCATACCTCCTAAAATTGGTTTTGGAATTGAAACAATCACAGCAGCAAATTTAGAAAACACTCCCATGATAATTAAAAAGAAACAACACCAGTAACCAGCTCTTCTATTAGCACATTTAGTAACAGAAATAACCCCATTATTTTGAGAGAAAGTAGACACTGGAGTTAAAGTCATTAACCCAGTAATAACTCCAAATAATCCATCAGCTAAAATACCCCCTTGGATTCTAGATTCATAATTTTCTCCTTCCAATGGAATTTTAGATAATTCAGCAGTAGCAGTAATATCACCAATAGCTTCCATCATTAATACCAAATAAACCATTAAAAATGGTAATACGGCTTGAGGTAAGAACCCTAATTTGAAAGTGTAAACCCACATGAAAGTGAAAGATCTAGCATTATCAATTTGAGAACTGTTAAAGTAACCAGTGGCAGCTCCCACAATACATCCAACTAATAAACCAATGATAACAGCACAAGATTTCATGATTGGAGATCCAAATCTTTCGGATAAAATAATGGTAGCATAAACGGTGAACCCTAACCCAACAAATTGAGCAGACCCCCAAGTATTAGTAGTACCATGATTCGAAGGACATTCACCACCAGCACAAGAAGACCCACCTAACCAATCATTGAATCCAGAATGGATTAAATGAGCTCCAATTAAGAACACAACAGAACCAGTAATTAAAGGAGGAAAGATTTTTTGTAAAACTCTTGAAGGAGTGAAACTCCCCAAGACTTCAATCAAAGCACAAACCATAGCAGTCCCCAAAATCTTCCCATATCCATCAGGACAAGCTTGAGGAACCCCATCAATAGTAGGACAAGTTCCATCAGCGTATAACATAGGAAGCGATTGCGAAATAATGGTAATGGTTGCAAAAGAAGTACCCACGACCGAAATCAAACCAGTTCCAATATAATAAGGAGTTTTATAAATATGAAATCTGGTGATTTGAATTAAACTCATAAGTCCAGTAACAATTAAAGATACTGAAACCAAATATTTTTGAAGTTCTGGGCCTAAATTAGCCACCGAAGAAATAATAAGTGGAGGAGTAACCACCCCAGCCAACATGGCTAAGGCATGTTGGAACCCTAAAAGAGCCCCCAATAATAAAGGCATATCACTTTGTAACCCGAAAAATGGTTGAATCTTTGGTTTGGTTTTAGTGAAAGGAATTTGTGGGATAAACAAATATCCATAGTCATAATCCCCTAAAATCCCTTCTTTAGTAGTCCATTTCTTGAACAAACGAGTTGAAACCGTTTTAACTTTATCCATTGTTGTGAGTAGTTAGTGAAAAATCTGATTCAATATGGGCAAATGTCATGGTATAAATACTCCGTTGATTTGTATGATAAGAGATTGCATCTGACGAATAAAGCCGGATGAAAAAAAGAAAATCTGACAAGAAATCGATCTTCCAAGATATTTGCGATAAGGGCATCTCCAGGAAAATAAAGATAGGACATCGCCATGGATTAGGACAGGGACTAGGAGGGGAATTACGAGAAGAACCCCATAATTTTGTTACAGCAATTGATGTTACAAATTGAAAAACATTAGCTTAGAGTATGATATTGATAGAACTACGCTGTCTCAATTACTTGTGGTTTAGAAATAGTAGCAAATATTTCACTTCGTTCATCCTCTCCAAATGCCACCTTTGACAAAAAAGGACTTACCCGAAGCATCATGCAACTGACAATCGCCTTCAAAGACTTACAATAGGTGCCTATGTAGAGAAAGATAACATACTTCAGGCGTCGAATAAGCATATTTTAGCTAGGCAGACCGGGGCTTTAAGTTTCCCAAACGAGATATGGTTACCACCATCTGATTGGACGTCGGGCTGATAAGAAGCAAAGAATGTTATTTGCGGTGAAAGTTTTCACGGTCGTTTCCGAAGCCCAGAACTTCCAGCCTAGAAAACTTATTTAGTCTATGACAAGCATTTATTATGTAAGATAAACCTTCAAATTATTCGCGGCAGCTCGCCTGGAAGCGAGATTATGGGGATTTCCGTAAACTATTAGTACTAGATTCTTGCCAGAAGTGTACAAGGGGTAGTTTTGTAATTGTTAACTAGGACCAGTGACTTCTTAACCTCTTTTGGTTAGATTAAAAATTGGCTCTAACCAAATTATGACAGAAAATGGAATCTTGATTGTTTCAATTCCGCTATTCCAGATATTTATCGTAAAAGGATCGGCCGTTGCGACATAAACGCGACATTTAATCTACGACATCAATTCTCGATGTAACATCAAAGTTGTTTGATGAAAGATCTACCGGTTACTATATACCAACCATTAAAATGGATCCTTTAAACCGTTTCACTACTAAATCTGGAAAACCTATTACTATCGGTACCGGAACCGGAACCAAATGGCAATGGACTAAAAAGCTGTCTGAACTTGAAAACGGATTATGTCAGCAGGTGGTTGACCAAGTCTTACTAAGCATGAAATGTGGATTTAATCATCTTGATACTGCTGATATTTATACTACTGCTCCAGAACTTGGTGAGGCTGTGATAAAAAGTGGAGCCAAACGGGAAGATGTATGGATTGCTTCGAAGTATGCCCCGGTAGTTATCAAAGGTTTAAGGGCTCCTGACACCATTACCATAGCATTTGAAAAGGCATTAGCTGATTTAAAGACAGATTATATTGATTTATTCTTGATTCATTCTCCACATTTTGTGGATGATTTTGGTTATACCATCGAATCTATCTGGGAAGAATTAATCGAATTAAAGAAAACCGGGAAAATTAGATACATTGGAGTTTCTAATTATAGTTCTGACCAAATTGATAGAAGTATCAAAGTATCTCCCTCTGAAGAATTCTATCCAGTAGTTAATCAAATTGAATTCCATCCAAACTTACAAGCACAAACCGATAACATTCTTAACTATTGTAAAGAACATAATATTTTAGTTCAAGGGTATAATCCATTAGCGTCTTTATTCAAGTTTAAAGATGAAAAATTGGCAGATTTTATTCAACAATTAGCTGAAAAATATGGTAAGACTAATGCTCAAATTCTTTTAAAATGGTCGGTACAAATGGGAGTTATGCCTATTACTACTTCATCCAACGAAGAAAGAATAAAACAATCTTTAACCTTAGACTTTGAATTGACTTCTGAAGAAGTTTCTACCATTTGTGAAATTGGTGACCAGAACATCCAAAGATGTTTCTTTTGATAGATTAGACTGATAGATACTATACTGATAGATAAACACTTGTTTTACATCTTTTATTAGTTATATTTAATATAATTGTTTATGTGTAATATTTTTAAACTTTAATGAGGTTTAACAAAGCAAGGCTTGTGAATATCGAAATATGACTTACGAATTGAATCAGCAAAAGATTCATAATGAACTTATTGATTCTTATTAATTCTGGTGAACTTATTGAGTTTGTCCTCCAAAAGCAGCTAATAATTGAGAGGCACCACCATTTTGTTGAAGTTCCATTCCAACTTCTTCCATGATACCAAACCCAGCAGCTACACCAATGATACCAGAGATACCTCTACCACAACCACCCAAGAGTTCCCCAACAATAGCAATCACAGCAGTAACAAAAGCACCACTGACAGAAGCCACAGGAATAATTCTGGATAATTCTTTGGTAATAGAAACATCTCTCTTTCCAGCAATGGAAATACCTTGATCTTTGAATTGTTTTGAGATATCTTTTGGAGCAGATCCAGAAATCGAGGACCATTGGTTAGCAAACCAAGTAGCCAAAACCACAACAGATCCACCATAAACAATAGTTTTAATTGGATTCAAAACAATTTGGTATACACTTGGAGCGGAAAAGTAGTACAAAACCCCATTAGTTAACACCAAATCAGTATTAATTAATTGATAACTTCCAATGACAGAATAATCAAAAATAGCAGCCACGAAATATCCAAAGATTTGTAAATTAGATAAGACAGTAATGGCAAATAATAATGGCAAACATCCAGTGTACAACAATTTAATTGGATAAATGTTGTTCATACCTCTCATTTTGGTGGATCTAACTGGTAATTCAATTCTAAAGTTATTTAAAGCCACCATTACCAACATGCTAAATAACATAATATAAATTTGAGACAAATTAGGTAATTGTAATCTGGTGAAACTGTTTAAAATATTGGCTTGTAAAGTTTTGAAATTTTTGAAGGAAAAGTTTTTAATAAAGTTGGCTAAAGCACCAGCAGATTCAAATTTATTGGAATTTTTCAAAGGAATTAATTCTAATCCAACAACATCCTTAATAAAATTAGAAGAAAATTGAACCGTCAATAAAGCCAAGATCCCACTTCCGAACCCATAACCCTTATCAATAATTTCAACCATCAAAGTAACCAAGAAATTGAATCCAAACACTTGAACAAACACAAATACAAGACTAGTGATTGAAACTGGAGTTCCAACAGTGGCATTTTTAAAACTAGCATCATAGTAGTTAGATAAAAATAACCCTACCAAGTAAACGATTGATAAACCAATACTGGTTAATTTTTGACCAGTTTGATATAATTCTCTTTCACTTCTTAACCCTAAATTCACATTAATGAATTTGAATGAAGTGGCCAATTGCCATAAGAATCCACTGGTAATGACAGGAAGTAATCCTAATTCCAATAAAGTGCCCTTCTCCATAGCAAAGATGGTTCTAAATTCATAGAATGGGTCTTGAATATATAAGAACGCATTAGGTTTTAAGCCAAATACTGGAAGTTGTCCAATTAAAAATATAATCCCACAACTGATGGTGTAGACAATTTTTTCATCCAAAGTCACTCTTTCATAAGGTAACTCAACTTCTGGCAAAACTGGTAATAAAAACTTGACCAAGTCAAGTAAACGGACTAAAGTTTGTTAGTATTTTAGTGATAACAGAATCGATTGGCGGCTTAGGGAACCAAAGTCCGATTAAACGGACCAAACTGCCTATAGGACCTTTAAAAACATGAAAATAAATCAATATATATACATTTGAATACTCCATGTCGTCATTCGGCCTTTCTAAGCGACATTTCAGGTCCATTTTGCCCTTATTTCACTTATACATACACCCACTCATGATGTCGACGTTGAAAATTTTTGCGGCGACTGCGATAAAGATTTCGCACTGATAACATCGAGCTGGGGATCTGGAGATGTTACGAAAATGGACAGAGGCTAGGGAGATACAGATGAGATTAGGGATATTTAGATATTTTATAGATTGTAGAGAAAGAATAGGGACTTGAGATATTATTTAACTAGTTTGTGGTGAAATTTCGAAACATTTAGGGGCAAATACGACAAAATACGACATTTCAAAGATTTTAGTATATATTGAATAGGGTATTGAAAGGATCAAAGGACAATTAATTGAATTTTGTGGCCATTTCAACCGCAGCAGCAGCCCAATCACTTCCGTGGTTATGGCCACCCAAACCAGCTCTTTGTTTGGCTTGTTCATCGGTCAAACAAGTTAATACTCCAAATACCACTGGTTTTTGCAAGTCAAAACTCAAACTCATAATTTGTTTCGACACCGCATCACAAATATATTCAAAGTGCATGGTGGATCCTTTGATCAATACACCAATAGGAATAATGGCATCCAATGGCTTACCTAATCTATCATACTTTTCACTAAATAATTTACTTCCATATGGTAATTCAAAAGAACCAGGAATTGATTCAATTACAATATTCTCTGGTTTAACCCCAAATTGAAGTAATTTATCTTTAGCTCCTTTAACCAAGCTGTCAATGATCTCTTTATTCCATCTGGCATGTAAGATCCCTACTCTTAATTCGGAACCATTATATTGTTGATCGACATCTCCTAAACCGTGAATAGCCATTTTTATTATATATGAATAATTGAGGACGATTTCGGGATTAATCAAATGGTTGAAAAACTTTCTCAAATTTCACATGACTTCGCGCACATGACTTCCATTGGCTGGTTCGGTGGTTACTAGAGCGATAAAATTTTTTCTCTTCTTGTTCTATATGTTATAATAATATGATGATTATGAAGATACTGACATTTGATTGAAGACATTTCATTTAATTAATAAAGTCTTTCACCCCTATCTGATTATTATGACATCGACTTATATAGTATCATAGTGTTGGACCAGGAAGAACTGAATGACACCAGGATCTGGTCTATTATACAATATATAGAATGTCTCTCTAGCCTGTACTATTAGTTGTACTACTAGTTGTACTATAAGTTGTACTATTAGTTCTAGTAGTATAATATGAGCCTGTACTATTAGTTCTATAGTCTGCCAGTAGTTGTGCTATTAGTTGTGGCATTAGTTATAGAGCTTATGGCTTGTTATGGTGGGATGGACCCATCATGGGCCCAGGGTAGTACCGAACGGTACCATGCTGGCACCAGCTGCCCTCGCCCTAACTTTCGCAATGCGTGGCATGCTCATTCCTGTATCGTGACACAAAAGAAATCCCCCTTGCGATAAACTCCTTATCGGTAAAGGTATAACAAATAGTCATTTTCTACACACTTTTCTTTACAACCGCCCTAAATTAATACGACTATCACCAAACAATATGGCATTCAACGGTTACAAGTTGAACTACCCAACCCAAAGAGTTGTGGTGAATAATGATAACGAAGAAGTCAGATCGATCCTTTCAGATGACCAATCTAGCTGGGTGTTATTTAATCCAGATTCAGATATCTTATCCAATACTACTCAAGAGAGAGATGAATTAACTGAGCCAGATTTCGAAGAGGAAGAGGAAGAAGAAGATCTGGAAGCTTCTAAACTCTCACATGACCAGCCCCAGCAGCCCCAACAACTCGAAGAACAAGGTCACGAAGATGAAGATACCGATACAGATTCTTTGATAGATAATTTTGATCCATCACAACTGAGGTTAGAAAAGCTCTTTAACAAGCCTCATAGTAGAATCACCAACTGGAATAATGTGGAAGATGAAATCGTGGATGATAATGTGGCCTCCTGGGATTTGGATGAGAATTTAAGTAATCATTCTCTTGATACTTCGATACTAAAAATTAAAGAATTTTATGGCGATGAACTTCTTAGAGGGATGAATAAGTCGGAGTTAAGACAATTCAAGAAAATCCATCATGATTTAAGAGCTTATCTCAACCGGAAACCTAATCCAATTATTAATCAAATGTTACTTAAATTGTATCCATCAAAAGATTATAGAAATTATAATAGTCATTCTTATGAATTACCTTATAAGAGATACCTTGACACCAATTTGACCAATCATTATGATAATGATGATGTTACTAGCGAGACTGCTTCTTCCTCGTTAGTTATGTGTGGGGCTAATAACTGGAATGATATATAGACCAGAGGCCAATGAATAATGATAGGATGGGACCATGTAATTTACATAATATAATATAATACTACACTAACTACACTAACTAACTACAATAACTACACACTAACTACCTACACTAACTACTCTTCATTCTACACCAATACTAGCACTTCTAGTGTTAGTGTGCCCCTACCACCATACGCGTTTTAAAACCCGTCCAAATTAATTGTATCACTACAACACACTAGCACAAGTAATATGTTTAAACAATCAATCAGAAGTTTCACCAGCACTTCGGCCAGAAGCGCCTTTGCCAAAATGCAATTGATGGGGACCGTCGGAAATGTCGCCGCTAAGGAAACCAAATCGGGAGCTCCACTTATTACTTACTCTTTGGCTGTGAATAGATATAGTCCAAATGAAGAAAATCAAAGAGCTACTGATTGGTTCAATATTAGTGTATTCAATGAACGTCATATTTCTTTCTTCAATGACTATTTGAAACCAGGGATGCAATTGTACGTTGAATGTGATGTTAGACAAAAACAATTGGTTGATGAATCTGGGGAAAACAAACGTTATGTCACCAATTTACATCAAACCAACTATGACGTGGTTAGATTTGCTAAGAAGCAAGATCCTGAAGAAGATGCTTAGGCTCAGTTATATATAGTATATGTAAGATTATGTTTTGTTTAATAAAAGCTATTGAAGCTACGGCTAGAGAATTTTCTCTCTCACCATTACACCATCTACCCTCCACTATCATACATTATCCCAACATTGGTAGACCCTAGCTTACCTCTAACCTTAAACTACTCTGAACTAGATTAATCAACTCTACAGCCTAGTGAAGTAAACCCAGTACCTGGTGTTTGGTGATAATGGAATCCATACTAAACCTCAAATGATTCGCACACGCCCTCGTCCGCGATGAAAAACAAATGAAAAAAATCACTACACAGTAAATACGGCATAGTCGTTAACTAGTAACAATCACAACATCGAGAGATGGGATTTATATCTTCCACCATCAAGCTTGGGGACCCAGTCTTGGACTCCTTACAGTTCCAGAAGGAAACCAACCCCATCAAGTCTTCCTCCAGAATGCAAATCGACTTGGACTCGGTTAATGATGTTAGCTATAAAATCAAGGTTCCTAATTTTAATGAGTTACCCCCATTGAAATTAAGTTATAAATACATTACTGACTTGATCAAAATCGATTCTATGATCCCCACCGATTTGTATGGCGATGATAAAATCAATAAAGTCAATGCTTCCACTCTAGATAATTATTATTTTAATGCTAATGGGTTGGGAGATTTTTCCCGATTTGAAAAAATCCAGCAATATAACTTACCAGATAAGTTTTTTGATGAATATAATTCCAGTGAATTGATTACTAAGATTGGATTATTTCCTGAAATTGATAGATCTTGGATCATTGTGGATAATAAATTGATCTTATGGAATTATAAGGCTCCTCAATCATCTTTTAATCATGCCAACCAATTCTTAACTATAGACCAAATTAGACATTCTATCTTATCAGTTAAGTTGGCCAAACCTAGACCTGGAGTGTTTGTTAAAGATATTAATTATATGTTAATAATATCTACTCCTATGGATATCCATATTTATGTGGTGAAATATAATAAACCATTAAATAACTTGGAGATTTTTGATCCTAATTTATCAGTATCCACTCAAGGTATGACTGTTAACAATATTATTGTCAATGAAAAGGGAGAGATTTATTTCAGTGAAGGAATTAATATTTGGAGATTGGATTATAATAATAAATCTTCATTTATTAAGAATAAATGTGATAAAATCTGTTTAACCAAATCTGGTTTTAGTTTACCTAGCATTTTTGATGACTCCAATAGCCATCTGCATCAACTGCATAATCCTCAAACTTCAGGATCTACAGCAAATTCTACCCAACCTCAGAATATCCCAGAAGTCATTACTCAATTGGAACTTGATGATGAACGAGAGATCTTATACTCTTTATCTAATAAATCCATCATTAGAACCTATAAATTGAAAGATCAACAGATCTCGGTTTCAAACAAATTAACTCCAAATGAGATATTTAAAAATGTCTCCTCATTATTTGTGGATTCAGCCAATTTCAAATCATTCCTGAAATTTAGAATTGTAAGTATTCAAAAGATTTTGGCTCAAGAATCTTCCACTGTACAATTAATTGCCATAACTAACTTTGGAGTTCGGATATTTTTGAAATTGGGTACAATGACATTTTTTCAATCTAGTAATAGACTTAAGTTAAATGTCGTTACCTTGAAATTCCCTCCATCCAAAGAATTACCCACCTTGAATAATGAATTAGATTCTTTTACCAGATCTAAACAATATATCAACCAATTAATATCGAATCAACAGAAATCTCAATTGTTGAAAAATACTAAATTCAGTAAGGTTATAAGTCCAGGAGTTTATTTGGTAGCCAAAAGATCCAAGAATTCTGATAAATTATTTGTATCTACCACCAATTATGGGTTCTTAAAAAAGAATAATAAATTAATTGAGGATGCTGAATTCTTAAAAATTGATGATAATACATTTATACATGATATTATTCAATTGACTCCATCTATGAATGCTACCAAACAACCAAATGGATACTCAAATGTATTGGCTAGTCAATACACTAAACAACCATTGAAGTTTGCTGTGTTGACTAACTATGGGATTCAAGTGTATGAGTTCAAAACTCCTGATAAGATTTTGAATTCTTTGAATGAAGAAATCATTGAAAATTTTATTGAAGAAAATGGATTTGAAGAAACTTGTTCTAGTTTGTTATATTTATCTTGTTCTTATGGTCATCATGCTTCAACTGATTTGTTCAAAGGTAAAGCCCAAATGTTATTTGCTACTTGTGGAAACAATTCTCGTTTAATTGAAATGAATACTAATTCATCTCTTTTCAATCATAAGGAGAGTAGTCATGACCAGGTTATTTTAAGTGACAGATTTTATGGGACTTGTTTATTGATTTCAAGAATCTTTAGAGATTACTGGAATAATAAGGTGTTTTTACCTTTACCAACCATTAAATTCAATACTTTTAACCAAGTGGATGATACTTCCATAAAGGACAATTTATTAATTCAAGGGTTAAATATCACCAAAAAACAAATTGAATATTTCATGGGGTCAATTATTGTTTTAATTGAATTTTTTGCTGAAAACGGGAATACTATCCAAGGTTTAAATGCTCCCAATTATAGTTCTGATCCCACAAGATTTGAAAATGAAATCTGTATAAGATCAGAACATATTGCATTCACGTCTATTTTAAAGTCTCTTGATTCCATGAAAGAAGCATTATCATTTTTGATGGTATTAATTGAAGAGACTGAAGCAAATAATAATTTCCATGATATATTGAAATTTTTAACAATTCCAAATCAATTAAACTTGTTGAAATTGAATTTTAAAGATCTTTTATTACCTAATGATGAAGTTAAGAATTTGATCAAAGATTTATTGAGCTCAATTATTAATAGGAATATTTTGAAAGGTGGTTCCATCGATTTAATTGCCAGTTCCTTACAAGGAAGATGTGGTTCGTTTGTATCCACCGATGATGTATTTATCTTCAAAGCCATTGAAAACTTAACCAAGGCCAAAAATATTGGATTTAGAGATAATGATTTGAAAATCAAATGTTTGAAAAATGCGGTGTTGTTATTTGAACAGGCTTATGAATCCTTAACATTGGAGAATATTCAAAATTCTATTAATATTATGTTAGAATTGGAATATTATGTGGGGGCGGTAGAATTATTATTGAAATTGGCTAGTCAATTAGAAAAATCTAATAAAGTAAGAAACAATAATGAGAAACGGAAACAATTATATGATTTAATCTTTGGAATATTAACCAAGATGGATTTGAAAGTTGTCGCAGTTACTGAATTAAATGATCCATTAAAGACTACCGATATAATTGACACTAGAGATTCAACTTACGAAACTTGTTTTGGCTCTAAAGATAAGTTATTCCATTATGAATTCTATCAATGGTTTATCGACCAAGGGGTTAGCGAACGACTTTTGGAAATCAACACTCCTTATATTTTACCATTTTTACAAGAAAAATCCACCAATGATTTGAAATTAAGTGAGTTGTTATGGTCTTATCATGCCAGAAGAGAAAATTATTATAACGCCGCTAGTCTTTTATACACATTAGCTATATCCGATTTCAAATTAACCTTGGTGCAAAGAATTGAATATTTATCAAGAGCTAATGGGTTCTGTAATTGTATTTGTCCACCTAACTTGAGACAAAAGATGATTCAATTATCTACCATGGTACAAGATTTATTTGATGTGGCCAATATTCAATTAGATATTTTGTCAACCATTAGATCTGATAATCGAATCAATATCACCAACAAGCAGTCTACCATTGATCAATTGAATTATAAGATTTTGAATTTGACTGATTTGTTTAATGATTTCACTGACCCATTGGGATACTATGGCTTATCATTGTTAATATTCAAAGTGTCTGATTACAGAAACTCGGATGATATTTTAAAGAGATGGGAATTATTGTTTGAAAAGTTATACCATACATTTTTGATGGATAATAGGTCTAAAACCCCGCTTTATATCATCATTAACAATGCCTTCACACCAATTGGTACTAAACTTTCTTCAAATGATTTGGTGTTTCCTATTGATAAATTAATTAAATTAATCTCAAAGAATCTACACGATGCCGTTGAAGAAGATGCTTTACAAGCAGTTCCTAAGGGAGCAGTATCTGATATGTTTATTAAAGCTGGTGTTCAATATGATAAGTTGTATTATATCATGAGATCTTTAATTGAAAATGATAGTTTTGAGATTTACCCTGGATTTGTGGAATTTTTAAGAAATAATGAAATGATTTATTTGATTAATAATTGGTATTTAAATGATAAGAATTTAAGAGGAGCCATTTCAAATGAAAGAATCAATGATTTCACTGAATACTCAGTGGATAAAGATCCAATTAGCACGTATCTTAAATAGAGGATAGTAGAAGTAGATAACAGTAATGATATATATTAAAGTAATGATCTTTTGACGTGTAAATTAATTTAATTCGTAGTATGATCTATTCTCATTGTAACTTAAATCACCAGATCTAAGATGTGGAGTATGTGATTCCTGTTTGGAAATGTATGGGGAAATCCCGTCCACCAATAACTTTATGGCATTGGGTTCTGGACCTAAAGGCATAATCACATCACTATATACTTTTGTAGGGATAATGAAATCGCTCATTTCGGCTCGAGCTCCTTGTAAATACCGATTAATAACTGTTTCTAGAGATTCATCTCCTCCAACCACATCACGTCTGATCCATCTTATGAGTCTTGTGTCAGCATCACTGCTTATAAATACCTTAATGTTTGACATGTCTCGTAATTCTTTATCATATAAAGCATATAATCCGTGTACAATTAATATTTCAGCTCCACTAGTACTTTGGGAAGCTTTAATGTCAGCCTTAAGACGATCAAAGTCAAATCTTGAGGGCTTAAGAGGAGGAAATTGCATCTCACTAGCATCTTGAACAGTAATGGCCATGGACTTGGATGAAGAATACACTTCTTGTTTGATATCTTGAGAGGTTTTCTCATAATCAGCCATGTCTTTGAGATCAATTCTCAACGGTTTCCCTTTGAATATCTCTTGTAGTTGATCTTTCAAGGCATAAGCAGCGGTTTTCTTACCACAGGCATGGCCACCGCCTATCAACACAAGAATCAGTTTATCTTCCATCACAAATGTTTCCTATACCTTTAACTTTTGTGTATAGAATTGTTAGTGTAGATATCTCAATCCTCACTGTAGCTTATAATTCCCTACTGGAATATTCGCGATGAGAAGCGATGAGATGGCCCTTACTAACTACTCCATAAATCAAAGATCCACAAATAATATCATTAAATAACAACATAATGGAAGTGAATAACAAAATAGATTTCAGTTCGAAATCCACCAAAAACATCAAGATTTATCCCACGTTTGAAAGTATGAAGCTCAAGCCAAACCTTTTGAAAGGAATCTACAATTATGGATTTGAAGCTCCTTCTGCCATTCAATCCAGAGCTATCATGCAAATTATCACCGGAAGAGACACTATAGCACAAGCCCAATCTGGGACCGGGAAGACGGCCACGTTTTCTATTGGGATGCTTCAGGTTTTGGATAGTAAATCAAAAGAATGTCAAAGCCTAATTCTATCGCCTACTAGAGAGTTGGCAGTTCAAATTCAAAATGTCGTCAAGCAATTAGGGGGCTACATGAACATCCAAACTCTTGCTTGTGTAGGAGGTAAAAATGTCGGAGAAGATATGAAGAGTTTACAAAAAGGACAACATGTAGTCAGTGGGACTCCTGGAAGAGCTCTTGATATAATAAGAAGGCAACAATTAAATACTCGACATATTAAAGTACTTATTCTTGATGAAGCCGATGAGTTATTCACCAAAGGGTTCCGAGAGCAAATTTATGAAATCTATAAGTATATGCCTTCTACAGTCCAAGTAGTAGTTGTTAGTGCTACTTTATCTAGAGAAGTGATTGAGATGACATCTAAATTCACCAGTAATCCAGCCAAAATCTTAGTTAAAAGAGAAGAAGTTTCATTACAAGGGATCAAACAATATCACATTCAATGTGAAAAGGAAGATTGGAAATTCGATACCTTATGTGATATATATGATTCATTAACCATTACTCAAGCGGTGATTTTTTGTAACACTAAAGCCAAAGTTAATTGGTTAGCGGATCAAATGAAAAAAGCCAATTTCACTGTTGTGTCTATGCACGGAGATATGAAACAAGATGAAAGAGATTCGGTCATGAATGATTTCAGAACGGGGAATTCTAGAGTATTAATTTCTACAGATGTATGGGCTAGAGGAATAGATGTACAACAGATTTCCTTGGTAATTAATTACGACTTACCTTTAGATAAAGAGCATTATATCCATAGAATCGGGAGATCAGGAAGATTCGGTAGAAAAGGTGTAGCCATTAATTTAATTACCAAAAACGATCTCGATGAGTTTGAAGATCTCCAGAGATTTTACTCAATAAAGATCAAAGAAATGCCATCTAATTTGAATGATGTAATGTGAATAGAGTAAAATATAAGTAGATAGTATCATATACACATAGTACTTATAGATATAGATCCAATATTAACCACCAAATCTATTATGGCTGCTTCACTTCCTCTTATCATGCCTTTACTCACGTGACCATCCACGGAAGTTCATCTCAAAAAAATTTTTTTTTTTAACGAAGAGATCACTTTCAATCTATTACTACTTTGTTTAGGATCAGGTCCCATACACTAACAATATGGATCCCCAGTACCTTGCTTCCTTGGAGGAGACGTTGAAGCAAACCTTTGTTGCCAACACCGCTGCCGTGAAGCAGGCCTCCCAGAAATTAACTAAAGATTTCTATACCAATCCATTGGCTCTCCCATCGTTATTTCACATTTTACAAAATGCTCAAGACGACCAATTAAAACAATTAGCCTCTGTTGAAGCTAGAAAATTGGTTATAACCAAATGGGATACAGTGGATGAAAGTTTGAAACCAGATATTAGAAATGCCATGTTAACTAATACTTTTACTCAATCTTCTAAACTTATTAGACACTCATCTTCTAGAGTGGTAGCTGCTATTGCTGAAATTGAATTAGATGACAATAAATGGCCTGAATTATTACCTTCTTTGATCCAAAATGTTCAAAATGATAACGTCCAGACCAAAGAAATGGCTGTGTTCACTTTATACACTTTACTTGAAACTCAATCTGAAGCTTTAATGGCTAATACCAGTGACTTTTTAGATCTTTTCTCTGGTTTATTGAATGATCAATCTTCAAGAGAAATTAGAGTTAATGCTGTTTTGGCCTTTGATACTCTTTCTACTTTTATTGAAAGTCAACCAACTATTGATACTCAATTAGCTAACAAATTTAAAAACTCAATTCCTACTATGGTTCAAGTTTTAAAAGAAGTTATTGCTGCTGATGATCTTGAAAAAGCTAAAGATGTGTATAACGTTTTCAATACTTTGATCTTTGTTGAAAACAAATTAGTCGGAAACCATTTGATTGATTTAGTTAAATTATCTTGTGAATTGGCTGTTAATACTGAATTAGATGAAGAAATTAGAGTCTTTGCTTTACAATTCTTAATCTCTTCCGTTAACATCAAAAAATCCAAGATTTTATCTAGTAACATTGCTCCAGATATTACTTTAATTGCCTTGAAAGTGGCTAGTGAAGAAATTGATGTTGAAGATGAATTAGATAATGAAGATGAAGAAAATGAAAATGAAGAAAATTCTCCTTCTACTTTAGGGCTTAGATTACTTGCTATGTTATCAGCTGAATTACCACCATCTCAAGTTATCACTCCAATGTTTGAAAATATCGGGTCAATGTTAGGTTCTTCTAATCAATTCGAAAGAAGAGCTGCTATTTTAGCCATTGGTGTCACTTCTCCTGGTTCTCCAGATTTCATGGCTGCTCAAATTAATAAACTTGTTCCAGCTTTAGTCAAAACTTTAAAAGATTCTGAATTAGTCGTGAGAGTAGCTGCTTTAAAAGCTTTGGCTCAATTAACTTCTGAATTACAAGATGTTATTAGTGCGTTCCATGAAGAACTTTTACCTTTATTAATTGATATCATTGATTCTGCTACTTCTGTCGCTGTGTATAAATTTGCTTGTATTGCTTTAGATGGATTAATTGAATTTTTGAGTCATGATTCTATTGGCAAATATTTGGAACCATTAATGAATAAATTGATTCATATGTTGGGACAAGCTAATACTGCCACTTTAAAAGCCACTATTGTTTCTGCCATTGGGTCTACTGCTTATGCCGCCGGGAAAAAGTTCATCCCATTCTTTAATGATTCTATCAAATTCCTTGAACCATATATTGCTAATGCTTCTCAAACTGAAGGATTAACTGAAGATGATATTGAATTAAGAGCTTTAACTTTTGAAAATATTTCTACTATGGCTAGAGCTGTTGGTAGAGAAGCTTTTGCTTCTTATGCCACTCCATTAGCTGAGGCTGCTTATCAATCATTAAACTCTGAACACTCAAGAATTAGAGAATCTGGTTTCGCCTTTATTTCTAATATGGCTAAGGTTTACGGGGAAGAATTCGCTGGGTTCTTACCAAAGATCATTCCAGAAATCTTTAAATGTTTGGAACAAGAAGAATTCAACTTCAACTTTGATGATGAAGATGAAGAAGGCTTAGATGAAGAAGAAGACTTGGCTAATAAATTCAACGTTAACACTGGTATTACTTATGAAAAAGAAGTTGCTGCTGTTGCCTTGGGAGAATTAGCTACTGGAACCGGTAAAGATTTCTATACTTATGTGGAACCAGCTACTAAGATCTTAATGGATCAAGTAGAAAATTCTTATGGGATGAGAGAAGGAGCTATGGCTACTTTATGGAAAATTGTTAGAGCCATGTTTATTGCTGAACATGGTGAAACTTTCAAAGCTCCAAAAGGGATTGCTAAAGATGTTTATATTAACAACTCCATTTATCAATTAATTGCTACTATTAGAGCTGCTTCTTTGGAAACTTTAGTTGAAGAATATGAATTAACTATGGTTGCCTGTATTTTGGATAATCTTTCTGATGCTATTAGAACTTATGGTTCAATTGCTATTGTTTCTGGTAATGATACCGAAGCCTTAAGTCAATTATGTGCTCAATTAATGGCCGTCTTAACCAAACAACATCCATGTCAATTGGAAGATGATGAAGTTCCAGTTGATGAACATGATGTATCAGAAAATGAAGTGGTTCTTTTCGATGGAGCTTTAGAAGTATTAATCAACTTGGCCATTGCTTTAGGACCAGATTTCAATAAACTTTTCCAATCATTCAAAGATGTCATTGTTCAAAATGTCACTTCTAAATCCAAAACCAAGAGAATTAGTGCCGTTGGATGTTTGGCTGAAATTTCTATTGCTTTAAAAGATGATGCTACTACTTGTGAACAATTGTTACAACTTTTCGTCGATAGATTAAGTAATGATGTTTCTATAGAGGTTAAAGGTAATGCTGCTTATGGGATTGGACTTATCATTGAACACTCCTCTCAAGATTACTCATCGACTTTTACTAATATGTTGGAATTATTATTCCATTTATTAAGTAAAACTGATAAACAAGCCGCCGCTGCTGGTGATGATGATGAAGAAGGTAAAGATGTTATTCATAGAGCTTATGCTAATGCCTGTGGATGTGTCGCTAGAATGTCATTAAAAAATGAATCTGTCATTCCTTTACAACATATAATAACCCCATTATTGAGTCATTTACCATTGGAAGCTGCCTTTGAAGAAAATACCCCAATTTTGAAATTGATTATCAAATTATACGAATCCAATAATGAATTAATCGCGGCTCAAACTGATAAGGTCGTGGATATATTAGCCAAGGTGTTTAAAAAAGACTTTGAAACTGCAGAATTAATGGAAAATTCCACCTTAGGAAGAGAAGAAAATCTCGATAGAATGAAACAATTTGAAACTCCAGAGTTAAAACAACAAGTGGTTGAACTCTTGAAATTCATTAACCAAAAATATTCCGGCATTGTTTCTAGTAATCCTGTGTTACAATCCGTCATCTAGTTTAGATATTTCTTTTCTTTTTTCTTGTTATAATATATAGAGTACTTAATGTGGACTCGTAGTTAGGTAGATGTGGGGGGTTAGTTCTAAACTCGTCTAGATAAGGCGGATCTGAAACACCCCTGATGCTGCATTTGTCGATTGGCACTTTTGATTTGCCCTGGCTAGCCCTTTGGCTGTGAAAAAAATTACTCGATTAGGCCACTAATGGGGGATTTTGAATCATAAAAATCACACATCTCAATTATTATTTAGCAGCAATCGGGCTAAGATAACCTTGATGCCACAAATCAAGATGTGGATGTGGTGTTTGTTTCAACCTTAAATAGCCCCCAGATTCCTCCTTCTCGTGGGAATCAAAATTCCAATTCAGTTTACTTTCCTTCTCGATAGTTTAATATGGACCTTATTGCAAATTTAATTAGTGGATTTTCCTTTATTGGATTCGTGTTTTTGATTCCTCCACTTGTGTGGCATATCAAAAGTCATAATATCCCGGCCGTGTCATTGATTTTCTGGATCATGGTCACGACACTTACTGGGTTTATTGATGCCATTATTTGGGGAGGTGAAGACTTCTATGAGGTTTATGATGGAAAAGGTTACTGTGATGTAACTATAAGATTAAAAATTGGTGTTAGTTCAGGTAAATTATGTGCCTTAGCAGGATTGGCATTTCAACTTTTGATGATCCTTAGAGCTAATAATCCTGCTTTTATGGATAATCGGTCGAAACCTAAAGTCATTACTGATGTATGTATTTGTTGGATCACGCCAATATTTGTTATGGCAACTAGTTACATAGTTCAAGGTAAAAGAATTGTTATTTTGAAATATGATGGTTGTAATCCGGTTTTTGCTCCTACTTGGGTCACATTAGTATTGGTTTCAATGTGGAACCTTATCTGGGCAGTTGTTGCCGTAATACTTGCTTTGCTCACAATTATAACTTACATAAGAAAGAGAAGAGATATTAAGGATCTCTTAAAATGTTCCAACTCTGGGTTGAACATTAGAAGGTTTGCTAGACTTTTGATCTTCAATTTGTTACTTATAACCGTGTTGTTGCCATTAACAGTGTTTTACTTTGTTCAAGATTCAATGAAATTCCAAGGTCCTTTTATATGGGATATAATCCATGCTCCTCAGTGGGGTGAAACGTTTTATATGTTGGTGGATCCAAAAAACTTATATGACAAGTATATTAATTTTGGTCTTTCAATAATTGCATTTTTGATTTTTGGGGTAGGCTCAGAAGCCCTTGATATGTATAGGCTTGCACTTATCCATATGAAAATCAATAGAATCATCGATATCAAAGACCCTAGAAATAAAGAGCTTTCTCAAATGTCGACTCAGACCAGAACATCTACAAATCAAACTAGCAAATCCAAATTTACTCTTAATAGTGGTGTCAGTGGACCTACTATGACTGATGGTATTGATATGGAATTTGCCAAGGTAATGAATGATGGTGAAGATTTTGACACTACTGCTAACACTTCACCAAATAGTAAGACTTCAACCACAAACGTTTTCACGGTTGATTTAGAAAAAGCTAATGATATTTCTGACTATTTGGATAATCAGGAATTAGATTCAGCGGAGGAAATAAATTATATCATTAATCAAGGGGAAGAGGATAGCCTGAGCATTGAGTTCAAATATAATATCACCCAGAAGTAGTTCCTACTTCTTTCATGACTATATACCAGTTTCTTTAGGGGTTTTTTTTTTAGTGTGCTTTTTTATATTTTTTTGTATTTGGTTTTAATATATTTCTATTTTTCTAAGCTATATGGTAACTATTTACATGAATTATTGGATTAGTTCCTTGAGTTTATCTAAGAATAATTTCGAACTAACCTTTCCTTGGGATTCTTTCATGGCAAGACCCAATAAAAAGTTAATGGACTTGGGCTTTCCATTTTTAATCTTTTCAACAACCTCCGGATTCTTTTGTATGATATCCTGGCATATTTCTGTGATGGCTTCATCGATTTCAGCTTCATCCACATCGTTAGGTTTAGCAAGATCAAGAGAATCAATAATTGAAGCGACATTAGAGTTTGGAGATTTGAGTAATTCCATTAACACAGTTCGACCGGCTGTAAGCGTTAAATTATCATTCAAAACTTGTAATATCAAATCACTCAAGACGGGTGCCGGAACTAAATTTAAATCCAAAGACATTTTCAATTTGTTAAATGCCCCCAAGAACTCGTGAACTATCCAGTTATTCACAGCCTTCACAGATTTTTTATTCTGGACTACAACTATATCAAATAATTTGAAATAATAGTCCAATAATTCAGGGCTATCCACCAAAAACTTACTATGTTTTAACTCTAAATTGTATGGCAGTGTCATAAGTTTCTGGATTATGGCATCAGGAAACTCAGGCAATAAATTCGAAATCTCTGATTTTATTCCGGAATCAAGTTTAATTATTGGCAACTCGGAGTCGGGGAAATATCTATAATCAACAGCATCTTCTTTACTTCTTGCTTTGACTGTTTGACTTCCATTCCAACCTCTTGTTTCTTGGTCAATGACATTTCCTAGTTTGAGCTGTTCAACTTGTCTGTTATACTCGAAAATCACAGCCGATTGGATCTCACTAGTACTACCCAAGTTTTTAATTTCAACTCGGTTTCCACCATTAATACTAATATTTACATCTACTCTCATAGCACCTGTTTCCAAATCTCCAGTACAAACATCTAGATGTTTGACAAGCATTTGATATTTCTTTAGAAAGCTTTTGATTTGGTCCAAGTTTTCAAAATCAGGGTCTGTGATTAACTCAATTAATGGAACATTGGCTCGATTCAAATCTACCTTTATCACATTATCAACGGTATCGTAAAGAGTTTTCCCCGTATCTTGTTCAATTTGTATTTGGGTTATCTTGATAGTTTTATCTTTGTTCAAGTTATCTAGAGCTTTATCTAATTTTAAAAGCCCATTTTTAGCAAGGGGATGATAATATTGTGTGATTTGATACCCCAATGGTTGATCAGGATAAAAATAATGCTTACGATCAAACCTTGATTCAGATTGAATATCACAATCCAAGGCTGTACTTAACTTTAATGCCAACAATAACGCTTCGGGGTTTAATTTCGGTTGGGTGCCTGGTAACCCTATATCAAAATAGCTTATATTTGTATTAGGTTCAGAATAGAAATTTGTAGGAGATAAGGAAAATAACTTGTATTTAGTTTTGAGTTGAGTATGAACTTCAAGTCCACATTTAAGTTGATATTCAGGATTGAATTTGGCACGGGATAATTTAGTACAAGTCGAATGGAAGAGCCGCTTACAAATCATATCATCTTAATATTACCTGGACTTTATATATACAGTGATCTTTGGAGCCAACTAGGAATTGTATTGCAACAATATCGAAAAATTTTATAGTATGGGTCTCATTTTTGTGTAACAAACCCGCTGCGAATACTGCAAATTGGTGTCTTGCGTTTCTTAGATTGATGGTTTGGTGGAGGGGAAATAACGGTGGTATTTGATCTTTTGGTGTGTCTAAGAGGGGTTCGGGTAGTTTGGGAACTTACAGAGATAGCTGGTGGTGTAGTTTTTGGGGTTTTTGGATGTTTAGGAGAAATTTTTAAGGAATTAGAGTGCATATTTGCAGCTTTAGGAGAAGTATCTTGACAGACATTTCCTACTTTATTAGTTTGAGGTTTTGGATTAAAGACATTGTATATGTCGCTTGGAGATCTGGTTCCAATGGAATTGCAATAAATTCCAGTTAAATTCGTGATATGAGAACATTTCAAGCTATCATTATCATTGTTGGTAGGAGGTTTCTCATGTAGATTGTCGGAAACAGGAGTGGAGGTCATAACAAAACTATCATTAAAATAGAGCTCATATTCTCCTAATTCTCCAGTGTAATCCTGTTGACCCTCTGCCACCTCAGTTTCGTATATACCATTCCCTTCAGAGCTTAACATGGTTAATATGAATGGGTTTAGCTAATTATTTTTGCAACACAAATAGAAGCGGGCAGCGCACGACCGAGTCGCGCACGCTGATTGTGGATTGTGATGATAAGAGCCAGGGGATATCAATTAATTGTTTTTATTTATTAATAACACTATCTAGAAGTATGTATATTTTGGAACGTTTTTGCCAATTTTGAGTACAACATCAAATCATATAAAGTAAATGAACTAGCAATGGGCTACTTATGGACTCAATCAACACTAAAAAAGTGTAATTGACCCCTTAGGGAGTTTGCGTGTTTATAGATAAGAATTAAGGGGGCAATCACTGGATGACCTTATCGCCACTTTTTATTCTTAATCAATCTACAGTTTTTATATCGGCAAATTGATACTAAAGCAAGATACTAACTATATATAGAACATGAGATCACAATTTAAAGACGAATACGATTTTGGTACGTAACAAATTAACTCACCCCCGGATTTTTGTTTTGAATCATACTAACAAACGTGTAGAAAAAAGAAAAGCAGAAGCTACCAGAATCTTGGAAAGATTCTCTGACAGATTGCCAGTGATTTGTGAAAAAGCTGAAAACTCTGACATCCAAGAAATTGATAAAAGAAAATACTTGGTGCCAGGTGATTTGTCGGTGGGGCAATTTGTGTATGTAATAAGAAAAAGAATCAAGTTACCAAGTGAAAAGGCTATTTTTATTTTTATTAATGACATCTTACCACCAACTGCTGCTTTATTAAGTTCCATGTATGAAGAACATAAAGATGAAGATGGGTTCTTGTATATGTTATACTCGGGAGAAAACACTTTTGGAAAAGGTGAGATGAAACCATTAAAATTAGACTTGAGTGAAATTGATTTTGACAACGTCGATTATAGTGAAATGGAACGGGAACTCGCTTAAATAGTAATAGTCGGTTTTATTATGTTTACAGGTTTAGTTGAAGCTTATGATACGGGATTTAGGTAGGTATGTATTTGAATAAATTTTATATACGTATATTTATGTGGTTATTTGAAATCATTATCATTATAAATCGTTACAGAGGTTTCGGGCAGCATTAATAACTTGACTCCAAATTCATTTAATTCACGTGTCTTGTAATCAATTAACATGTCATAAAAGCCATCATAAATCATTTGGTCATTAATCCCTTCAGGTTTTGGCCCGTCTTCTAGTTGTATGTGCTCAATCACCTTTTCGCGAATATTAGCCATATCAGTAAACCTTATAGCAAACCCAAGGAATATTGAAGTATATTCTTGACTTACAGTGTTGTGTAGTTCATTTTTCACATAGTTAATATATTGATCTCTTAGCTCGATCATACCAGGGGTAATGCTTTGTTCGGTTTCAAACATCACAATAACCCCAGCTAATTGATCCATAGCTACAAATTGAGCAGCACTTGCAGCAATGCAAGCTAACGTCATAATTAAAGCACCAAAACGCATGATTTTTGTGTTTCTACCAATCAGAAATGTTCTTGAAGCCAGTATATGTTCTAATTTTGGCGTTTCGTGGTTTGTTTTGATAATCGTATGATAAACAAATACAACCAGCCGTCAATAGAAATAAGATGACTGATGAGAAATTGCTGGTTCTTTTCCGCAGCAAAAAAATGGTTGCGAACTTTTAGCCAGCATTTTGCAACCTCACTCACTCAAAATCACCAGCATTTACCTATTGGCAGTATGGGAACTACACGCTAGAGACTTTTTGCAAGCATTATGTTTGGAAACTAATATATTGGACGTAAAGTATCTGGTCGACCAAAAAAAAGCTAGGACTTATAGAAAAAATCACTAAATAACACACTCCTTTTTTTACTTTTAAGCTTAAAGAATTAACAGAGAATAAGAGAATACAAGCATTAATTTATTATTGACTAGAAAATGTCAGACTATTACCAACCAACGTTGTTGTTCAGACAAAATGCCATCAGAAGAAGTCCTTACTCTTCTCCTAGGAGCAGTGAGAGCAGCCTTGACTTGGGCCAATATCAAAGTAAGAACCCATCTTGGATTCTTAATCCCAATTCTAGTGACACCGAATTATTGAATAAAATTTGTTCACTAGATCGGTTGAATATCAAATCTAATTACTGGAAGATTCCTGATAATGAAATGAATTTAACTTCAATGGCTGTTAAGACCAATGGAGATTTAGGAACCTTAGCCATTTCTTCTGGTAATCAGAAATCTAATTTATTTATCTATGAATTAGATATGAATAATAACTATTTAACTCATCACAATACCATCACGTTACCAAACATACATGCAATGAAATGGGTCCCTAAAAACCCCCATTTATTGATGACAGGTAATAATAAAGGATATGGACATCTTGTATCGGTTCCAAGTCCTGAAAATGTTGAAGATAGTGCTGAAATCATGAAAAGGTTTAATCATCGGAAACATTTAAGATCTATTAATAAAGATCCATCAATTTTCAGTCATAATTCTACCATTATTGAAAAAATGAATTTTATAAATTCTGATCAGTTAGTAAGCATTTATGATAACAATTTGTTTAATTGGGATTTAAATGATAGTACTAGTTCTTGCAAACCAAAACCCACCAACATCACCAGCATCAATGGGTTAATGAATTTCGACAATAACCCTACCAATTCTAATATCTTAGGGATATGTGGTAAATTCGGGGTATCAATATTTGATTTGAGAGATCCAAAATTCTCCATACCTAGTGCTGCTATAAAAGAATGTAAAAAAAATAAACTAGGAGCCAATGTCATTAAATGGTCAGACAATAACGAGAACATCTTTGCTGCCAGTCATTTGGATGGAGTTGTCAGGTTATGGGATGTTAGAAAACAAGAGAATTATGGGAATTTAAGAGGACATACCGGGAAACAAATCAATAGTATTGAATGGTGTGAAGGGGATTTATTTACCGGAGGGAAAGATGGAAATATTATCCATTGGGATTTAACTAATGATATTCATAATTGGAACACCGATTTTATGAGTTGTGGATTGAAAGAAGGGTTGAATAGTGTTAATTTCAATGCCACTAAAAATAGAGAGGAAACAATCAAACAAAGACAATGTGGAACTGTATTACCAGCTTCTAACACTAATATAATCTCCTTACAATCAGTGGAAACAAGTGATGATTTGAAAGTGTTGTCGATTGATGGAAGTTCCTTCTTTGGGTTACATTCTAGAATATATGATGCTGTGGATATTGAATACCAAAATCAAACAGGAAACAATAAGGCTTATTATAGTGAAGAAGATATTAAATTATTATTACAAAGTGAGGGTAAGAATTCAGATTCGACTTTAGTAGATGATGTTGAATCAATACGAAGTCTTGAAATCACCAAACCATTATCGATATCTAAAAGCCTTAGCCGAGTTGCGGATGGAAATCTTAACAGAGCTGCTAGTGGGAAACTGATTGAAATTATCGAACCACCAAAACCAATAAAAGCCCCATTTATGAATACTACCAATAATGATTCCAATGATACCTTATTAGACATGCCTATAGAAGATTCCAAGTTGGATATAGATTTCCGATTTGGAATGCCTCCATCGAGAGAAGATTTTAAGAAACCAGACATGTTAATGGAAACTTCAATGGAAGCATCTGATTGTTCATTTGATGACTCTCCTACTTCGTTTAATTCCAATGATACTTTGGACACCATAGAAACTGAAGAGATACCAGAGTTTACAAACAATCCCCTTACTGGGAAACCATTAAAATCTCATCATAAATATCAAATTTCAGATATTCAATTTGATGATGATCTCAACTTTAATAGTACGCTTATGACTTCTTTAGCAGCCATATAGCATGATTAGATATATAATAGATACAAAAAGAAGATAATACTTACCTTAGAAAGTTTTAACTCATATTAACTCAACTCCTGCTCGTTCAACTACTCCTCACTAATTCATTACTAAGATGGCTTACTTTTAAATAGTACCTAGATAAGTAATAACGCTTCGCACCGTCATTCGTAACCTTTATATCATCCGCTCCTTTCGGGTCGTGGCGAGACTAGTTTGCGAAAGGGTGAGGGACTATGACAAATTTTTCTCACCTCATTCAAGTGAATATACATATCAACAGGCTTCTAACAACTGATCCATCAGCATAAACAGTTGTTCGCCGGTGGTAGTGATACATTAATAGTGGGTTTGTGTCGATTAAACACACGTTATTTGTTTTTTTGATCTGTTCGTTTAGGTGATTCTTGTGATTTCATTGAAAACCACTTACTTTACCGAACCCTCAGTCATTGGTGTATCTTGATTCTACAAGTAACCGTTTGATTAGTTTACCATTGTTAGTTGATCTCCTCGGGATTTGTTAGCATAGATAAACTCCACCCTTTGTTTCCTTTGTAAGCCGTTAAGTGGCTTCAATTGTGGGTGAATTATAGATTGCTCAAGTTTTTTTTTTGTTCTTTTCGTTTTATTCGGAGGCATTGCTCCTAATTTATAGACCGATTTGTCCAAAAATCGGGTTTGACTAGACAATCCATTAGTTGAAGATCCTAGAAATAGAGTTGATAGTATAGGTCCCAATTTAGTTGATATTAATATGTCTAGTACTAGAAATACCCCTATTAACGTCAAGGTTGTGGCGGCGGAATCCCTTTATAAAAGAGATGTTTTCCGTCAACCAGATCCTTTTGCAGTTATTACCGTGGATGGATCTCAAACCAAAACCACCAAAACCACCAAAAAAACCTTGAATCCTTATTGGAATGAATCCTTTAACTTTAACGCCTTGGAAGATTCCATATTGGTGATACAAGTATTTGATCAAAAGAAGTTTAAAAAGAAAGATCAAGGGTTTTTAGGAGTGGTTAATATAAGAATTGGTGATGTAATTGATTTATCATTACCTAATTCTGAAGAGACGATTACTAGAGATTTGAAAAAATCAAATGAAAATTTAGCAGTTAGTGGGAAGATTATTGTGGTTATTAGTCATAATCCTTCTAATGGAACTATTGCCAATGGATCCAGTACTAATGGTAGTAGCTCCAGAGTTAATGGATCCGCTGGATCTGCCTCTGCTGCCACTGCCACTGCCACTGCTTCTAGTACCGCCGCTTCTAATGCTAATGGCAATAACAGACAATATTCTTCTTTTGAAGATCAATATGGTAGATTACCCCCAGGTTGGGAAAGAAGAACTGATAATTTCGGTCGTACATATTATGTGGATCATAATTCTAGAACCACTACTTGGAAAAGACCTAATTTGGATCAATCTGAATCTGAAAGAGGTCAACAAAGAGAAAATGCTACTGAAGCTGAAAGAAGACAACATATGGATCGTACTTTACCTGGAGAATCTGCTCAATCTCCTACCATTAATTCATCAACTAGTGGTAATGTCACGGTTAATTCAACTGGTTCAAATACTCCAGTTAGTCCAGGAGCTGCAGTTTCAATGGCTGCTAGTGGGGCTACCACTAGTGGATTAGGAGAATTACCAAGTGGTTGGGAACAAAGATTTACTAATGAAGGTAGACCTTATTTTGTTGATCATAACACTAGAACTACTACTTGGGTTGATCCAAGAAGACAACAATATATTAGAACTTTTGGTCCAAATACCACGGTTCAACAACAACCAGTTAGTCAATTAGGTCCTTTACCATCAGGTTGGGAAATGAGATTAACCAATACGGCTAGAGTTTATTTTGTTGATCATAATACTAAAACCACCACTTGGGATGATCCAAGATTACCATCTTCATTAGATCAAAATGTTCCACAGTATAAGAGAGATTTCAGACGTAAGGTGATTTACTTTAGATCTCAACCAGCATTAAGAATTTTACCAGGACAATGTCATATTAAGGTTAGAAGAGATCATATTTTTGAAGATTCATATCAAGAAATTATGAGACAAACTCCAGAAGATTTGAAAAAGAGATTAATGATTAAATTCGATGGAGAAGAAGGGTTAGATTATGGTGGGGTTTCAAGAGAATTTTTCTTTTTATTATCTCATGATATGTTTAATCCATTCTATTGTTTGTTTGAATATTCTTCTCATGATAATTATACTTTACAAATCAATCCAAACTCTGGTATTAATCCAGAACATTTGAATTATTTCAAATTTATTGGTAGAGTTGTTGGTTTGGGGGTATTCCATAGAAGATTTTTGGATGCATTCTTTGTGGGAGCTTTATATAAAATGATGTTGCATAAAAAAGTGGTATTACAAGATATGGAAGGGGTTGATGCTGAATTTTACAGATCCTTAAAATGGATTACCGATAATGATATAACTGATATTTTAGATTTAACTTTCAGTGCTGAAGATGAAAGATTTGGAGAAATTGTCGAGGTGGATTTGAAAGAAGGTGGTAAAGATATTGAAGTTACTGAAGAAAACAAACATGAATATGTTGAATTAATAAGTGAATGGAAGATTAGTAGACGGGTGGATGAACAATTCAAAGCATTTATAACTGGATTTAATGAATTAATCCCCCAAGAATTAGTCAATGTTTTCGATGAAAGAGAATTAGAATTATTGATTGGTGGGTTGGCTGAAATCGATATTGAAGATTGGAAGAAACATACCGACTATAGAGGATATCAAGAAACTGATCAAGTGGTGCAATGGTTCTGGAGATGTATTAAAGAATGGGATTCTGAACAAAAAGCCAGATTATTACAATTTACTACTGGTACTTCAAGAATACCGGTTAATGGATTTAAAGATTTACAAGGGTCTGATGGTCCAAGAAGATTCACCATTGAAAAAGCTGGAGAATCTAATCAATTACCTAAATCTCATACCTGTTTCAATAGAGTTGATTTACCTCCATATACCGACTATGAAAGTTTGAAACAAAAATTGACTTTAGCAGTGGAAGAAACTGTTGGATTTGGTCAAGAATGATGAATTTGGTAATAAATGAACATGAAATAATAAAAAACAACGACACAAAAAGTAATGATACGGTTGTAGACAAGAATCCGAAAAAGTATAGCAGTAACGATGATATTTCAACTTCTTTAAAAATGGGTCTTCAAGGACTCACTAGCTTAATTTTCTTTTAATGATATGATTTTTATAATTTCTGATAATATATTAGTGTAAATGATTTAGGGATATAGTCGTAGTTATACAGGGTCTTTGCTCTACTTCGCCCCTTATCTACAGGGACATTGTCGTGCCACAGTGACATACTATGATAAGGAGTTCAAGTCCGAGTCGTGCGTGAACAAGACCGGAAGACTAGAAGGCTATAGACTTGGATACCAGGGATTATATATAGACTATAAGGTTGGGTATTCAGTACCAGACACAACGTTGAAGGAGCCTAGGTTATGGTTGCTTACTAAGAACAAAGATTTCTATTAGCTATTGCTTTATTGTTAAGAATGACTTAATGTAAAAAGAAACTTACCCCACTATTTTGCTATTCAGTATTACTAAAGGAGGAGACCATATTACGTCTATACACACTATTGCAAATATTATTGAGTCTCCGCCTATATAAAAAGGGATATTTCACTTTATTAATTAATTCAGCCTATAGTAAGAATTTTTTCAATTTAGTAAGAAATAATTTAGCCTATAGTAAGAATTTGATTGGTAATAAAGATGCCAGATTTATTTGATAATTTTTTTGGAAAAGTCAGCTATGCTGTTACTGGTAAGAATCCTAAACCTCATTATGCCAGTGCTTCCCTGATGAATAGTGGTAAGATTTATAGTTATCATAATACTACTAGTAATAACAATTATTGGCTTCCTACTGCTAAGAAGATCGATGGAACTATGAGTATGGAAGACGATGGCAGCCAAAAGGTTAAGGCTAGAATGGGGAGTGTTGCATCTACTGCTTCTTCAGAAACTGATGGGCAAAGATCTAGAATGGGAAGTGTGGTTAGTGAGAGTGACATGAAATGAGGTCTCTGGTAGACTCTCTATGGTGATGTTTATAGTACATATGATTAATATATTACATATCTAACAATTCAATCGAATACCAGATCTCTATCGAAATCGTGAAGTACCAGGGACATGAAATTTAAATCAGCCTCAGTGATATTGACGAATTGATTACGAGAGTCATTGCCCGTACCAGTATTAATATCCATAAGTGAATCAAGATCTTGATTATTTAAAATCCCAAGATTAGCAAAGATTTGATCTTCATTAGTATCCCAACCTTTCATATTGAGTTCGTCTTTAATATATGCTTCCAGAGGAGGGGTAAGGCCCGACATTTCGGGGGATGCCTCAGGTTTGATTTTAATATCACTGGTATTGGTATAATCTGTTTCTTCAATGTTAGCTGGGGAATAATTCTTAATAAGAGCAGTGTTACCATTTGTCTTTTTAACTCGATCTGCTGTTAACAGAGAAGTTGATTTTTTTAATATCACATCAAATTTCTCCGCCATATCAACAATTAATTTAACTTTAGATTCGGCTACAAGATTCCCCATAAGGGCCATTTGTCTCATAAATGTCAAACAAATCAAAAAATTCTCTTCAAAATTCTTATTCAAATCATATTTCACTGGTACATCATCAAGGTTTAGGATAATACAAATGAAAAATACTAAAGCTGATGAGTATAAGAAATCCAATTCCACTGAACCAAATGCTCTTATTAACCTTCGATCTAATAGTTTGATAAATATAGTCACTGTCAATTGGGATGATTTTATGCAATAAAGAAAAAAGTCTTGAACATTTTGGGGTAAATTTGATAATTTCAAATGATTTAATTCCTGGGTTTCTCGGAAGCCAAATATCTTGACTTTCGCAAGATGAAGTAAAAATGGGATACAATTCAAATAAACATGATGTAAATGATTCAAATGTAAACTAGCCATTGACCTACGACTCACATCATTATCGGCTTTTTTGAAATCCAATTGTAGATTAATTGGTAGCTGATTGGTCCAACTTTTTAACAACGACAAGATATAAAATAAGGTATTGAAATAATCTTTAGAATGGAAGGAAGAATTATTATAAATCTCTCTATTAATTAATTCTGAAATTCTTCCTAATTCAACATAACATTGTAAATCTGTACCCAATTGGTCTTGGTTAAGGGAAATATCTTTAAATGAAAGTAATACCGGTTGTCCAATTCGGGCACTATAAAACCGATTCAAACAATATATAGACCAAAAGATCCGGGTATTATAGTTCATGGTTGAATAATAACTAAAATTCAGCTGTCTTGATTTAGTTATCATAGATCTCTTATGAAGATTCATTGAGACTCCTAATTGTAAAGCTGAAGTAGCAAAAAAACATGAAGCATTCTTTTTATCAAAGATTCTTGAATAAATGGCCATTAACCCGTAGATTTCAATTGTTTGTAAATTATTCTGAAAATTCTCTATACCAAAATTCAATAATTGATGTTTTGCTGGTAAAAGATTTAAAGCAACTTTAAAATGAACCAATCCAGGTACGAAAGTTAACTTTGGATTCCCAACCCCAATACAATTCTGAGAATCATACACCAATCCAAGGGCTATTATTAGAAGAATTTTGATAATAAAATAATCCACTTGTTCAGTTTCGGGTAGCGGTTTAAGCTTACCATTCAAAGTATAATATTTGGGTAATTGATGTTCAAAAGCATCGTGGTCAACAGTGAAATACCCCACATTAAGATATTTCGACACCATATGTAGATAGTTTTGGACCAGACCTAACTCAACTTCTTTTAAAAGGTTATAACAGTTTTCAACTTTGGATTTGGATTTCAGACACTCCAATGCCGGTCTAAAGAGTACATCGTCATAACAGTCAGCTTCCATGAAAGAACTGAATTCTGGAGTGATAGTAAAGAAGTTCTCTCTGGTATTTTTACTCAGTAAAAAATTTGTAAGATTCCAGGTGATTAATTCACACGAAGGAGAACTTAATAAAATAGATAAACTCATATCATTATTCTTGTTGTCTTGATCATTTTTCAGATATTTAAACGGATCCGCCCGAACAGACTGGTCTGAGGTCCCGGTGACATCTGAACTGGGACTATAACCTGAATCCAACCCATAATGCTGTCGATTTTCATACTCTGCTAATTTAGCTTTGAGATCTTCTAATTCAGTATCATAAATCTTGATTTTCTTGGGTTTTCGGGGATAAACACATTCAACTTTATTGGTAGCACAAGTTCCACATGGAGAAGTACCTGAACATTTGGTTTTCCGAGTTTTACATCTTACACAAGCCACTCGTGACCGTTGTAGTAACCCTTCTTCTATCATTATAGACTGGTTAAGATCTTATCGTATTAGTGATCGGGAACTTTGTCATTAAGTGCCGCGCCGCATGCAGGTATAGTACGAGTCCGATACGGTTCTAATAATCACGGAACATATAATAACATCGCTCTATATAACTATTAACAGCGTAAGAATTAAATCTTAGAACTTGGTGAGCGTCTAAAGTAATACAAAAATATCAACGTAAAAAAATTAAGTATATAACAAAATAAGGTGGGGAATAAGTATGCAAATGAGTACCCGATTAGACCGTAATAACGAATGAGATGTCATAACAAATGAGACGTCAACGAAGGAGACGTCAACAAATGAGTTAAGTATAACGGGCAATGATGAATTGAATTGAAGATGTAAAAGGAATTGATCAGAAACAGCAGAATATTCTTGATAACCAGCCTCTCCTTCCATTAAAAGAAGAGTTTTCTGAATGCAAATCTCCATCATCTCTTATTGGTATCATACCATGTTGATATCTATCACTCCCAGAGCCATAATTTGGATTCATAAATGATTGGTTTCGATCTTGATTTGCCGAATTATAATTCATCTTTTTGCCATCTTTTAATTTAGCATTAGTTCCTGACTGATGATTAGGTTGATGTTTAGGAGGATGAGGATTCCCATATCCATGAAGATTAGCCTTTTTATTCAAAGCGGCATCCCATCCTTTACCTCCATTAAGATCCATCCAATCATAGTGATCGTCTTCTTCCGAACCAATCGATATCAATGCCTTATCCATTAAATTGATTAAGTAATTATAATCTGGTTCTTCATCAAATCTTAAATTCCGAACATAATTTAAATATTGAGCAAATTGAATGGGGAATCCAAAACATAATTCATTAATTGAAGTGACTTGTTTTTTATGACCAATTTTTTCATACTTTTGTTTGTTTGTTGGAGCTTTTAATCCTTGCCATGGTAATTGACCTCTTAAGAAATACATAAATACATGACCTAAACTTTCAAGATCATCTCTTCTCAGTTGTTCTCTACCCATATGCGTATTAATTGACATATATCTAGCGGTTCCACTTAATGCTTTCTTTTCTCGGTATGGTATATGAGTCTTATTTTTAGGGTCTCGGTATTGTTTAGCCATTCCAAAATCTACCACATAAATTTGATTAGCTTCAGGAGTCCCGGGTTTTCCTATCAAGAAATTATCAGGTTTAATATCTCTATAAATTAAGTTATGTTCATGAATATGCTCGACTCGTTTAATCATTTGTTTGGCAATTTGTAACACGGTTTTGATTGAAAACTTCCGGCCACACCAATCAAATAAATCTTCTAAAGATGGTCCTAATAAATCAATAATCAAAATATTATGGACTCCTTCTTGTCCAAAGTAATACGCTCTAGGTATTCCTTCCACATTATTCAACACTCTATAACTTCTATATTCATCTCGTAATTGAGGGGCCTCACACTTTCTTGGTTCAAACTTAATGGCAACCTGTTGGTTAGTCAAGACATTTATCCCTTCAAAGATAATTCCAAATGACCCTTCACCTATCTTCTTGCCTACCGCATAGTTGACTCCAACCAAGTTGGAATAACTTGATTGAACCATATTTCTAACTGTTGTAGATTAAAGGGGATGAAACAAAAGTCCCTTTTCCAATAAAAATCACCGGCTCTAGTTCAAAAAAAAATTCGATTTTTGAAATGAAAAAACTACACCTGAGGATTCTTAAGGCTCAAAACTTTCAACTGATCTAAGTACCCGGTCGTTAAGTCTTGATATATGGATTCTAGACCAGGCTAAACTTGTTTGGTTCTCAAGTGATGATTATCCGTTATAAACAAAATTTTCCTTAGACGAAGTCGCACTTTCCTTATTTGTTAAGGAATCTCGTACTAAAGATAGCACCCATAACAAAAGAGTACATCAGTAGTATTTGATAAGATAGAAGCGATGAACTGGGTAACGCCGAACTCTAAAGTGTTGGCATACCATGGACCACTTATATATGAGGCCAAAGTCATGAAAGTTCATGAAAAAAATAAATATTACGTGGAAAACTTGGAAGGTAGACAAGAACCCTTAAGTGAGACCGATTTGCCCATGGATTTGTTAAAAGATGATGCTTATTTGCTTCATTATAAAGGATGGAAGCTGAAATGGGATGAATGGGTTGGAAATACACGTGTCATGGAATATAACGACCATAACTTGAAGGTGAAAAAGGAGGTTTATGCTAAGTTTAGAGAACAGTTTAAGAAACCTACCACGCCCCAACCTCAAACCAATGGTTCTAGTACCAAAACTGAAGGAAAGGGAGGAAGTAAACGGAAATCTGCTGCTAAGCAAGAAATTAAACCAAAAAGAAAGAAGTTAGATATAATACTACCTATGCCAGATAAATTGAAATACCTTTTGGTGGATGATTGGGAATTTGTCACTAAAGATCGGAAAATCATTTCTTTACCAGTAGAAAAACCTATTAGTGTGATACTAAAAGAGTATGCTGAATATAAGGCAGCTAATGATACTCTTCCTGAAGATTTGAATGTTTCAAATGAAATTCAAACAGGAATATTAGCATACTTTAATCAAGCTGTACGGTTAATTTTGTTATATAAATACGAAAGACTACAGTATGGCAATTTGATAAAGGAAAATGGATCTGATATTGATTTGTGTGAATATTATGGCATGGAACATCTTTTGAGATTATTTGTATCACTTCCTGGTCTAGTAGGCCAAACCTCAATGGAATCTCCTAGCATAACAGTTATGATGAATCATGTTAAACAAATCTTGATGTATTTGGAACAAAATTACGATTCATATTTAAATAATTACGACGACACTAGTCCTGCTTACGATTCGTTAACTAGGTCTTAGAATGTCTTACAGAGTGGTGACAAAAATAGAGATCCATGTAGAGAACAAGGTAGAGAACAAGGTAGAACACACTTGTGTATTAGCATAAACATAAACATCGTATCACGTATCGGCGTAAAATCAAACATCAAACAAGCAAACCAACTCAAATCGGAATGGCCCTATAGTCTACATCAACCATGGCGTTTTCGTTGTTGCAACTAACTTCTAACTCTAATTTCCAGTGTCTATCAAACATATCCTCTTCCTCTGGTTGGAATCCATGGTCGGTGTTATCGGCAAAAGTCCAAGTGATTTTCTTTGGAGTTTCTACCATATCGACTTTCTTAAAGTCCATATCATATCCACTGCAAATTGACATTTCTTTAACTAAATGTCTTTTGATATGATGTTGTAAATTTCTTCTAAATTTTCTACTGTTTTTGTTACAAGTAGGTTTAACTTTATCCAAATTGTCATGACACTCTTTTAATATGAATGGAGGATAATACTTCAAATGGGCATGAATATAATCAAAATCATTATCCCAAGTTTCATCTCTAATATAAGCTTCAAAAGCTTGCAAGTCTTCAAAGTCTCTCATAGGTGGAGGTTTTAACACTGATTCAATCGATCCATCTTCAGATTCAATAGATGTGATAGAACTGGATCTACTTTTAGGAATTGGTTTTAAATGGCCTAACCGTTCACAGTTTTCCAAATCTACAGAAACAGAGTTCTTTCTCCCTTTTTTAACCATGGTGAGACACTAAAATAATATAAGTTTAATAAAGTAAGGTAATATAAGTAATCAAATCTTGATAATTGATATCCTTGATATTTTACCCAAGAGATTCTACGGTATTTATATGCCCCATCCCCTGAATTGGGCCGCTTATTACTCCATATTAAGTCTGATGATTTTGAATGATTGCGAAAAGTTCCCCCACAAAAAGCAATGTCACTCCACTGGCGGGTTAAGGATCAGGGTTCAGATTTCTGGGTATGAAGTTAGGGCAGAAGCCAATAGATATCAACGAAGAGACCAAGATACAGTAGCAGAGAACTAGTTGAGAGATGAATGGCAGTATTGCCAATGTCAAGTATAGTAAGAACATTAAATAAAAACTGGTTCAGCCTAGAGAGCTGTGCGAGAATTGCACCACAATTACAGTAGGCTCCTGACCCCTGAACTCCCAATTATCACTCCACACAAGAAATGGCCAGACAGTATCCCGGTACAAGTTACCAATACAACACCACCAGACCCCTATTCTCTTCTATTCTCTTCTATAATCTATTGTAGTATCTCCCCTTGTCCTTTCTCCTCCTTACTCCTCTTTTCCCGCTTGACCCACTTTCTCATTGTTGCAAAAAAGAAAACTCTAATAGCCCCACTTAGTTAACCCTATTAGTAAATGCCAATCCCACCCTCAATGACCCAAAAATGATGAAATTTCCAATCACCGAAGGTAATGAGTCCCCTCATGTGGGTTAAGGTTCTACAGGGTTCCATACATGAACGAGCTGGTGATATTTGGCTGCAACTGATAATACATCGTCGACAGTTGTTCATAGAGAAAAGATATTGAACTAGAACTAGAGTTACTATTTCTTAAGGGCTTAATACCATGATTCATATATCAACTTATTCCTTGGAACTAGTTCTAGTACCGTTATAGTACCGTTCTAGTACCATTCTAGTACTAGCCTTAACTATGTGCACCAAATTCGCAGCGAAAAATTTTCAACTATAGCACAATCAAATACATTGAAGCATGTTTGGAGTCTACGAGCCGAATAAAGGCCCTAAATCCATGGGCGAAATGACCCAAGAAGAGGTTGCAGAGCAAAGTGCTCAACAAATGATTGGGTTCATGCAATCATGTCCTGGTAAAACCACCATGGCCGGGGTTTCAGGGTTCGCTTTAGGGGGATTCTTTGGATTATTCATGGCATCTATGGCATATGATGTTCCAGTGGGTGGAAATGCCGCTAGTCATATAAGTGAATTACCATTCAAACAACAAATGAAGTTGCAATTCTCCGATATGGGACGTAGAGCTTATTCTTCTGCTAAAAACTTTGGATATATTGGGATGGTATACTCTGGAGTGGAATGTTCAATTGAAAGTCTAAGAGCAAAACACGATATATATAACGGAGTTAGTGCTGGGTGTATCACTGGGGCCGGGTTATCATTTAAAGCTGGTCCTCAAGCTGCTGCCGTAGGGTGTGCTGGGTTTGCTGCTTTTTCAATGGCTATTGATTTATATATGAATAGTGAAGCTGCTGCTCCTCCAGCTAATGATTATGACGATTAAAATTACAAAAGGTCCGTGTATTTTAGCAGTAATAATAACAATACTCGTATCGAAGTTCCGATACGTAGTATGATGATGATAAGTAAATAATTGTACATAGTAATAGAATAATAATGACTTTTTTGTCTGGTAATAAAACAGGTTGTTTGATTTCAGTTGACTGGTTTTGAAGTTTTTCAAGTTCATCCATAATGGGGGAAGTGGCAGAGTAACTGTCTTCATTAAGGTCTTCTTCTGATTCTGGATAATACAGGGAATTAGTATTTGTTAACTGCAGGTCTAATTGATATTGGATATCTTGAAGGAACGATAACTGATCAGGTGACAATCTATTATTTTCAATTAGCAGTTTAACATATTCTAACTTGTTTTCAATGGTATTAATTAAGTCTATATCTCGCAGTCTTCGTATGAATTCTCTTCGTATAGGATTTGGTCTTAGTCTATTCAACTTTATGAGATCTGGGGCCACAAGTTCTTGGCTACTGGACCGGTGCCAGTTTGGAGCTTGTTCCCTTGGAGCTAGTTCCATTGTCCCTAGCTCCCTCGTCCCCATTATGGGTTCTGTCTTGATCTCTGGCCCTGGAACATTTTTATGGTAAAGCACATCGCTGTTGATCAATTCTCGGGCGATGTGTCCCCCTTTTCGAGTCTCTTCCCCTCCTATCCTATACGGCAACGGTAGCGGGTCACCCAATTGCCTGGAGATCTCATCATCCTTCCGGTTCATTTAGTGAATGTTTGACTGGTAAAGTAAACAAGCTTGTTTACGCGGCTGCGAAATCTGCCAGTATATTTTTCAGTATATGCTTAACTATGGACAGCTTCAAAGTGTATCTGCTCACTATTGTATACTAATGATATATGACTATGTATTATGTATGGTTACAAAAGACCTTTTTGCTTTCTTTGGTAGGAAGTCGACTGCTTAAAAGTTCTCATGAATCTTTGCACAAGGTACAATAAACATCCTATGAATCTGAAAAGGGCCATAAAGGCCACAATCCATAAAATCACCGTTAAAAATACTTCGGACCGACTTTGAGTATTATCTGATTTGGTAAACTGGTCTAAACCACCGGTTTCTAATACTAATGCTACCACCACAAAGTTAGTAACCATCCAAATTAAAACTGTCATGGATCTGATAAGTGCGTAATAATCTTCATTGGTAGGAACATACCCACCTTCTGGTCCTTCCAAAGGTCTTTTGATTTTTTCTAATTGATTAAGGTATGATTGGTTGATTTCTTCTTTTAAAATTGGGATATTCACATCGAATGTCCCGTCATCTCTTACTTTAGCCACCCCTAAATCCTGAGCACTGACTTCCCCTTTAGTCCCCCAGGAAATATCATCAATGTTACAGAAAGCATAAATGTTCAACACATTGATATAGGAGGGGGATAACAAAATATACTGAACAAATGACGTGAACATGTGCCATGGCTCAAAGTATAAGAACGATGCTAAGAAATATAATGCATAGGTAGAACTGGTAGCCACCACCAAATCCCTAAATTCGGAGTTTTTAAAGAATAATGAAACGGTAATGGCCGTTTGACTGTTATAAATATCTTGAATCGAATGAACCGCCATGAAAATGGCGGCAAAAATCATATATGCCATTAATATGGCAAAGAAAATAACAATGACAATATAAAACTTTTCTGTACCTTTAGGTTTATTCCCAAAACTTAAAACAAATGTCGTGACTAACGACGCCAAATAAAGCCATAAAAAGATCACCGACAAAATGTTCCCAGGAGCAAAATTCAAATCAGAGTTTGCTAACCCAGTAGTTAAGATTCTGAACACCAAAAAGTAAGACCCAATAGAAAACCATGAGACAATCAATGTCAAGAACTGATAAATGAATAAAATATGTAAAAAGACTTTTCTTCCTACAGAATGAGCTGACAGCCAAATCTTGGGGAAATGGACCAACGAATAAGTGGCAGCGAAAAACGAACCATTTAACCATCTCCTTCTTTGTAAAATAAATTCTGCCAACTTATCAGGAACATCAGTTTCAGCACTGGCACTCTTACAATATCTCAATAACCAGGAACAATTCTTCTTGGCCACCAATTCGAAACATAAAATTCTATCTTCAGCAAGATACATATTGGAGGTGAAGATCCCTGCTTCATCTTCCATTTGTTGGGATTTCAATTTATATTCATCATCATTAGGGTCTAATTCTCCACTACTATGCAAAAACTCCCCCTTAAAGTATTTTTCCAATGGTCCCTTACCATTTATATCATTTTGTAAAGCAGCATACCTATAAGCAGAAAATGCCCCTGGTAACACGGAAATGAACCCAAATACTGATTCAGTAGGTTTATCCAAGATATTGGAGATTTTATACTCAAAATTCTGTCCATAAGTCACAGGATTAGTAACAATTTCCCGTTTTTTCAAAGAAGCTTTGATTTCTCCACAAGCTCCTGCCACCTGAGGATCTTTATCGAATTCTTTCCATAAATGATATAACGATTTACCACTTGGTTGAGTACCAGCATCCAATAAAACCACAATTTTTGGGTCTAACACTTGACTGATGGCTTGGAAACACCATCTATGACTATTGATTTTTTTGGCATTCTTTTCCTTTAAACAGAATAATAATTGCACGGGAACAATCTTTTCGGTAGTCAATTTCACTGTATCGTCTACACTAGAAATCCCAACTCTAGTAGTATACTCATACATATGACCTTGGACTTTCTTATCATCAACTTGGGATTTAGCTAACCCATCTTGATAGACTCCTAAAGCTGCCAATAAAGCTTGAGCTCTTTCATTAATCTTGGAACGACCATCTGAAACAATACAAACCACGATTTTTTTCCAGGAATCCTTACCCCACATGGCGGATCTAGTTCTAGATTCCAAATGCTTAATGTTTTTGAACACCCCTTTCAAGGTTCTGGCCAATAAGAGGTCATCTTCATTATACATAGTAATTACTACCATTAATTCTGTTCTTCTAGGTTGAGGATAATGGACTGGTCTCAAAATATATCCATCCCTATAGAAGTTAGAAGGTCCACACGTAACAGCTGTGTATCTCATATAAGCAAATTCTCTTGAAAGACCTCCATCTCTTTCTTCACTACGATAATCAGGAAATTTCCTTAACAATTCAGTAGCAACAGGACAATCCAATACCAAGTGACCGTTTAACCCTGAGGCAACCCCAATTTGTGGTTTTGACCTCACGGGCTCTTCCTCTGGAGGTTTTTCCATCTCATCATCTTCATTACCAAAGGGAGAGTCAATTAAATCTTCCTCAATATCATCATCATATTCAGTAGGAGGCGGTTGAACTGTATTTAAATCATAATGATCCCCTTCAAAATCATTATACTGAATGTTCTGATCATATTCTCGTTCCTCGTCATCATCATCTTCATAAACATGGGGCACAAATGCCTGGCTAAAATTATTATGAGTCTGGGGAGTATTATAGTTATAATCGTGAAACTGGTTCATTTCATAATTGTCATGGCCATTTAATGGGGGTGGTGGGGCGTGCAAGTCCTCAAAAGATGAAGAATTGCCGGCGCCAAATGGGTTTTCGTAGCCAGGAACCGTCAGGTTTGGGTTCAAATGAGCGGTACTGGTATTAAAAATATCACCAGGCCGTCCTAAATCCTCGGTATCGTCCCGGTAGTAACTCGTCAAGTCTTCGTACGTGTCGTTGTTGGCGGACTGGTTATACACTGGAGGAGGCGGTTGCCTAAAGCTGATGGAGTTATCACTAGGCATTCTTTCTCTGTAGTTGTAAGTACCAGCTTGTTGGGGAGACAGGTGGTAGATATCTTCCTCGTCATTGACGGGTATATTATGGTGGGAGGGCTGGTTGTAGTTTGCACCACTTCGGGCGTTCAGGCTCTGGCCGTAGCCTTGACCTTGGCCGTAGCCGTAATTAAAGTTATAATTACTCATGTGGTATACGGATCAGAATTTGTAGACGAGTTTTGATCTTCGCGTAAACAAGTGTTTTTATTTGGAGGGGCCTGGTTGGGCCGAGCCTTGGTGCGAGAGTTAGGTCCAGGGAAGGTATTTCTGGGCCCGCGAGCTGGTAGGCTATGAGATCCTTTTGTTATACTAGTGTTGTGACTAGTGTTGTGACTGGTGTGACTAGTGGGACTAGTGGGACTAGTACTGCTGATAATAGATCTAGTAAGTCTTCTACGTATAATTCTAGTCTAGGGGTAAGCCACTTCTATATAAATCCTCAACCACCAGCCCCTCAACATACGAGATCTTAGCGAACTAATTTTAGAAGTCTGTATTTACTTAATGACAAGAGGCTCAGTCGCATTGTAAAGGCTGTACGGTCATTGACCAAGAACTGAGAGAATGTTACTGGGAGTGTTAAGTGTGACATGGACACGCTAGATAGACAAGCTTCCAAAATGTTAGTCATATTCATAGTATTGGTGTATGGTGGGTGTGGTGAAGTTAGTGTTAGGGCCCTGATATCTGAAAATTTGACGTCGGTTTTCCCACGACCCATACGGCTCATATCTAACTCCGGCTCATCTCATCTCATCTCATCTCATTTCTTAATTATACACCATGTCATTTGAACTCTCCAACAACGTCAAAAGCTTTCTCCATGAATTGCCCAAGTGTGAACACCATCTCCACTTAGAAGGAACCTTAGAACCTTCGCTTCTTTTCAAATTGGCTGCGAGAAATAACATTCAATTACCTGATTTCTTCCCTAAATCTATTGAAGAATGTAATGCTAGGTACCAAACTTTTGGGAACTTACAAGATTTCTTAGACCATTATTACGTGGGGATGAGTGTTTTGATCAAAGAAGACGACTTTTATGACTTGGCTATGGATTATTTCCATAAAGCTCATAGTGATAATTGCTTACACTCTGAGGTGTTCTTTGATCCTCAAGCTCATTTAGAAAGAGGCATTGATATGAATACTGTGGTAAAGGGGTTTAATAGAGCATGTGAGGCTGCAACCACCAAGTTTGCCACTACTAATAAATTGATCATGTGTTTATTAAGACACCTTCCCGCCCACGAAGGGGTCAAAACTGTGGAATTAGCAAAACCTTTTTATGAAAAAGGATTAATTCATGGGTTGGGGTTAGACTCGTCTGAAGTTCCTAATGAACCTCAATTTTTCTCCCATAGTTATGATGCTCTTAGAGCTGAGTTCCCCCATGTTGGATTCACTGCTCATGCGGGAGAAGAAGGTGACCATACCTATGTTTCTAATTCGTTAGATCATTTAAATGTCACTAGAATTGACCATGGAATCAATTCCCATAAAGATGAAGATTTGATGACCAGATTGGCCAATGAAAACGTCATGCTTACTTTGTGTCCTATGTCAAATCTTAAATTACAAGTTACTGACAATATTGGTAAATTACCAATTAGAATGTTCTTAGATAAGGGGGTTCCTTTCTCTATCAATTCAGATGATCCTGCTTACTTTGGGGGTTATATTTTGGAAAATTATTTACAAGTCCATAGACACTTTGGGTTTTCAATGGACGAATGGAAAGCCATTGCTGTTAATGGGATTAATGGTTCATGGTGTGACGGAGATAGAAAGAAGCAATTATTAGAGAATGTAAATGCTGTGGTTGAAAAATACCAGGGTTTAATTTAATAGAGTAATATATTAATATACACACATGTCTGGACTACCTTCTCTTATATATACATGGTTTTAATAACCATTCACCTTCGGGTCTTTCTTCCCGCTTTTGCTTAAACTGTTCAGCTTCAGTGGCATGTTCAACAAATTTCTTCTTTCTTTGTAACTTTTGTTTTCTCTCTTCCATTACATCTTTGGCAGGTTTAAAGAATTCAAATCTGGTAAACATTTTATTGGTATTATCGGTATTTTTATGGAAAAATCCATTCATTTTCACTGCTTCAATAAACTCAGTTCCAATATCAGATTTGGGGTTTTTAGTATCATTTTCAGTGAATCTAGATTTAATTTCTGCAATCCATAACTCTCCACGAGGAGCCAAGATTCTATAGGCTTCATTTATAAAATCTAAGAAATTAGTCCCCATTAATGCCAAACAAAATACCACCACTGTACATGAATTATCTGGTAATGGAACATGTTTTATATCGGCCACTGTTATTCTTTCATTGACTTTTTTCAAATCAAAACTATGAACAATGATATTTGGTTTTCTACCTCTTCCTTTATCTTTTTTACCCTTTTTATTCCCATCTTGAAGAAACTTCTGTATATCAAGGGATAATTGTGCTTCTCCACATCCCATATCTGCCACCACGACTTCCTTGTTAGGGTATAATCCGGGTAAACCACCTGGAGCATTCACATTCTTACGAGACCTTTGTTTGATCTGGTCTACGAAAACATCCACAGGGTTTTCGGGCCAAGATTGAACTTGTGATCTGAACCCTTGATGATATTCATCAAATAAAGCAGGTTGTTCTTTGATCAACTTCAAAGCCGATTCAGAGTCGATGGTATATAACTGTTCATTTATCCACCGGAACCGGGATCCTGATAATTTAGCCATCATTTTCTGTTGTAATGGAGTTAAATTAGCCATAGGCATTATTGGTTGACTGTCTTGTATTGGAGTTGGTTCCGGGGCTACGGTTTTTCTTTTTTTGGAGTCAGAATTATCAGCTGACTCATCTGACTTGTGTTTCTTACTCTTAACTTCATGATCAACGCTGTCGTCCTCATTATCATCATTTGCCTGCTTTGACTCTTGTTGGAGCTTTTGCTTAATCTCTCTCTTTCTCTCTTTCCGTTTTTCCTTCATTTCTTTCTTCTTCTGTTGCTTCTTCTCATCCTGGCCGGCAAATGCCACCTCTTTGGACTTTATGTCCCATCCATCTACTTCAAAAAGTGCCATGGTTCTATTAGTGTCAAATGAAGATGTAATTTTTCACTGCTCATCTCATCACCTGGTGAGTCGCGCTATCATTTTATTTAGATAGACGATACTCATAAAGTACAAACAGAACCACAAAGAACCCCAATCCTACCATTGGTTACAGTCTATGGCTCCAGCAGAAGTAACAGACTTTGGTCCCGGTGAGGATCATATATTTAGTCGTAAAAATGGCATAGAGTTCTATGAACCAGGTTTATTCCATCTTAATCCTAATTACAATGACGCGGTTCCAATTCTTATCAGTGACTTAATAAAACTGGACTCTTTAAAAGGAGTTTACGGGGCAAAAGGTGTAGTGGACCCAAGGTCTTCAAGTCGGTCTACAGGTAGACTTGTTACCAATCACCCAATCAGACGCGTTCGTTTGATAGCCAAAGTAGTTGGAGGAAGTTTAATTGCCAGTAACCGAAATAATGAGTTTTTGTATGTTAACATTGATGATTGTTCTGGATCTAATCTGATTATCCAAGTTAGTGTAAAGGTGCTGATGTATGTGGGGGCTGGGTTATCTGTGGATCATATCTTTGGTAATCTCATTGAAGTGACCGGTGCATTAAGTGAATATCATGACAAACTTGAGGTAAGGGCTGACTTTTTAAGGTGTATTTCTGCAAAGGGAAACATGAGTATAGAGCTTAAGCATTGGACCAAGTGTATGAAATATAAACAAGAGGTTTTAGATGTTCCTTGGATCTACAAACCACCGCTGGCCACTGCAGTAAGACCTGTTGTGGTGGATCCCCCTTATAAACAAGATGAAAGAAATGATTTAATTGGTAGCCAACTATTCCACGATGGTTATATTCAATCTGAATCTCACGAAAAACTTTCTTATAGTGAAAAAGATCTTTTGGGGTCAGTTTACTTGCAGACTGATGGAATTATGCCTCGTCAGGTACGAAGAATCGCTGTAGAAGCTACCAAAACTGTGCAAGCTTACAAGAAAACTAATGGGTTTCCGTTACAGTCTCAAATCCTAAAACAGTATGGGGAACTCACTCCTCAGAAAGAGTTTCAGGAAAGATTGGCTCTTGAAAAAGAGATGAAGGAACAGTGGAAGCAAGCAAGATCACAATCTCAAGCCATGGATTCAGAATTAACTCCTGTAGCCACTGAAAAGATGCTCATTTCAAAAATCATAAAATACATTCTACAACAGGATTGTAGGCCAATTAAGCTCATTGATTTGTATAAAAACAATGAAATAGGGAATGTTTTGAATGATTTAACAGTGCAACGGCTTTCATTCCATGCTAGTGGTGGGAATAAAGACTTTACCACCAAAAAACATGAAGTGTTTCATTCAATTCGGCATCAACTTCAAGTAGATCTTAAGCTTATCAAAACCACCAAACTGCAAGTTGTCAAATCACATAATCTTAAGAAACTAGCTGACCATATTAACACCTGTCTTACTTCGATCAAATCAGGTGAAAGAAAAAGAGTATTTGATGTTCCTAATTACCTTCTGCTCTACAGGCACGAATTTGGTGATTATATAGGGAAAAGTGTTGATTACAAGCTAATTAACTGGGTAATAAGTAGTCTTGTCCAGCGAGACCAATGGGAGTATAATAAAGCAAGACGTGAATGGCGGTATAAAATATAGTCTATCTAGTCTCTATAGTATAATTTATGTTCTATTCTTTATAGTATTATTGTGCTAGTATGTCTTATCGGAGACCCCCGAGACTGCGACTATATAAACCCCAAATCCCCATATCTCAACTTATCAAAATGTCTGTAGACCCCATTACCTGCCATATTCTAGACACTACCAGAGGCAAACCCGCTTCTGGAGTAACGTGTTCCATCTACTATATAGCCCCAGTCGTCACCAACAAATCTGACGAAGAAAGTTATGATGTTTCCAATAATGTTCCTTTTGCCATGAGCAAAACTGATCAGGATGGGAGAATCAAGAATTGGGTATTCAATCCAAAGTTAAAGTCCAGTGATATTGGTATTGACAACAATGTCTGGAGCACCTTAAAACCAGGGATCTACAAAATCAAGTTTCTTACGGGGAAATATTTCAATGACTTGAGTGATAGTGCCAGAACCTTCTTTCCTTTTGTTGAGATCATCTTCACCATAGATAACCCTCCAGATAATCACTACCACATTCCGTTATTGTTGTCTAATCATAGTTACACTACATACAGAGGGTCGTAGGTCCTAGGACCAACAATACGGTCTTTAAAAGTGATTCTATGCCATTAATATATATACATACAAATATGGTACCGCATTTCCAGATGCGCTAGTAGAAGAAATGTGTGTTGGTTTGTGATTGTTCGTGCACCAACATCTCATTACACTTGTAATCATTCAACTCGTTCTTAATCCGAGTGATTTCTATAGGTTCGGTCAAGTTATATTGAGTCACTGATTTATTGTACCGGGAATAAATGTCTGGAGCAAATGTTTCATTGATGGAGATTTTGTTGGAAAATTCCACTTTATTCTTGACAGGCCGGTCTTTTTTATAATTCTTGGATCTAGATCTTGATCTCAAATCTGGGGTATACTCTTTACCATAATTCGATCTTTTCTTCAAAATTGAGGTGATTTTAGAATCTTTGATTTCCACTTCAGTATTGGTCAAGGTTTCAAACTTCTTGATGTTAATTTCCAAAATATTATAGTCCTTGAATTGTTTGATATATTTCAAATGCATTGGCAATTTGCGCCTTTGGCTATCGCTGATATTATTGAACAAGTTGGTCAATTGTTCGTTATCAATGTAAAACACATCCTCACCACCTCCAACCCCTGGTGGTGGTACCTCTTGAGTATTGGCAAACTTCAAAGGTCTTTCATCATTGGACTTATTTGATTTCATAGATTTCCCATCCACTTGGTCTATAGGCCAGATAAGCTCATCTTTCAAATAAAGCAAGTTTTCATCGATATATTCATCACTATTGGACCTGGAATGAGTATTCAAATGTTTATCTTTCAATTGTTGATCCTGGATCTGGTCAATAGTTAACTCGTCATCTTTTAAAAACGGTTCAGTTATACTAATAGGTTTATGTTTGACGGTAGATTTTCTTCCCACGTTATCTAACTTTTCATCAAATGTCAACATCATATCATCAAACATATTATCTTCTGTTTCGATGGTAGGCAATTTGGTAAGAGTTAATTCTTCCGATAACAATACGGGTTCCATTTCTTCTAATTTGTCATCTTCTTTATCCACTTCAAGTTTTGGCAAAGGAGGAGGCTGTTCTTGATTTTTCAATGATGAAATCCTCAAATCTTTAAATGAGAAATTCTTCTTTGAGGCTGCCAACTTCTTAAACTTGGATGTGGTTGAGGTGGTTGATTCAGAAACGGAGTTGTTATGACTTGAATTAACAGACTTGATATCTTCTCTAGAATTGTTGAACGAACTTCTTGGACTCAGTTCTCCAGTACTATTTCCTTCATAACTCTTCTTATTGAACATCTTTTTGAAGATTCCTCTTTTGGCATTCCCATTCAAAGAACTTGAAGATTTGGTATTCTTAAGAGTCTTTGGCGTAGGAGTTGAGGGTAAAGATTTATCCAAAACATTACGGAAGTTGGTCTCCGGTTCAGGCTCTTCGTTAGGCACTCTTTCTACCAATGGGCTCCCGGAGGGCGCTTTTTTCTTTGGTTTTGTTGGAGTTGAAGGGGCCTTTTTGCCGGGAGAGTCGTAGGTGAGGTCCAAGGGAATATCAACAGCTCCGCTACTTTTAGCAGTGTCATTAACTTCTGCTTTGGACTCCACGACCAGTGGTTTGGGCTCTACGACATCCAACATCGACTTTTTGGGTCCAACGTCTAACATCGACTTTTTGGGTCCAACGTCTAACATCGACTTTTTAGGTACGACATCCAACATTGACTTCTTTGGAACAACATCCAACATTGGTTTAGGTTTGGATTCAGTTGGTTTACTAGGTTCCTCTTCAGTCTCAACCTTAGCATTATCGATTTCAACATTAGCTTCCTTGGGTTTAACTTCCTCTTCAACTTTCTCTTCAACTTTGGCTTCAACTGGAACTTCAACTGGAACCTCAACTGGAGCTTGAACTTTCTCTTCAACTTGATTTTCATCAATCTCATCAACTGCCTCTGAGTGAGGTCCCTTTAAAGTATCCAATGAACTTTCTGTCTTTGGAGTCAGTACCATAGAATCCGGTGGTCTTACATCTCCAAGTGCTTCCTGCAAATGAGGACCAGTTTGTGGATGTTTGGACTCGTCTAAACCGTCTTGTAAGTCGAGTCCATTTTCCTGGATCAGATCAATAGACCTGGACTCAAATACATCGTCATTACTCAAAGATGGAGATGGCATTGATTCCAATTCCTTTTCCATGATTCCTTGGTTCAGACTGGTCTCATTTTCGTGGACCGTGCTGGCATTGACAGTACTGGCATTATTCTTACTAGAAGCAGAGGATGGACTATTGGAATTATCAGACATTGGCGAAAAGTTGTCATCTTGGTTAAATGATGACTCAAAAGAACTAAGGGAAGACTTTTCTTTTCCTTTGGGTGAGCCAAGGTTCAGGGCCTCTACATGGTCATTGGCGGTATACTTTATATCTGACTTTGACAAGGGGCTTTCACTGTTATAATCATCCAATAAATCATCGACGTCTTCACGAGAATCGTCCAACGAACTACGAGATGACATAGCTGAATCGGAGGAATAATTACTGGATTCTCGGTAAAGGTTCAGGGTAATTTTAGTGGTATCATCATTTTCAAAAAGTCTCACCGGAGGTCTTTGAAGAGGTCTAGCAGGACTTTTCTCAGGGATATTTGTAGCAGCACTTATGTCTGGAGTCTGTTTAGCAGACGCTCTTTCAAGAGTGTAGGATCTTGTAGTTTTCTCAGGTGTTTGGGGTTCAGCGACACTCTTCTCTGGAGTATGAGGCGGCGATTTGGGTAATGGTTTCGAATACCTGGTGGGGGTAGGAGATCCAGGAGATTCATGAGTAATGTCTCTAGTTGGGGTCCGATCGTCAATGGTTTCAGGTCTTCCGATAGATTCACTTGAATTATCCCGAGAAATCGCCTTGTCAGGAATACTGACGGTTTCATCATAGTTATTAAAACTATCCTTACTACTCTGTTCTGAATAAACTGATGAAGAGTTTGAAAATTCGTACGGGGGCATTACCTCAGGAGCCCTTAACTCTGGCTCTCCTAGCTTGTCCCTTTGGTCAGTCTGGGAGTGGGTAGAACTATACTCGGAAATCGAACTTATATCATCTTCTTGAGGTTTATGAATTTCATCCAAAGTCCGTTCCACAGGAGATGTCATAGGAGTAGCAAAGTTCTCCACTATATCCGGAGTCATTGAGTTTCTAGGGGTAGAAAAATGTTCCACCAGAGTATTTTCTGGAGTCTGGACTCCAAATGGTTTGGAATCAGAGTCATTAGTTTCTTCCATTAATATTTCCAAATTCTCATCCCCCGATCCTGACGAAGAATTATGTCTTGAAGAATCAGAATTTGGCCTTGAGTTAGAATCAGAATTGGGTCTAGAATTGTCCGAATTGGGTCTGGAGTTATTATAATAAACATCCAACTTATCTTCATCCACTGAAGTAGTAACTGAAGTTTGAGGGGTATTGGAAGTGGATCTATTCAAGGTATAGTTCGAAAGACTAGAAAGATTAGAATCTGACTTGGGAGTTACCTCAATAGAATTATCGGAATTATTACTGAAATTCACCATATTCTTAATAATATTATTGGATTGTAAGTTTTTCAAACTTGTGGTGGATGAATTATTGGAATTCATTTGCTGTTGATAGAACTGGTACGACTGGTAAGACGCAAATTGCTGCTGAGGGGTTTGGGTTGGAGTTACAGGTCCCACAGCCCTTGGAGGGTAATTATGCATTGGAGGAGCATGGCCAAGTTGAGGTTGTTGTAAAGGTGGAGGTGAAGACCGGGCCGGTGGGGCTTTATTGGCCATTTGTGGAGGTCTTGTTTGTTGTAATTGCTGGAACTGTTGGAATTGTTGAGAATATTGTTGAGGTAATTGGCCGGGACGGTGTTGTTGATGTTGTTGATTCAAATGTTGTTGGAATAATGTAATGTTGGTAGGGGTATCAACTCTATTGGATCTTAACGATTGAGCAAGATTATTTTTATTCCGAACGTTGGAGGAAGAAAATGATCTAGGGACTTGGGCCATGTTCATAGAACTCTGGGAATCCATCGAGGCGGTACGAGGGATTGGGTCGGGGCCTGGCACTGGACCGGGGCCCATGTGACCATTATAATTAGGTCCACCAGGACCTGGACCAGGTCCCGGGTGACCCATAGGGCCAGGCATAGGAACAGGCATAGGAACAGGCACAGGTCCATTAGGACCCGGGGCAAATTGCTGGTATTGAGGTTGATTTTGATATTGCATAGGATGTTGGTTCGGATGCTGAGGATGCAGTTGAGAATGCTGGGGGTGGGGTCTTATCTTGCCCGGTTTATTCCGTCTGGCAGGAGATATACGAGGCCTAAACACTTCACCATTAGGAAAGTAATAGGTTCCTTGAGCCTTATGAAAATTCACCTCACTATTGGATCTCCTTTGGTTTTTCTTTATAAATTTCCCATCAAGAGACATTAGTTGATCGGTAGATAAAGTCCTGACGGAGTTAGGGGAATTAGTGGAGGCCGGACTGGAAAGATTTGAATTGGTGGTAGATATTGACGTCAAGGAATTTCTTCTTGAGCCAGAATATTTTTGTTCAATCATTTAAAATAACAAACACTTGAAACCCAAAAAAACACGAGACACGCAAAACTCTAATTTAGAAATAAGGTACCAGCGGAAGTTAGCTAGATCGATGAGACTCGAGGTGGTACGACAGTCAGTACGAGCCGTAGTACTTTCTGGCACAAACAGTGGTACTATGTGGCAGCAGTAGTGTCAAGAATGTGATAGGCCTAGACCACTTGTTGAAGCAAGGCACAAAAGCTATAATTAGCAATATCAAGGCTCAGCAAACTTGTTGCACGCACAGATGAGCTGGGGGTTCAAAAGTCAACGGTAGCTTTGGCGATAATATGATACACTTAGACCAGGGGACTAGTGAATGATGATGTATAGATGCACAGTTTCTAACGAATGAATGGGTTTATTGCAAGATTTTTTTTTTTTCTGTCTCACCGTGTAACCATTTACCGTAGAACAACTAGCAACAGGCAAATTGCGATACACCAAATATTAACCGTGATTAAAAGGGTACTGGTTGATAAGTAAGGGTCGCTGATGGTAATAGAACACTAGCAAGGTGTTATATGTTGATGGGATAAGGAATAATTTAATTATCACCGAGTGTTGGATGAAAAATAACAACAATAAAGGCAGTACTTTTTTAGGGAACCTAACCTGTAAAATCGCCTCAATCGATTTCAACCGATTCAGATAGCCCTGATTAGGGGTCGAGCTAACCTATTTAGGGAGCTAGGTAACGGGCTACTGGCCTCTTGACGTAAGCAGTTGGTAAGCGCACCGCTTTGCTGGTTACAGTTTGTAGGGGAAAATCTCAGGGGTACATGGCCGAGGATGTTGCGGGTTATGATTATTGCCAACTTGCAAATACGTCTTTGAAACATCGACTATTTGTTATCGTTGGTTGATTGCTAAGGTCGACCAGCGCGGAGTTACACTGGGCTAGGTGATTGTATGGAGCCTCTTTTCCTTAACTATGGAGTCAGGATTTCTGTGTTATTTCAATTTGGCACAGTTTTTAGTTCTTCTTATTTAATTCTTCTTGTTTGATAGTGTGTTTAGTGACTTTGGCATAAATCTTCATGTGAACGAGGTGACTGTCACGTAATGGTTCAGTTCTTGTCATCCGTAATTATATTTGTAATTGTCATTTTAATTGTCATTATTCTGTTAATTTGCCCCATTTCAGATGGCTCATCTCTTCTTATCGCTCATTTTTGCAACCCTCGCGAAATTCGATTGTTGCAAAAACTACCTACACAAGAAGCTCACATTTGCTATGAACATTTTATACCTATTTATTTACTTTTCTGTCGTTTTCTGTGCAATTCCCATCTCCCAACTGGTTACCAGTAAGTTCAAGTATCTTCGGGATCAAAAACCAATTGAAGAACCGGTGAAACTTCAACTGCTGCATTTACAGTCGGTCAATGATAAAGTCATGAAATATAACAAACTAGGGAGTAACTATAACTTGGTGGTTGACCAGGTAAAAGCTCATAGTGCTCCTGAGGTGTATAAAACCGAGCCCGAAGTCGAAAAAGTCACCACTTCCTCTTCTTCAGACACAGTGGAACCCTCTGTCATTGCTTCAGATTATGAGATTAAATCTGCCAGAACCTTTATAAACGATTTCCTCAAATTCAAGACTCAACAACTCCTGGCTCAATCTGTGGGAAAAGAAGCAAATCCTCGTTTGAGCACTTCAATCAAAAACTATGATAACGCCTTGAATCATCCTTATGACTTAAAGTTCTTTACCAATAAGGTGATCCAAGAAACAAAGGAAGAAACTGACTTTCCAGATTATAATTTTAAAAAGTATGGGGCGACAGGTTCAGGTATTCCTTATTCTAAAAATAGATTACCTGAATTCAGCACTATAAACTTTGATCCCAAATTGAATATGGAAGAGTTTGTAAACTATTTGACCAAATTTGAAGGGTTCAAAGCCCAAGACTTGAGGTTTCTTCAAAATCAAGATACTGGTTTAGACTATGGATTAGATGAAATCGAAGAAGAATTAAATCGAATTAAAGATAAAGAGAGGGCAGAGAGAAACATTGAAATCGATGGAGAAAGTTTATCTAGTAAAACAACCGTCAAATGGTTTATGTTACTGTTAGCTACTGCTTTCTATTTGCTATAAACCATAAACTTTCATATAAACGTTAAATAAATCAATCAAAACTTTTAGGCACACTACTGTCCAGTCTCTTCCAAAATGTCTACTGTAGTGGCTGACAATCTATAGAAAATGATCATCAAAATCGATCTATACGGAGCAAATCTCTTTGATAATTGAATTAAATATTGATCATGGTAAGGCACCCAATCTCTTTTTCCCTTGGAATTTTCAAACTTTCCCTTCTTTTTTAATAATGCCTTCATGGCTTCATTCTCATGGACTTGTTGTTTGATTTCTTTGAGAATCTCCGGACGTCTATTTAAATAATAAGCAGCCCCTCTAGCAATCCCCAAATCATCATGGGCAAATACGTCCCATTCTCTTAATGTGAACAAGGCAAACATTTTGGCAGACCATTCGCCAATTCCTTTTAATTTGACCAATTCTTCTACAATAACCGGTAATTCATTATCACGATAGAACTCTACCTTGGTTAAATTCTCCTGAGGATCACTAAACACTTCACATATATGAGTGACATACTTGACTTTTTGTCCTGACAAACCAATGGCCCGTAATTCTTCTGTCAGTTTGGTCAAAAGTTCTTTAGGGTTTGGTTCCAGTTCAAATAATTCCTCAAATCGTTTATATATAGCCGCAGCCGCTTTTCCACTGATTTGCTGAGACATTATACTAGACATCAAACTTAACCAATATTGCCCGATCAAAGCATCGCCATTCTCAACTTCAATGTTCTTTATACTGCCTGCCTCGTCTTTCTTATATCTATCAAAGTTTTGTGATACAATAGGTCTATAGAGAGTAGGATCAGCTGCTAAGATGTGTTTCACACCTTTAATGAATTCTGGTTTATGAAACTCCACAAATGACACCGGTAACTCATGGTCCGGTAAGACATTGATGTGAGCAACTGAATCTTCAAATAGAGTCTTCTTCCTAGGACTCTTTTTTGGACTACTAGGACTCTTCTTCGGACTTCCAGCTGAAATAGGCATATTAGGACTATTAGCAGCAATTATTGCCGGAACTTTACGTGGTTTAGCAACTTTTTTGGGGCTCCCCGTGGTGGAAGTTCTAATTGAATCTTTAGCAACAGCGCCAGAAGCGGCCTTGGCGATAACCAACGTTTCTCTTCTTGTGAGAGCCATTGCCGTAATGATTACTAACGAGGGTCCAATTTCGCAGTAATTCCTAGAAAACTTGCAATCCTTGTGCGAATGAAAAAAATTTTTGACACACGAGAGTTAATTAACTGACCACAATGGCAGAAGAAGAATTAGTAGCCAAGTTCAAAGAGTTTGGATTGACCGACAAACGGATCGGTGAAGTCAAGAGCAACAAGAAGGTCAGCAAGTCATTGGCTGAAATCATCGACACCACTGGAGTTCCTAAGGTTGAGGATGAAAAGAAGATTGGAAACTTACATGCTTTAGCCATTGAATTGAAAGGTCAAGAGCTTCCTAAAATATCATTGGTTGTTGATGCCATTTTAGATGGAAGAGTGGCCCTGAGTTTGCAAATCCTGGAAGCCGTGAAATACGTCAAGGAAACTGGAGATGCCTCTACTAATGAAGGGATGGAAGAAGCTTCAGGAGTTGGGATTGAAGTCAGTGATGACTCAGTCAAACAAATTATTACCGATTATTTGACCACCATTAAGGATGATATCGTTAACCAACGGTACAGCTTATTGCCCAAGACCTTAGGAGGGGTTAGAAAGCTTCCTGAATTGAAATGGGCTAAACCTAACTTATTCAAACCTATAATTGATGATTATTTTTTGAATTTACTTGGACCTAAAGATGACAGAGATGTTGTCAAGAAAGATAAGAAGGCCAAAAAGACTACGGTTGTAACCAAACCAGACCAATCCAAAGTGGTAGAAGAAAGAACCATGTTCACCGAAGGATTCTTGGGTGATTTACATAAACCCGGTGAAAACCCTCAAAAGTATCCTGAATTAATGGTTGAACACTTGAAAGCCACCAACAAACAAGTGTTCACTAGATTTCCCCCTGAGCCTAATGGATATTTACATATTGGACACTCCAAAGCCATTATGGTTAATTTCGGATACGCCAGTTATCATAATGGGAAGTGTTACTTAAGATTTGATGACACTAATCCTGAAGCTGAAGAAGAAAAATACTTTACTAAAATCGAAGAAACCATTAGCTGGTTAGGGTATAAGCCATGGAAAATCACTTATTCTTCCGACTATTTTGACCAATTATATGACTTGGCGGAACAATTAATTAAAAGTGGGAGAGCATACGTTGACCACAGTACTCCAGAAGAAGTTAAATTACAAAGAGGAATGAAAGAAGATGGTACACCAGGTGGAGAAAGATTTGCCTCCAAGTGGAGAGATAGAACCGTGGAAGAAAATTTACAAGAATTCAGAAACATGAAAGATGGGAAATATGAAGTAGGGAAAGCATTTTTGAGAATGAAACAAGATCTTGAACTGACCAATCCACAAATGTGGGATTTGGTGGCTTATAGAGTGTTGGATAAACCTCATCATAGAACTGGAGACAAATGGAAGATATATCCAACCTATGATTTCACCCACTGTTTGGTTGATTCTTTTGAAAACATTAGTCATTCCTTGTGTACTACTGAATTCAGATTAAGTCGTGAAAGTTATGAATGGTTATGTGATGAATTAAAAGTTTACAGACCAGCCCAAAGAGAATACGGAAGATTGAATTTGACCGGAACTGTTTTAAGTAAACGGAAGATTGCCAAATTAGTTAATGACAAATATGTTAGAGACTGGGATGATCCAAGATTATATACTTTAGAAGCCATCAGAAGAAGAGGTATACCGCCAGGAGGGATTTTATCATTTATTAATACCTTGGGAGTAACTACTTCTACCACCAACATTCAAATTGTTAGATTTGAAAGTGCTATTAGAAATTATTTGGATGCTACTACCCCAAGATTAATGATGATTTTAGATCCTATTTTGGTAGAATTAGATAATGTTTCAGAAGATTTCAAAGAAGCCATTGAAGTTCCTTATCAATATGGACCAACTGCCAACAGAACCTTAACTTTTACCAAACAATTTTATATCGAAAGGGATGATTATAGAGATGAAGTATCTAAAGATTATTTCAGATTAGCTCCAGGTCAAGCGGTGGGGTTAATGAGAGTTCCATTCAATGTAAGTGTCAACCGAGTTGTTAAAGATGATAATGGGAAAGTTGTTAAAGTTCATTGTAATTATGATAACAACACTGACAAAAGAGCTAAACCAAAGACTTTTATCCAATGGTTACCTAAGGATGAAGTGGTTCCAATTGAACAAATTAGAATCTACAACCCATTGTTTCATAGCGAGAACCCATCAGCCCATCCTGAAGGGTTTTTGGCCGATATTAATTCTGATAGTGAGATTATTGTTAAGAATGCTCTTATTGAGAAATCATTTAATGATATTAAATCCATGTCCCCAATGAATATCAAGAATCCTAATAGTAAATTTAATATTGATGAAACTGGTGGTAAGGAGACAGTAAGATTCCAGGCCTTAAGACTTGGGTACTTTTGTATGGATAAGGAGAGTGAAGAAAACAAGTTGATATTGAATAGAATTGTCACGTTGAAGGAAGATTCTTCCAAGAATGCTTAATAGAGCTTTAATAAATTAATTATTAATAGTAGCCCTTGTAGATACACATCTGGTTCTGGATCTGTTGTTTTGATCTGTGCATCTAAGTACATACCGTACACACGGTAGTGGTTAGTTATGATACTAAAAATTGTCCTGTTTAGGCATACTCCAGCTAAGGTGAAAAAATAATCTGGTCGAGAAATTAACCATAAAAAATAATGAGGTGAGGTACGGAGAGGGTCTAAATGATGTCACACTACTCCACGCATACTCAACAATATACTATATAGATATAGCCTACAGGTATAGTTCTCTGATGACTCCCGTGGTAGCCGTTTCATTTGATAAATCACACAGCCTAGTCATGGCAGAATTACGGTGAAAACTAAGGTGAAAATTAAGGTGAAAATTAATAGCAACCCCTCACGCTCCCCAACCAAAAGCAGCCACCACAGTGAACCAAACCAAAGTGGGGCCATTGGGGAAACTATAATCAAAAAATAATCCCCAACCACCTTAACCATCTCCAGACGATCTATTCTCAAACAAGTCACTTGACGTAACATGATGTGGGCATCAGACTATTTAGGAACTGAGGCTTTGTTTCTATGTCTGTTGCAAAGGGTTGTTGAGGTTGTCAGGTAGAAATCCAATTAATTAACGCTATTAGGAATATTTTTTTCTCGCAGGTGCATAATGCGCTTTCAGCCTTATCTAAACCCTTTTTGAGATGGCTCAAGTGATCTATATCTCTATTGGATCCGTGCTCACCTCCAAGGTTTACCCAACTTTATGGTATCTGACCTTAACATCTTTGATTCTCCACATCGGCTTTACCTTTCTTATTGGCTTCTCCATATTTTAACCTGTTCGGACATGGCTTAAGGTTTGTAAAACCTCCTGCCGACTTTCGCGTTTTGAAATTGTCTCATCTGATGCTCTCCAGATTAAGTATCAGTTGATGTTTTTTTTCGACTAGACCGTTTGACTACACCACCTTACTACTACTGAGCCGCCTATATAACTACTGCCTCTTTCCCAACTTTCTACTTAACTGTATAACCCGTCAAACTAAGGTGCAACTCCAGCTCGTACAACCCCAACCTCCTTTTTTTTTTTTTTTTCTTTATAATCAGACTCAGGCGTGGAAGGTTAATTGCTTTTTCTGCCCAAAAGTTTTTTTTCTTTAGGCATATATATACCGGGCCGAATCCAGGGATGCTAAATATATCTGATTAATTACACATATCTATTCTTTTTAATAAGACCTGAATCAATAGACCCTGGCGGTAGTACCATGATCAAAAGGCAAAACGGGCAAATCCTCAAGCCCTCCATTAAGGTGCAATCACCTGGGCCCGAAAGTCCCCTAATGACACCAAGAGGAACTCATAAATTAGTAAGATTCAATACCGATATTGATGTCAGAAGATTTAATGGGTATGACAGTCCTTCCAACATTAGTCAAAACAATTCTCCTATCAACTCCAATGTATCCTCCCCCTTATCATCCCCTCATGAGTCTCAAGAGCCTCAAGATATCGATGACTATTTTGGTTACCATAGCCACAGTTATTATAGTGAGGAAGACAATTTTAGTGATGATAGTCATTTCAATGATAGCTTTAATACCAGTGAATATACCCAAAGCTATATTTCCAGCCACAACATCTCCAACCACACCACCAATAATCCTATCTACTTAAAATCCATCAATTATTACGATAATAAATTGGTGGGATATTTGAATTGTCTTAATTTAGATTATGAAAAACATTTCCAATTGAAGTTGACCTTCAACCTGTGGAAAAGCTGTATATTATTCAACTCCAAGTTTACCTATGTCAAATCTTTAGGTGATTATGATGAATTCAAGTTTGAAATCAACTTGGAAATTACCAAGAATTTCGAGTTTGTGTTGAATTATTCCGTCAACAATTGCATATATTGGGATAATAACAATAACTCGAACTATTTGGTAACCATGAGCAAATCTTCGGTTCCAAAGTTTGTTAACTACACTTATGATTATAATTTTACCAATAATCCATATAACAATAGCATTAATTCGGGTCATGATCGATTATTTTCAGACCTGGATTCCAATTACGATTACTCGGACCGTGACTCCAATTCTAGCCATATTGATTATGACTATGTTGACAGTTTCATTAACAATTTGATCCGGCCAGATCATAGCTCAATTGTTAGTAACTTTTGTTTCCATAACGAACCTTCTCATAGTTACTTTTCTTTAAACGATGAGATCTTCATTTAGTCTGAGAGTTATTCGCTTTTTTTTTCTTATTTACTTTCATTTGAGAGTATTTTTCACCTGACTGGGGTGTCGGGTGACCTTTTTTAATCACTTTCTCTGTAAATATGTATTAATAAATATATTTTCACTTTAGGCTGCAAATAGAATCTTGTCCTGTATAAATTACGATCCATGATCTCGGAGTGATGTCGCGCCAAAACCGATGTCGCCGATTTATGTCGCGCTTCTGAGTTTCTCTCTAAGCTGTGTACTATTAAGTTGTTTATTAAACTAATGTCTAGAAGTTCTAGGGACGAGTTCAAGGGCCAAAAACTTTGGGTCGACAACTCCAAAACTCTTCATTAATCAAATCTATATGATACTTATTAATTTCCAGTTTTCTCGGCTTATCTTTCCTAGGTTCTCTGATTAGTATAGTCCCCTTTTTAAATATCTCTGGTTCTTTATTATAATTAATTCCCATTTGGAAAAGGATTTCATTCTTTTCACTTGATACCGTCCCCATTAATGCATTTTCAGCCTCCTGATTGGTCATGCCCTTGATTTGTATCAATTTCCAGAAACTGGTATTATACAAGTTATTTATATGACAATCCACTTGTCTCCAGCGGAAATAATCCTTAACCACTTGGAGAGTAGGATAAACCACGGCCCTGGCATCAAACATCGGTAGTAAATTAGGTCTAGCTTCAAAGTGTTTATTGAATTCCCATAAGTAATAAGTGGTAAAACTTGAGGAAATAAGACTAACCAACTTCATTTCTCGTCGCTCATACAATTCACACAGCTTTCTAATGAGAAAGGAGTACTCATCACTATCCCCATAGCCCATAATAATATCATTAAATTGATTCATGACATTGTGAGCAGCTGTATTCATTACTTCAATAGCCGTCAAATCATTTGGTTTGGCGAAATTGTAACCATCACTGAACTTATGGAACCCTTTCCCGTCAACTCGTACCACTATATACGTATCGGGAAGGAGATAATTCTCTTGTTCGAACCGTTTAACGTATTCATATTGACTATTAGCCATTGGTATTTAGTTTCAACTTATTAGATAGTGCGAATACTTAGTACCAGGCTTACTGACGCCTTGGGCCCAGGCTCTCCCCAGTGTGGGCCTAGCGAGAGTGCGAATTAATGTGACATCAATATACAGGCCTTCTCATCGCTCAGGCTCGAGAAAAAAATTTTATCACATCAAATAATATACCTCTTCTAATACCATTAGCATAAACCACAAAGATGAGTACCGCCAGTTTCAGGACTCTAGAGAGAGAAAAACGGTTCCAGAACCCACCCAAGGACAAATCGGCTTATCCTATGTTGGAAGATGCCGTGGAACCACATATTGGATCATTCAATGCCCTTACAGAAGGCCCAGATGGAGGACTTTTGAATTTGGCTGTAAAAGATATTGGTACCAAAACCATCTTTGATTCAGTTACTGACGATAGATTGGGTAACAAGCTTAAGATTCGGTGTGAACAAGTGGAATTGACTAAACCATCAGTTCCTACCAATGATAAATTATCATTAAATTCTAAAACTTTACCTTATGAATGTAGAGAAAGAATGATTACTTATAAATCAAGATTAAGATTAAAATTGACTTGGTCTGTTAATGACGAGGAACCTATAACCGAAATCAGAGACGCTGGATTATTACCTATCATGGTAAAATCCAATAGATGTCATTTACAAGGAATGTCTCCTAATCAATTAGTTACCAGTAAAGAAGAAAGTGATGAATTAGGAGGATATTTCATTGTGAATGGGATTGAAAAAATCATCAGAATGTTGATTGTTCAAAGAAGAAACCATCCCATGGCATTAATCAGACCTAGTTTTGGTAACAGAGGTAATTCTTATACCAAATACGGGATTCAAATCCGGTGTGTTAGACCTGATCAAACTTCTCAAACTAATGTGTTACATTATTTAAGTGATGGGAATGTCACCTTCAGATTCAGTTGGAAGAAAAATGAATATTTAATTCCGGTGTCGATGATTTTAAAAGCTTTGGTAGAAACTAATGATCATGAGATTTTCGACGGAATTGTTGGGTCTGATACTTCTAATTCTTTCTTAACTGATAGATTGGAATTGTTATTGAGAACTTATAACAAAAACTATCAATTATACTCCAAGGCAGAAACTTTGGCTTATTTGGGTGATAAGTTTAGAGTTGTGTTTGATGGAACTCCTGATATGTCTGATATTGATATTGGGAAATTGGTATTAAAAAGAATTGTCTTGGTTCATTTAACCTCCAATAGAGATAAATTCAAAATGTTATTATTCATGATTAGAAAATTATATTCTTTGGTTAGTGGTGATTGTTCTCCAGATAATCCAGATGCTACTCAACATCAAGAAATTTTATTAGGAGGGTTCTTATATGGTATGATTATCAAAGAAAAAATTGAAGAATATTTAAACAACTTCAAATTACAAATCACTTCTGATTTGAACCGGGGATTAAGAGTCAACTTTAATGACGGAAGATATATGTCTCGAGTATTCCAAAGAATCAATGAAAATATTGGTCAGAAATTACAATACTTTTTATCTACTGGTAACTTGGTATCACAATCTGGGTTAGATTTACAACAAGTTAGTGGGTATACTGTGGTGGCTGAAAAGATTAATTTCTATAGATTTATTTCCCATTTCAGAATGGTTCATAGAGGGTCTTTCTTTGCTGAATTGAAAACCACTACTGTCAGAAAATTATTACCTGAATCTTGGGGGTTTTTGTGTCCTGTTCATACCCCAGATGGATCTCCTTGTGGGTTATTAAACCATTTATCTCACAAGTGTAAAATCACCACTTCTCAATCCAACGTGGATCATATTCCTCAACTTTTAAGTAGTTTAGGAGTGTTTTCAAAAGATTCTCACGCTGCTGGACCTGGTGTATGTTGTGTTCAATTAGATGGGAAAATCATTGGTTGGACTGATCACACTCAAGGGAAAATAGTAGCAGATACTTTAAGATTCTGGAAGATTGAAGGAAGTCATAATATTCCTTTAGACTTGGAAGTTGGGTATGTGCCACCATCTAATAAGGGGCAATATCCTGGGTTATACCTTTTTGCTGGTCACGCTAGAATGATAAGACCCGTAAAATACTTGCCATTAAACAAACAAGATTTCGTGGGGCCATTTGAACAAGTTTATATGAATGTGGCTGTTACCCCAGAAGAAATCACCAATAATGTCCACAGTCATGTGGAGTTCTCTCCTACCAACATCTTATCTATTTTGGCTAATTTAACTCCATTTTCTGATTTCAATCAATCCCCAAGAAATATGTACCAATGTCAAATGGCTAAACAAACTATGGGGACTCCAGGGACTGCTTTGGTTCATAGATCTGATAATAAGATTTATAGATTACAAACTGGTCAAACTCCAATAGTGAAAGCCAATTTGTATGATGATTACGGAATGGATAATTTCCCTAATGGGATGAATGCTGTTGTGGCAGTTATTTCTTATACTGGGTACGATATGGATGATGCGATGATTATTAATAAGTCAGCTGACGAACGGGGGTTCGGGTATGGGACGGTTTATAAAGTGGAAAAAATCGATTTGGCTCAAAATAGACGTCATGGAGATCCTATTAGTCAACATTTTGGATTTGGTGATGATGAATGGCCTTCAGACTGGCAAACCAATTTGGATTCCGATGGGTTGCCAATGATTGGATCTTTAGTTCATGAAGGAGATCCTATTGTCGCTTACTATGATGATACCTTAGGGAAAACTAAAGTTAAAACTTACCATTCTTCTGAACCAGCATTTATAGAAGAAGTCAAGTTGTTAGCGGATGATGGTAACCATGAATGTCAAGAGTTGAGTATCAAGTATAGAATTACCAGACAACCTCTTATTGGGGATAAGTTTTCTTCCAGACACGGACAGAAAGGGGTTTGTTCTAGAAAATGGCCTCAAGTGGATATGCCCTTCAGTGAAACTGGGATTCAACCAGATGTCATTATTAACCCTCATGCTTTCCCATCTCGTATGACGATTGGGATGTTTGTTGAAAGTTTGGCTGGTAAAGCAGGTGCCTTACACGGGATAGCCCAAGATGCTACTCCTTGGAAATTCAGTGAGTCTGATACTCCAGCCGATTATTTCGGAGAACAATTGGCTAAAGCTGGATATAATTATCACGGGAATGAGCCAATGTATTCTGGGGTAACTGGGGAAGAATTAAGAGTTGATATTTATATTGGATGTGTTTACTACCAAAGATTAAGACATATGGTTAATGATAAGTTCCAAGTCAGATCCACTGGACCGGTCAACTCTTTAACTATGCAACCAGTTAAAGGTAGAAAGAGATCAGGAGGGATTAGAGTTGGGGAAATGGAAAGAGATGCGTTGATTGGTCACGGGACTGCGTTCTTATTACAAGAACGGTTATTAAACAGTTCTGATTATACCCAAACATCGATGTGTAAGGATTGTGGATCTTTATTGACCACCCAAACCTCGGTTCCAAAGATTGGGGCCATGGCTTCTGTAAGGTGTAGAAGCTGTTCCAACAAACTTGAAAGTTACACAAATGAATATGTTGACCAAGCTAGTATATGGGAAGATGGACAAGGAAAGAAGTTTGTAGGAGGAGAGAACACTACCACTGTGGCCATTCCATTTGTGTTGAAGTATTTAGACTCGGAGTTGGCTGCTATGGGGATCAGATTGAAGTATAATGTGGAGCCAAAATGAGCATTAGCATTTAGTATTAGACTATATATATAACATCATGTATTTTATTTTATCACGAAAAAGTAGCATAACAGAGTATCACCAGTTGGAAAACTCCATATTCTCATATTTCTGATAATACATATTCTCATATTTCTGGTAACAGATATTCTCAATTCTGGTAATAGAGCAGATGATTGATGTTCCTCGCTCTTGGAAAGTGGTAGAAAACCTTCTAGTAGGAATAGTAGTGGACCCTCAGTCCCTCAGCTACCAAATCCACCTTCTAGACTTGTTCCAATACAAATCATGGACTGAATCTGTCTCCAATACTCAATTAAAGTCCCGTCTTAGCTCTCAAGGATTTGATGATATAACTGATGAGAATATAAAATACCTACTAAACGCGTTGGAAAAAGCAGTGGAAGACCAACAATTGCAATTGACTAACACCAATGGTGAACTTATTGGAAAAGTATCGAACAAATCTGTAGACTGGGAGTTCAAGTTTTCCGGTTCAGGATCACTGGAAATCTTGTGCAAATACATTCTACAACAAACATCTACTATCAATTACCTCAACTTCAAGTTTGAAAAGGTGGTGCAATTGATTGAACAAAAAGATCACTATATTAAGTATCTCTCAGAGAATTATAAATCTATTAATGGGGATGAATTGATGAGGAAATATTATAAGAACAACCCAGACATTGATCATGAACTATTGAATAAGTTTGATGAATCGGTTTGGAGTGATACGATAAACTTTGGTAATGATAGTGATGTGAATAATTTGAAAAATGCTATAAAGATACGGCCCTTGAAGAGGGATCCGCTAAATGCTAAGGAACACCAGGAGTTTACTGAAGCTTTTGATTATTCTTATTCTCCTAAGAAGGGTAAGGTGAATCTGGACCACGTTAAACAGGAATCACCTAGTCCTTTTATCAAAGAAGAACTGGTGGTAGAAGAACGGACGATAAAACAAGAACCAACTGAACAAGAACCACCTAAAGGAAACTCACCCAAACGCCGGAAGAGACAAGGGATGATCCGGTCAAAGAAAAGAACCTGATGTGTCTAGTATGGATCAATTGACCATAGACTCCCATCTTTGAATTAACCTCGATAATGCTTCGTTTTGTCGTTCATCCAAGAGCTTATCATAAATAATTTCCAACAACTTCGACCACTCATTAACAAAAGCCTTAAGAGTGGGTAAAGTACTAGGAACATCGGTAATAAACCCTTCCTTGAAATTGATTCTTTGTAAATATTCACTGAAAGCAGAAAGCCAGAATTGGTTAATAGTTCGACTACAATCTTCCAAATCAATTATTTCCTCTGGAACATAATTCTGAATCAATTCCAAATCATCATCATATATGTGGACCATTACGTGATGAATAGCTGATTTGGTCAAGGTAGTCACCTCATTATATATGGTTTGTGCTTTTTCTTCGATAGTTTGAGTCCTACTTTGAGTACTTCTACTCTGAGTAGGGGTATTAATTTTTATACTATTGCTTCCTCCATAAAGACGTATACTCTCATTAGATATAGTTTGGCTTATCAAATCACTGGTCATTCCTTCCTTGAAACTTACTGTCAACACTTCATTAGCCAATGCCTTTAAACAAAGGTTCTTATCATTCGATAAAAGCACCACCAAATTCTGGGTGTAATTCTCTTTGAAATATAAACAACAATCCAAAATGGAATTATCTTTTGTGGCAGTTCTATCGAGTCTTTGCTTGTGTTTCTGACCTTTCACTATACTATTTACATTGGATAACTCATTGAATATCCAATCATTTGCCCATCGCGCTAGATGGCCTATAGTTTTATTACTGACGGTACTATCATGAGCTTCATCGACTCTTTTGGAAGAAGATTTAAGCCCATCTAATTCTTGCATAACTGCTAAAGGAATAATTATTCGAAGCAGGTACTTCAGAGCCGTGCGTTTGATATCGTTCAATAACTTTAAATGAGATAACACAAAATTGGTATCAAGAATTAAATACGACACATTGGGTTCTATAAGCATGTCGGGGCCCTGGTCTCCATCCACCATCATTGGCTCATAGTCAATGATCTCAGATGTCCGGGAATTGGTGACATAATCGGAAATAACTGTTACTTCATTGAAGTTGTCCATGGGAACCATTTCAATATCTTCATCGTGAGAGCTCTGACTGACGGCTCTTTCCACTTTATCTTCGATTGTTTTGATGGTAAAGTCGATAGGTTTCTTCTGGTACTTGCCCACGGTGATAGGCATATTCTCTTGGCCCGAATGGATCCCACCGGGGGCGTATCTTGACGGGAGGGACATTAGCTGAATGTGTTTTTAAATCTGCGCGACATGGCTGCAAAAGCAGTACAAAAGAGTATATATTAAAGAGTTGGAGGAGAAGACTTTTTGGTGGGGAGAGGTCCAAAAGTTAGTCTCCTGGTAAAGTAGTCCAAAGACTTATTGCTGATCCATGAAGACACTATGCCAGCCGGAGCAATAAACAGATACCCCGGAGGAGTGAAAGATGAGTCCATCTCTTTGAGACAAGTATTTAAGTAGCCACATTCCCATCTACGATCCATTTTTACGCTCCGGATATGGAAACATCCGTGTGAACATCGGCGTATATATTGGATATGATGCTCGTAATGGAATGGAAAGTAATGGAATTTGGTGTCTACGTTGTAATCGAATTTGTCTATGTCATAAGATCCAGAGGACGCAAGTTTTGAAGCTTCACATTTATCCCGAAAGCATTTGGGGCTAGTTATATAAGTAGGCACTCCAATGATAGTAACTACTTGAGAAGTAGGCTCTTCGGTAAATCTAAACTTCAAACATCTGCTTGCTTTGACATTGACAGTCACTAGTTTTCCAGTGCTATGTCTTGGAAGCGTCACAGACACAATTTCCCAAGGTAGTTTTCCATTGAAATCGCAAGCATGGTTTCCCACAAAGCTGTATTTGCTTTCTGTCTCACTTTCTTCTACTGGTTCTTCTTGCTCCACCTCTTTTTCTGGCTCTTGTATTTGTTCTTGTATTTGTTCTTCTTGTTCTACAACACTCTCCATCTCGTCTATGTCTGTACCTTCGAAGCACAGTCTGAAAAACCTTTGGATATAATCCATGGTACAAATATGTTTGCGACTGGCTGCAAATTCTACCGCACTTTTAATTAATTTTTATTGTTACTTAAGCTGTTAAACTATGTAATTGTGTTACAGTAACAGGGTTACTGTAAAATATGTACGGTTCACAGAATGCTATGTTAGATCACCTCCAAAATAAATTCAAATATACTCGCCAGTAAGCTCATGAATATGATTACGATAATCATCAAGGTGATCCGACTGGTATTCTTTTCGTTAATACTATCATTGACAATATCCAGAAATTCCAAAAATACTTTACACCTATCGTTAATTACCAGGACTCTCTGGTCAATTTCAAGGTAATCACGCACTGCCGTATACAATGGGTGTAATGCTGGCTCCAAAGACCAGAAGAATGTAGGAGTATCAAGAATTGAACTTGATAAATTGACTTCGGACCGGAGTTTAAATAATTTCCCTGATTTTTTTAATAATTGGCCCCTAGTTAAACCAAGTTCTCCAGTTAATGCTAATTTTTTGGGTAACCTTGAAATCAGTTGTAAAGTATTAAGCATCTTACTTTCAAATAATCCAAGCTTTGTCAGCTGGGCTATGGCATGTGACATGGTTAATTTAATTAAATGATTTGCAGACCTTAACGTGATCATATCATTATAAATCCGAGGTCTATGCATTTGTTCATCATATTCAAAATGAAACTCTTCAGTTTCAATATCTTGTTCGTCTATAGGGTTTTCCATCACGGGAATCGATTCGTTATAGGCAAACGATAAATCTGCCAAAATATTCTTTTCATGAGTTTCGGAAAAATTCCAAAATACTACAATCCCATAATCAAGAATGAACATTTCTCCATGATGTTTGGAAAAATCAGATATCGCATTTAAGTCTCCTTTAGTTGCTTGTGGACTCGAGGTTTTGGAAGATGTTCTTGTTTCACTTTCACTATCGTCACTACCATTACTGGCTTCTTCTGGGGCAAAGAATTGAGGTTCTGAAGGGTCAAATGGAGCCCCACTATCATTTTCATATTCCGGGTCCATAAGATAGTTATTAGCATCTTCAGGAGTTTCTACACCTGAGTAATACTCAAAGAAATAATTAGTTCTTTCACTTTTATTGATTAATTTCTCCATAAATCTCTTATTTGGTAAGGATTTATCCGAATTGTTGGACTTTACTCTAAACCCATCACTTCCTGGTAATAAAGGGAAAGAATACGGTACATATAATGCCTCGTCATATAATCTTGGTTTAACTTCGTGTTTTTCACTTAAAAACTCGGATACAGTATCTAAATTAAACTCATCGCATATAAAATAAGCCGTCATTCGGCCAAATTCTTGGGCTCTTTGTTCCTTCGGCATCACTTCAGCCCGTGACCGTTGTATTTGTGGATAGTCCACCAAAGGGGTACCTGGAGCCGCCATAGGTTGCGGTGGTGGAGATGAGTCTGGTTGGTCAGGAATTAATACTAATTTCTGTGACGTCTTGGATGTTCGGGATGGTAAAGGTTGGGATAATTTGGGGATATTCCGCATACCACGATGCTGTAAGTCATTACTAGCGTTTCCCGGAAGCTTTAAGCTCGGAGGAGGAGAATTGGCTCTGAAATTCAGGTATTGTTTATTAGAAGACCCATTTAAAGGAGAAGAAGAATTGGGGAATCTGCTTTGACCAGAAGGAATGTCGCTGGCATTGCTTAGTAGCTTATCAACTGAAATGTCGGCATATCTGTTTGGCCTATTTAGGATTTTTTTCCGTAATGATGACGAGGTATGATTAGGAGGATATGATTGTTGCTTCTTATAATTTTGACCAGCAAATGGAGCTCTGGCTCCTTTCAGTAAGTCGGTTCTGGAGTCAGTGACAAGAATCGACGGTGACCGTTTGGCAGTAGGCCGGGCCGTCAGGTTCTTATTGGGAGAGTCTGATCGCCTGGGACTTTGTGAGTACATGTGGTGGAACTGATTAAGATAACAGATAATAAATGTGCGAAGAGGTGAAGTTTAGTGAGAGTTTAGTAAGAGCTTAGTGACAACAGGAACCTTCGCGGGCCCATGGGGTGGGCCCAGGAGATGGGCCTAGGAGTCGCGCTAGTACCAAGGGCTAGGCCCATCCTTAGGGCCATTCTCACTATCCGCACTCAAGCCAAAGTCAAATAGTTCGCAAAGTTTTCAAAATTTTCACTCTTCATCATGTCAACGTTATCTGTAGCTGCTAAGGCCCCAGTGGTTCCTTATGCTTGTGTGATTGCTGCCAGCTTAATCAACTCGTCTTCCTCCGAAGAAACCGTCAACTTTGAATTTGTGGATGAAAAAACTGTCGAAGCCGATTCCAATGTCAAATTGTCCAATGATGGGAAAGTTCTCACTAGTCAATTGGATATCTTGAATGGATTTGCTGACAAGTTCCCATTAGTGTTCAAGAACAAAGATGAATCCCAAGAATGGGTCAAGTTTGCCTTGGACAAGTTAACTGTCAAGAACTTCAAAGAGTTAAGTGTAGACTTGGAAAAATTGGATGCCCATTTGAACTTCAGATCATTTATTACTGGATACGCTTTATCGTTAGGGGATGTCGCGATCTGGGGGGTTTTAAGAGCTAATGCTTTAATGGGATCAGTTCTTAAAAATGAAGTGTATATCAACATTTCTAGATGGTATAACTTCATTGGATCCAATGATCAATTTGAAAAATCCGTGGAAACCATGACTAAATCAGTTAATGAAATTAGAAAATCCGCTAAAGCTGCCAATTCTAAAGGTGGTAAGAAGGAAACCCATAAAGCCAGTTTTGAAATCAATTTACCTGATGCTGAAATGGGCAAAGTTGTCACCAGATTCCCTCCTGAACCTTCTGGATATTTACATATTGGACATGTTAAAGCTGCTGTATTAAATGAATATTTTGCTCGGGCTTATAAAGGGAAATTAATCATTAGATTTGATGATACTAATCCTACCAAAGAAAAAGTTGAATTTCAAGATGCCATTTTGGAAGACTTGTTATTAATTGGTATTAAAGCTGATCAAGTCACTTATTCTTCTGATTATTTCGATCAAATGTATGATTTGGCCTTGGAAATGATTAAACAAGGTAAAGCTTATTGTGATGATACTCCATTGGAACAAATGAGACAAGAAAGAATGGATGGTGATGCTTCTGGTAGAAGAGAAAGAACTGTTGAAGAAAACTTGAAGATTTTCACTGAAGAAATGAAAAATGCTACTGAAGAAGGAGCTAAAAACTGTCTTAGAGCCAAGATTGATTACAAAGCTCTTAATAAAGCTTTAAGAGATCCGGTTATCTATAGATGTAATGTTACTCCTCATCATAGAACTAAAGAAACCTGGAAAATGTATCCTACTTATGATTTCTGTGTTCCAGTGGTTGATTCTATTGAAGGGGTCACTCATTCTTTGCGTACTATTGAATATAGAGACCGTAACCCTCAATACGAATGGATTATTGATGCTTTGAAACTTCGTAAAGTTCATATCTGGGATTTCGGTAGAGTTAACTTTGTTAGAACCTTATTATCTAAAAGAAAATTACAATGGTTTGTTGATAAAGGTTATGTTTCTGGTTGGGATGATCCAAGATTCCCTACTGTTAGAGGGGTAAGAAGAAGAGGTATGACAGTCCAAGGGTTAAGAGACTTTGTTATTTCTCAAGGTCCTTCTAAAAACATCATTAACTTGGATTGGTCCGTGATTTGGGCTTTAAATAAAAAAGTTATTGATCCAGTAGCTCCAAGATTCACTGCTATTGCTTATGAAAATGCTGTTCCTGTGACTTTACTTAATGGACCTGCTGAACCAGTTAAAGAAACTAAACCAAAACATAAAAAGAATCCTGAAGTTGGTAATAAACCAGTCATTTATAGTAAGAATGTCTTATTAGAACATGAAGATGCTAGTACTTTGACTGAAGGTGAAGAAGTTACTTTTATGGATTGGGGTAATGTCATTATTAAATCTGTTAAGAAAGAAGGTGATATTGTCAAATCTATTGAAGCTGACTTACATTTGGAAGGTGATTTCCGTAAAACTCAAAAGAAATTAACTTGGTTAGCTAACACTGATGATAAAGTTGTGGTTGATTTAGTTGACTTTGATCACTTAATTACTAAAGATAAACTTGATGAGTTTGATAACTTTGAAGATTTCCTTACTCCAGAAACTGAATTCCATTCTAAAGCTTACGCTGATATTAACCTCCGTGACTTAAAGAAAGATGAAATCATTCAATTTGAAAGAAAAGGTTATTTCAAACTTGATAAAGCTTATGCCGATTCTACTGAACCAGTATTATTTACTATTCCTGATGGGAAGACTGTTTCAAGATACGGGGCTAAGAAGTAAATATAGATTTAATATATTGGCCTTTTAATCAAGACACATTCTAATATATCTGTAGACTTTTGTGAGAAGCTTTTCGCAGCCAAAAAAAATCCTTACACATCAGGCTATTAATATAAATAGAACAAATGAAACACCATCCAAGTAAAGTCAGGTCTGTCCCAGTACTCCCAGTAACCAGCCAGACCCTACCAAGATAAATGCTGAACAAAAATATAAAAAATAATGAAGGAAGCGAGGTTCGAACTCGCGCGGACAACTGTCCAACAGATCTTAAGTCTGCCGCCTTAGACCACTCGGCCATCCCTCCAATTACTGAAAGTTAATTTTGTTTGGGCACGCTGGACCAACTAGCGCTGACGCGCCAAGTCACGTGATCGGCTTTTAAATTATATCTTTGACTGTTCTAGCACCTTTAAGACCCGGTTAAAGTCATAATGGTCTCAAGTAGTGGATAGGAATTTCTGCTAAAGATTTTACAATGTTTATAAAAGATATACGCTAACTTATTTACTAATTATTTGATGCTTAAAATTACTCACCATATTTCTCTGGGGTATAAGCGTATTTGGAGAACTCACGGATTCTAGCCCCGTAAATGAAAAAGGCAAATGGAATGATACAACAAGCCAAAGAAATGAATGCCATTAAAGTAGCTGCCCATTGGTAACCTAATCTATGGTACATTTGAATCGTGAATAATGGAACGGCAGCACCCCAAACCGATCTAACAAAAGTTTTCGCAGCCAAAGCACTGGCAGCATAATGCTTATAAGAATCCACAATATAATTGTTAGCAGGATTATACAAAGTGGTGAAACCAAATCCAGTAGCTAACCCTGAGAAACAAGGACCAGCCCATGAAACAGTAGGGTATGAAGTCCAAGCAAAAATGAACATTCCAATAGGAATAAACCAGCAACTATACATCATAGGAATTAACCGAAGTTCAGGTGGTGGAACTTCCCCTTTATCAATATACTTTTGAGCTCTTTTGTTGTAATCTTTATTAATCCAAATGGCTGCAAACACTGAAGAAATAACTCCGACCCCAATTGGAATAAACATAATCCCAGTCTTAGAAGCTGACCACCCTTTCCCTTCCATATAAACAATAGGGAATGCAAAAAAGAACATATAAAGTTGACCATAGTTAATGGACATATATATCGTCACCAAGAACACAATGATTTCTGATAATAGCACAAATGGACGTAATAATGATTGATTTACCGTTTGTCTGAAAGTTCTAGAATTTAATTTGGCCATAGTAACATACCGATTATCACCAGTAAGTTTCCGTAATTTTTGGGCTCTCCAGTTCAAAATAGTAGGACCATGCGTTTCTGGAACCACTGCCGTAAACAAAATATACATAAACCCAGCAATAATTAAAAAGGTCCAATAAGTCCATCTCCAAGTAGGAGCATTATCAGCCAACAACCCCCCAAAAATAGGTCCCATAACCGGTCCCAAGTATGGCGCAGCCGAGAACACGGCCATGGCCAACCCTCTTTCATGATGTTCAAATAAATCTGCCAAAGATCCTCCAATTAAACACATAGGAGCTGAAAAGGCAATACCATCTATCAAACGACATACTAATAACATTCCAATATTTTTAGCTAATCCACATGGAACAATAAATATTAACGACACAAAAAGTGTAGTGGTATAAACCCATTTTCTTCCAACTTCTTCAGATACTGGAGCAAATACCAACGGACCAATACCAAATCCTAGCACAAATGTTGTTACAGAAGCTAAAATAATCACTTCAAAGGATACACCAAAATCAGCAGCAGGTCTTTCCAAATCACCAGTAACAATCGCCGACCCAAGAGCCACCACAAAACATACAAATCCTAAACAATAAGTATAAATCCATTTTCTGGTAAGACTGAAATTTTTGGGGTTTTCTTTATCACCATCAACAAATACCACAAGTCTCACATTTTGTTCTTTATCTAACGGGTAATGCCATTCATCTGCTTCATTTAAAGTGGTAGCAGTATCAAGTTTATCCAAGTAATTATCATGACTGGTTTCGGTTGGATCACTTGGTTGAGTTTCTTGAGCACTTGAATGTCTTTCGGGTATATTTGAAGGGATTTCAGGAATTTCCTGAGTAGGTTTAGCATCAGCCATGATATTAGAAGACATTATATTGACGGATTTTCAAATAATGGCTGATTCGCCGATATATATATATATCATCGGATATACGGTTAGCATGAGATAGGGTTCCTGTCAACGGCTGTCATAGCGACATCGCTTTAAAGCCGTTAGTATGGTCTCAAACTTTATTTTAATGCCGATAGGCTGCAAACAATGGTAGGTGCCGAGAATTGGCGTTTCGCTAGGAGAAAAGATATTTTGTTCTAGGTGTAAATCAGGGGCGTGTAGTAGAGATGCTATGGCTAGAGTTTGATAGATCTGGTCCGGTAGTAATTTATTCCCGGCTAACTATGGTTTCTCTGGGAGAGATTGTTCCATGAGCATGAGATTTTGCACCCTTTGACCTCTGAGCCACTGACCCTGAGCCACTGCCTGACATATATTGGATACTATGAAGACATGGTGAATAGTAACACCCACTATAGAGTAATTATAGAGTAATGATACCATATATGGCGCTTCTGGATAATTAGAGAATTAAAGTTGGTTAACTGTCTTTCCGCTAACCTTGATCTTAATAACTCCGTCAGATTTAGCCGATTTGCGTGTGTGCACCGTTCCCCATAGTTAGAAGCTACTTGCGTGTTTGTGATAGCCTTTAGGTGTAATGGGCCTTTGAGTGTATTGCGTGTTATATTTGTGGCTTGTGTGGCTATTCTAAATGATAAGTTTAGGAGCAAGTTATGTTACCCGTAGTGACTCTATTTAGTTGAAATTGTATTTTACTATTGGACTTGCAGCCAAATGTGAATTCTGCGAATTCTAGATTTACTCTTAACTAGTAGACACGCTAGTAATTGTAGGTTGATATAGAAACTGGAGAAGGGTGCTGGAGAGAGCTGGAGAGAGCTGGAGGAGCTAGATAGGACTGGAGGTGCTAGAACAAGCCGAAGGAACTGGAGGCCATACAAGGCTATAACTAGAAAGCTAAGAATACGCGTAAGTGATAGCAATAACCAGCGGTTCCAGAAGCTTCGTTAAAGAATGACGTCTGGCGCGACTCCGACCCAGAGTGGTCGCAAACTGGCACCGCAATCACACGAGCCGCAGACTGAGCCCCGCTTTCTATGTAAGCCCAGTCTTGCAGCAACTTAAACTAGTTGCTTTAGATTAAATGACACCATTTTAGTATAAATATCATCAAGTTTCCCATAGCTTATTGTTCTTTAACTTGAGTTTATTATATCAATTGACCCAATTTATTAATTTTTTAAGCTTATACAATGGTCCAACCACATAGATTATTTTACAAAGGTAACGAATGCGATTTTATCATCTTTGTTGAAGATGATGATTTGTTGAAGAAATACAAAGACAATGATACGACAATTCCTTTAATTGATATCCTTTCAATCTACAAGATTTTCACTAATAGACAAGGTGGAGTTGAAGGGGTTTTAGATGAAGCTTCTAAACAAGAATTACAAAGTGAATTTGGTACCAAGAATGCTGATGAAATCATAAAGAAGATTGTTAACGAAGGGGTGGATAAACTGGGTCTTTCTGTACACAGTGGTCACAATGCCCATAATGATTCCATGGGACCATCAACCATTACCAATTAGGACATTTGATATATCAATTGACCAAACGATGCATTTACGATTCTGAATATAGTAAATAATATTTAATTTAGTTTTTAATGCTAAAGAGTCGTTGAAAACCTGACTTTATTGTAGATGCTCTTGAAAGACGCGGGGGACTTGTAGCTGAAGAAACATGAGTCCGAGCCGTATACATCATCTCATAATCCTCTGGGCCAACACAGGTGGCAACACTGGCAGAAGATTCTGATCTGTTTAGAAGTTCTGGAATCAGTTTACTTGAGCTGCGAAATAGCTGCCTAATACTTGACCGTCTCCTTTTCTTAACCCTCTTTTCAGTGGTTATCCTTGGTAGTTCAATACTCCAAACACTCTTCAACCGCTTTTCACTTCTTATTCTTTCAAATCTCGTCAAAAAAATAATATGATCGTAGAAATCCGGCTCTCCAGTTTCTGGTTGTTTATAAATATGGTTGCGAATAATAATTACTTTTGAGGTTTGAAAGTAACAGTCTGCCTTTTTCTTCGAGTCTTGTAAATCTAAGGATATATTAAGGGGACTTAACGCATCAGGACACACTGTAATCAAATCAACTCCTTCATCAAGTGAAGAAAAGTCCATATTATAAGGTCCATTGACAAAGTTGATTAGGGTATTTAATTGAGCATTCCAGACCTCATATTCCTGTTTGTCAATTGCTGCAAATAAAAGTTCATATTGGCAATAATTCTTTTCAAATACTATTTTGAAAGCATTTGGATACTGAGAGAAAAGACCCCCATTCCAATCTGATTTCCCAGCAATTAGTTGACATCTGGATAGTGGGATCAAGAACTTTGGTGCTTGGTGGGTTTTTCTGGTAACATTATTATCGCACAACAAAAGATGGCTTTTGAATGCCACCACAAAAAAGTTTGTGGATTTAATTTTATCACCTTCAACCCACACACCATTCAAGCAGCCTGCTAGTTGAGGGGTACTGAAAAAAGTCAATGGAATGGATAAAGACAGAATATCAATCATTTCATTCATGGATTTGAAGTAAGGTGATTCCTCAAAATGTAAAGAATCCCGATCAATTATCAGAAGTCGGTTCTTGGTCAAATCTAAAGTATCTTGGGCACTTTGGAACATAGGGGATGAGATATCATTCAGTAGTTGTTTAACAATTGCTTCTAAAAATAATCGATATTTCCCATACCTTGCAGTGGGTCTTTGAATAAGGGAAATAAATGATAAATCATGTTTTCTGCTTACTGGTTGAGTGGCTTCTAAGAAATGACTCAATCCACGTAACCAAGGGATTGATATAAGGGAAGTACTTGAACCACCGCCTCTATAAAGATCTAGAACGTCTTTGTAAAGACTGCAATAATCTATATAAAGATAGAAATTAGTAGACATGGTTTTGAGGCTTTCTAAAATAGAACAAAGGTCAAACCTATTTTGGCCTTTGAAACACTCTTTTTCTAAAGCATTCACAAAGGTATAGTGTAGTTCCACTATTTGTTTTGTCAATGCTCCCATTAGTTTGAGTGGAATGGGACAAGGTTGTTTGATTTCGTCAAGTAATGGAACAATATAATATTTCAATAGTAATTGTAACAGAGAAACATAAGTCTTTTCACTTTCTGCTAATTCTTCTACTAACTTCCATACTTTAAATGAAGTTTTACCTTTCGGGTACAATTCTTTGGTATATAATTCTACTGGTTTTGGAGAAACCATATCAAGAGGAGAATCGGCTGATACCACTGGCTCGACATTAATAGGAGATTGAATTAATTTCAATTGACCTGCTCTTTTTAAAGTGAATTCCCGGAAAGAAATCGGATTAACTTCTACTGATTTCTTGAAACTAGACCGTAAAGATCGTCTTTTTCTAGAAAACCAGATTCTATCAATCCCATGTTCTGTTAGAGTTGGGGATAGCTCTGTCGCCAACACAGGTGCCAGAACAGACTGCATTGCCCTAAAACAAATGGAATTGTAATCCAGAATTTGCAGCCACAAATATGATGCGGGCTCGCGAACCGAAAGAGTCATCGAGCTAAACGTCAAAAGTGAACTACAGCAATATGAGTTCCAGACAGTTAAGGAAGCTTGAACGGCAAAAGCTTGGTGGTAGTCCACCTAAAGATAGCGATTCAGAAGAAGAGTCAGCCCCACCTACACACTCTGTAAAGGCTTTCAATGCGTTTGACTTTCTTGAAGGCGAGGAAGATGATGATCCCGAAAGTGAAGGTGGTGCAGATGTTTCTGTAGAAGCTGCAGAAACGGCACCAACTCCTGCAAAGAAGCCAGAAACCAAAAAGAAGAATAAAAAGAAGAAATCAAAGAAACAGAAAGAGCCAGAAAACAGTGACGACGAACTAGATCGAATCCTACAAGAGGCTGTAAGTAAAGACAAAGCAACCATCAGTAAAAATGACTCGAAGGAACCAGAAGATCCACTCGAAGGTGTACTTGATTTTGAAGAAGAATATAATGAAAACCTCGATCCTATGTTGAATTATGATTCTAATTATAAGAATTTCACCACCGAACGATTAAAACAATCCTTGCCACTCTTATCGATAGAATCTATAAAAAACCTTGATCCAGATGAAGAGTTAAAGAGTCTTTTTGGGAACCTTTCATTAGAAACTATAGAAGATGCCAATACCACCACGTCTTTGGCAATATCACCTGAAGTTCTTAAACAGTTTAAGAGATTGGCCCGTCTAACTAAAGGTTGGAGCGGTAAGGATAAAAGAAGTGTTCCAGGAAGTACCAGGAAATTACTTTTGACCAGAATCAAGGATGATTATTTACCAACGTCGCAGAAACCAATGCAAATGGAAGAGTTATCACCATCTGAAATATTGGAGTATATTGATTATAAAGAAGACGTGGCAGAGATGGATGAATTGCAACTTAAAATCAGAAAAGAATCCAAGCTTGGAGTCAAATATTTCAAATTCAAGAAGAATAATACCATTCAAGAACGAGTAGCCAACACACAATTCTATGCTTCAGTGGTTCTTTCACCTGATCATGATGCTCTTATTACATTATTAAGAAATTATCCTTATCACGCCGAAACTTTACTTCAAGTTAGTATGGTGATTTTAAGACAAGGTAACGATAAAGCCACCAGCAATGCATTGATTGAAAAATGTCTCTTTGTGTTTGATAGATGTTTCCATGTTTATTTCCATGATTTACTCAGTGATGCCAAAAATGGCCTTATTCGTCTTCCTTATGAATCATTTATGAATAGACAATTCTATCTTTGTTTGTTCAGATACATTGTTAGCTTGGGAGAAAGAGCCACCTTCTACACCAGTTTTTCATATTGTAAATTTTTGTTATCGTTAAGTCCAGCAGAAGATCCTATTGGGGTGAGATACTTTATTGATTTCTATGCCATCATGAGTGAAGAGTATAAATATTTGATAAAACTTTCTGAATCTCCGCTAGTGAATTCATATTCCAAATGGTTTACTCCAGGAATTGCATTTTCTACTGTATTGGCATATTTAAAATTGGGAGAAGAAGATAAGGCCAAGACAGCCATGGAAAGAGCATTCATAGCTCATCCTTATACAGCCTATAGGCTTCTTGAAGAAATTGGAATGCCTCATCAAATGCCTGTGACTGAATCCACCACTTTCAAAGATGATGAGGTTCTTTTATCTACTGAAACATATATGGTTAGAGCCAAAGCGTTATGGAATGATGGTGGTAGCAGGAAGTTTTTTGCTGACGAGTTGACGAGATTATTTATAAAAGATAAAGCCAAACCTCAAGGTCAACAATCAGGATTTGCTTCTACGGTAACAAGTTTTTTCACATCATTAAATAAATCTGAACACAAAGCCAGTACGGAACTTCCATTTAATTTGGTAAGATTTGCAATTTTGTCAGGAGAGAATTCGTTAATGGCTAAGGTTCCAGATACTATATGGAATCGAGATGATGTGTTTGAATTTGATCCATTACCTCCACAGAACACTTTAGGATACAGTACAATTAATGGAGTTCAAGAAGACAAGATTGTCGACGGAGCATTGGACTATGTGGACCAAAATGTGTTGGGATCCATTATTCAGAATCGGACCCAAACAGATGAATTTGATGATATTGTTCGGCAATTGCAGCAAGATGATGAGTAGAGAGAGAAAAAGTAGTAAAATACACATAGATAATAGACAATATAATTTGAATTCTGTAGAGAATATGTTCATGTACCCTATGGATATGTTATGCATATATTATGCATTCCCCTTACATTATACATATTCCATGCATCTACGTATCCAGATCAGAATCTCCGACATCGCGCATCAACACTCAAACCCTACAGTAGACAGCTACATCTTGTCCCCAGCATGATAGCCATCGACCTCATATTCAATGAGGCTCAATGGCAATACCAGATCTCCACCACATTCTTTATTGGAGTTATATTGCCGCTATTATTCTACTGCTACAAGAGGTATTTGTCAAAGTCTCCTAACAGTTACAACAAAATAGAAGCTCCAGTTAAGTTGAATGTTCCTATTCCTGATGAAGCCAAACCTCATTGGAAAGGCAAACGACTTTACCCTCCTAATTTATCAATCAAAGTTCCAGATACCACGAACATGATCCAGAGTTATTGTCCAGCCACCAGCCAATCGTTAGGAGTTTTCGCTGCCACCACCAGAGACGAAATGGATCAGAAGATGAATGCTGCTAGAATTGCTCAACAGCAATGGAAAACTTCATCTTTTTCCCTTCGGAGAAAGCTTTTACATACTTTAAACCGGTACATTTTAGATCACCAAGATGAAATTGCTAGAGTGGCCTGTCGTGATAGTGGAAAAACCAAATTAGATGCTCTGATGGGGGAAATTATGGTGACATTAGAGAAATTGAATTGGATAATTGCCAATGGAGAAAGATCTTTAAGACCTTCACAAAGAGCAGGGCCTTCGAATTTGTTAATAGGAATGATGAAGAATGGTGAAGTCCGATATGAACCTTTGGGGTTAGTAGCAGCGATAATTTCATGGAATTATCCGTTTCATAACTTAATGGGACCAGTGATTGCTGCTCTTTTCACAGGGAATGCCATTATTGTCAAATGTTCCGAACAAGTGGTGTGGTCTTCTAATTGGTTTGTGGTTCTTGTAAGAAGTGTATTGAAACTGTTGAATATCCCTGAGGATTTAGTACAATTATGTTACTGTTTCCCAGAAGATGCCGATTACTTCACATCTCATCCTAAACTTGATCATATTACGTTCATTGGGTCCAAACCGGTCGCCCATCATGTGGTTCAAAGTGCTGCCAAACAATTAACCCCATGTGTGGTTGAATTAGGAGGAAAAGATTCGGTTGTGGTACTTGATGACGTCAAAGACCTTCAAGCCTTATCATCAGTTTTAATGAGAGGGACCTTCCAAAGTGCTGGTCAAAACTGTATTGGTATAGAGAGAGTTATATGTTTACCCAAAGCATATGAGAAGTTGGTAGAGATTTTATCTAAAAGAGTTGACCAATTACGGTTAGGGTCAGACATTGACCAATTAGATGAAATCGATATGGGTGCCATGGTTTCAGACAATAGATTTAATACAATAGTAGAACTTGTGGAAGATGCAGTTTCTAAAGGAGCCAAACTTATCTGTGGGGGGAAACCTTACAGACACCCTAACTATCCTCAGGGTCATTATTTCGAACCTACTTTATTAGTGGATGTAGATAACACCATGAAAATTTTCCATGAGGAAGTATTTGGGCCAATTTTAACTATGATCAAAGCAGAGAATATTGATGAAGCAGTTGAGTTATCTAATGCTACTGAGTATGGGCTTGGGAATTCTGTGTTTGGTAAGAACTTTAGTGTTTGCAGTAAGATTGCTGATAGGCTACAAAGTGGGAATGTTGCCATTAATGACTTTGCAACATTCTATGTAGCCCAATTACCATTTGGGGGGATCAAAAAGTCAGGATATGGGAAATTTGGTGGAGAAGAAGGACTTACGGGATTATGTGTAGCCAAATCAGTGGTCATGGATAAGCCATTTTTAAGGATGTTGGGGGTAGCTACTGCCATTCCACCCCCACTTGACTATCCAATTCCTGATGATAAGAAAGCTTGGGGGTTTGTTAGTGCTTTGAATTCTGCGGGGTATGATAATAAGGTGTGGACGGTAGTGAAGTCTATTAAGAAGTTGGCTACGGGCTAACTAGTATTAGCCGAAGGCTAATGCTAGCCATACCAGACCCTACACCACCCACTAGACCCACACCAGACCTACAACCCTAGTCTAGTACTAGAGACCAAAATAAAATATACAGAGTAGAGTAGAAACACAGTTAACATGTAGAAACTTATATTAAAATAACCAAATCTGATTCATTAATGAACCATTGATCGTTCTATGGTAGAAATAAACGTCATGAGAGCCTCTACTTGGCAGCATTGGAATGAAGTTCTGGAGTAGGATTAATGGTAGCATCAACCAATAATTTGACCACCGAGTCCTTCTTTTGGTCGTACTTGGCTCTGATGGCTTTAAGTTCAGCATCAACTTGAGCATCAGCATCTTTATTGATCTTATCATTTAAACCAGCATGTTCCTTTTCATACGATTGTAATTCAGCATCTTTTTGTTTCTTGTATTGATCGATTTCACTTTGGGCATCTGCTTTGGCCGACTTCAATCTGGTGGTTCTGTACTTTCTGGCCTCGTTGACGATTTCAGCGGCGTCCTTTTCGGTTTTTAACAATGCTTGAATTCCTGACATGATGGTGGATGAAGTATGGATTGGGTTTGTTCTCCTTTCGTTGAATATGCTCGGTGGTAGGTGCACGTCTGATACTCACTCACTCTACTCTACTCACTTTCTCTACTACTCACACTCACTACAAATGCTGATAGAACAATCTCTACTTAATAGAATTCTCTACTACAACACTACTAACACTCTACACTAACACTCTACACTAACACTCTACACTAATATAATACATTATCTACACTAATCATAGTACCCATTAGCCATATACCGCAACATATACTCGTCGATGTGACCTACCCCATCCTCATAATCCTCATCATCTCCCTCACCCTTTTTGGCACTAGGTGGACCTGGCTCAGGGTTCTCCTCATTGAAATCTTCATCATCTACAGCCGTTTCTTTCATTGCCGCAGTGGCGGCCGTTCTATCTTCATCATCTTCAGCTTGCATCAATGCCTGTTCGATATTTCCTTGTGCCATTGGTTTTTGGGGTCCTTGTCCTTCAGGCACCGAATCATTAACTAAATCTCGTACCGAAAACTTCCCAAAATAATCAGTAGTGAAATCCCCTTCTTGAATAACCACATTATCTAATTGTCTCTTTTGATTGGCCTTCTTTAAGATATTGGATTCTATAGTATGCTCAGACACAAATCTATAGATATGAACATCCCTCATTTGCCCAATTCTATGACACCGATCTTGACATTGTTTATCCATAGCAGGATTCCAATCTGAATCATAAAAGATCACGGTGTCTGCCCCAGTCAAATTGATCCCTAACCCACCAGATCTTGACGATAAGATAAACACAGGGATCTTGGGATCTCTATTAAACTTTTCCGTTAAAAGTTGTCTATCTTCAATCTTGGTGGCCCCATCAAGACGCAGATATCTGTACCCATGAATATTCAAGAATTGTTCAAGAATATCAAGAACTTTAGTCATTTGGGTAAAGATAAGGGCCCGATGGCCTTCACTAGTTAATTTCTGTAACAATTGATCAAGCTTTTGAAGTTTCCCACAATCGTATTGTAAAAGGGTTTTGTCTGGGAAGGCAATGGAAAGCTTGACTTGGGACTTATGGAATGGATTATCCAACCGATTTTCGGCTACTTCATTAGAAACTTGTTCCCGAATCTCTGGTGGGAACACATTTTCTTTCATATCCATGGAAACAACTTTTGGAGTCAACACGGAATAGTTTTCCACGGTTTCATCCATAATTGAAGTTCTCTTGTTTAAAGAAAGAATCATATCATTTAATACTGGACTGTCCACCCGTTCCTTTTTGGGCACGGTTACACTTTTAAGTAGTTTGAGTAATGACTCTCCATAAACCGGTTCTCTTTCACACCTTAAATCATTTAAATAAACCGCTTGTTCCAACCGGTCTTTTAAACTTAATTGCTGGGTTTTCTTTAAATTCGTATAGTAGTTCAAACAACTGTTTTCATGGTCTCCTTTGGACTCAACATTGATCAACCCATCCAATTCCAGAGCTTGAGTTTTCAATGAATGGCTTGAATTAAGGGCCTTGGTGGATTTGGCTATAAACATATTCATGTCATCTTTGGAAGTAATATCAAGATTCAAGACATCAAAAGCAATTTTCTTGAATTTATCTTCCAATAAAACATTCTTCTTCACCAAAGCATTCAATGCACTATATTCCCCAGGAACAGATGAGTTCATGGCGAGGGAGGTGACAATTGGTCTGACTTCAAATAAATCAGGGTGATTACACACTTTCCGCAATTGCATCAAACAGTTGATGATAGATAAAAAGCTTCCAGATGCTAACGTCTCCTTGGTTTTAGCCCGGGACATAAAGTCGTCATATAAAAACCGTTGTCTTTGGGAAAGTCTACAGTAGATAATATGTTCATATTTCCCTGGCATTTGCTTCTCCACATCTTTTTTCAATCTCCGCAAGATATATGGTCTTAACACTTGATGTAATCTCTTAACGGTGTTACGGGTATCTTCATCCATTCCTTTCATAGTACTTTCATTTTCATCAATAACATCACCTGTAGCATTACTGGCTTGTTCCAAAATATTATCCACTGGTTTCCCAAACCAGGTTTGAAAGTCTTCCAAATTAGCAAACCCTTCAGGCATGGCTCTATCAACCTTTGAAGATGGCATCAAAAAGTAAAGCAAAGACCAAAGCTCCATCAAGTTATTCTGAAGCGGCGTACCTGTTAACAATAATCTGTTCTCGGTGTTAAAGTTCAACAATGCTTTCCAACGAGTCGACCGGAAATTCTTAATGTTATGGGCTTCATCCAAAATCATATATCTCCATCTTCTCCGTTTGAATGACTGATGATCATGGACCACTAATTGATAAGAAGTGATACACACATGGAAAGCATTAGGTTTATTCCATCCTTTTCTCTTTTGAGCTCTTTGTTGAGGCGATCCATAATAAGTAAGTACTTTAAACCCCGGAGCGAATTTCTTGAATTCCATTTCCCAGTTAAGCATCACAGACGTAGGAACCACAATCAAATGTGGTCCCCAAATATGATACTCGGTGGCTAAATGTGACAATAAGGAAATGGTTTGGATGGTTTTACCCAACCCCATTTCATCTGCTAAGATCCCATTAGTGTCGTTACTGTACAAACTGGCTAACCAGTTGAGCCCTTCTTTTTGATATGGACGAAGATCTCCCCGTAACAAGGATGGGATAGGAACATCTCTAACCTTAGACCCATTGACCATTGTTTCTGGTAAGTCACTTTCCTTCTTCCCTTCCGCTTCAGCGCTATCGGATTTAGGGGTTTTGGGTTCATCTTCTTCATCAGTACTTGATAATCTATCATCATCAGATTGCTCCATAAACCCATCACCACCCACACTTTCGTCATCGGAATCGTTTTGATCATTTGTGCTCATCAAAGAAGCCAATCCATTTTCTTTGACGGGTTCTTCGGAGCCAGACTCTTCATCTTCAGAACTAGTAGTCTCATCAGAACTGGTTTCATCAGGAAGGGAAGACTCTTCATCAGATTCAGAATCCAACATCTTATCCTCTTTTGAGTTTAACTTCAGAATCAATTCTTTCTGCTCTTCAGTATACTCAAGAACCTTTTCTGGATCCACTTCATTATCATTCACTTGATTCCCATACAAAGCCGCCAACCCATTTCCAGGAGTTTCCATATCATCATCCAGATCCTCCAGATCTTGGTCAGAAGATGCATTAGTAAACTCATCATTAGAGGCCTCACTAATACTACTATACTTCTCTCTAAGTTTATCCACCGTCAAGTTGTCATCCATAGTATCGTCCACACTACTTTCAGAATCATTAGAACCCAGTCCTTCAGATTCTTCCCCGTTATCTTCGGTTTCGGTTCCGGCCGAAGATGTCCGGTTAAGTTGTTGTTCAAGAAGTTGTGTCGAATGCTGTAACATATTACTCAAATGCTCTCTACCTTTAATCTTTTTGAGTTCTTCTTCTTTCTGATCTTGAATATATTTGTACACTTTATGAGCTTGAGTCCATCTCTTCTTAACGGCTTGAACTGCCAACCTTCCAATCTTCTTTAAGGTTTGCTCCCGTTCTCGGGCAATTCTCTCTTTTTCTCCTCTCTTCCATCTGAAATGTTGGTCAATCATCCCGGCAATCTTTCTACTTCTTAATTGACGTTGTTTCCTAACTTGCTGGTGGATTCTTGCAAATGACGCCCCTTGGGATAATAAGTTATCTATATGAGTCGAAGATAGAACCCCTTGATTCTTAGGCACTAAAGAAAGAGTCGATCTAAATGGATCGGCTTCTTGTCTAGCATTTGTTTGAGGTAGAGCAAGTTTTCTCTTTTCAATCTTTTCTCCTTTGAGCTCAAGACTCTTTTCATGGACAACTTTTTGGTACAAGTTCTTCAAAAACACCTTTTGTTGGCGTAACACGTCATTATACTCGTCAACAGTATTATTATAATCAAGGTTTGCCGTATCATCTATTATAGCAGACTTGAAGCTTTGTTCGAGAAACTGTCTTAACTTATCCCCTACTTCTGGGGCCACTTCCATCCCGTCTTTTTTGGTCACGAGATTGATAGGAGTCACGTTGAAATCAATAACCTTCTGGTTTTCTTCATCTTGAATATTATCGGCTTTTGGAGGTCTCCACGCTGGAATATGAGATGGATGAGTGACTTTAGGCTCTGGAACCTTGAATTTGATATCTTTTAACTTGTAGGACGTGTCAATGACATCAATATCACTGGGGTACTCGATTTCAGTTAAAATCTCCTCTTCGACCTTGACTTTGGCTTCATCTTGCTCTTCATCGAATTCTTCAACTTCTTGCTTTATTGGTTTTCGAGTGGCTTTAGCTGGAGTTTTGGTCTTCCGTTTCGGTTTGATATCTTCCTCTTCTTCTTCTTCCTCGTCTTCCTCCTCTTCTTCCTCTTCTTCAGGTTCAGAGTCCTCCTCTTCTTCCTCCTCGACCACCTCATTAATTTGACTGATAAGACTCTCCTCGTGAACCTTACTATCTTCAAGTACAGACTCCTTAAACGGAAACTTTTCCAAAAGCTTCAGGTCCCGTTCTGCCAAAACCTTTTTCTGTAATCGTAACGGCAAATCGTCCAAATTTTCAGGCTCTTCACTAGGATCTAGCCAATTTAACTTATACCCAGTATCCTTAAGAAAGTACTCAAACAACTGGGGTTTGTCCTTATTATAACTGGCAAAGTCTTCGGGACGCCATTCGACGACAGACCCGTACTCTTTAAGTTGAAACAATTCATTTAACGTCATGTTATAATCAGTGATAAATTGTACTAATTGGTTTCTATTTGACTGATCCAATTTCTGTCTTTTACTACCACGACCATTGGTGCCATTAACAGACTCTCGTCTGACAACCGTTGGCTTGGTCCCGCTACTGGCTGCCCTAGAAGGAGCTTTTCGTTTGGAACTAGCCATTATTTCGGAGATTCTGTGTTACAGTTAGTTCTTGCCTTTGGGGTATTCGTTTTGAATTTCGCTACGCTCCGGTCGTGCGAGGGCCATTTTGCTAAGACGTGAAGAGATGAAGGGAGGAGGACAAGGACGAGTGACAAGGGAGGGAGATGGGACCAGTAACAAGAGACGGGGATGGAATAAGAGAAGACAGGTGACTAGACGGGATGTTTCAAAGGAGAGATAAACAAAAGGAGACGGGATAGAAAGAGTACGGAAGAGCAGCCCTAAGGGCAACTCTACGGTAAGGTGACTGTGTATTATACATGCAAACTATAGTCAATATGATTATTGGTTAATGAATTCGGCATTGGCGGCCTTATAAGATTCTGAATTGGCAAATAATGCTTTATCAGCTGGTAAGAATTCAATCTCTTTCTCAGCAGTAGTATCTGGTTTAACTTGATAGAACCCATCGTCTTCAGATTTACCAGAACCTAATTCTTTAGCTAACCCATTGAAAGGATAAGATCTAGGCATGGCCGGCTTTTCTGGGTTTAATTCAAAGTAATAAATGGCAGCTCCAAACCCAAAGAATAACGAGAAAAATATTCCATTATGGAGAAGAGCAGTTTTGTCAGAAACGGGTTGGAAATAATCTGGAGACCACATGTCATAATAATCGTCGTCGAAGTTCATTGGATCATTCAAGTTTCTTCTATTTTGTTGGTCATCATATTTGGCGTATGGATCTTTATTTTGAGCCAACTGAGGTGCTGGGTTTGGGTAATCTCCTAATTCGGGACGGTTTGGGTCGGTTAAAGTAATGATTCTCCCGGTGGTGTGTTCTGTGATGGTGCTTTTGGTGGTCAAGGTCCTAACCCCTTGTTTTAAAGCATTAGCTTGTCTAACTAATCTAAACATGGTATGGGTTTTTTGGTAGTATTAGTTGTTGATGGCTATCCAATAAAAATGTGCGAGTTTTTCATTAGGTACTGCTTATGTAAGCACACTAGAAAAAATTGGTCCTAGCGACTTTACTAGCCAAACTACAAGAGGTATTTTGTGTTGATTCTGTTGATCGTGTATTCTATGCAAGGTTATAGATTGATATACAAATAGTTTACATCTAGTTCTTTGGAGATTGAGGTTCTCCGAATTTTATGGTATTTATTGGTGATTTCTCTGATTTGGCATATTCCACAAGTCCACCATATCCGTCGACATTGCTGGTTCCAGTCTTGGTCAAGTAACTGACACTTAAATAAAGGGGAATGAATGCAAGTAAAACACTGGTGTTACGAATATTCCAATATTCATGTACTGGAGGTGGATTAGTGTTGAAGTTATATTTGTTGTTGAAGGTGGAGGGTTTAACGGACCCACTGGCGCCGCTGTTCATTCTTTTGAACGTTTGCAAGGTTCTTGGTCTAAACATGTTGTGATTCTGTGATGTAGTACAATTCCACTGTCTAGTTTGGCTAGGATTAGTGGTTAATGTCTATTTTGTCTATCTAATTCCTTAACGTTGTTTGGTCAATTTCTCGCACTTGAAAAAATTCTCAAATGGTAGGGACACGTATTTTGATATAAGAATGGCTGCTAAACAGCGGCTAAAATATTCCCAAACAACTACTGATGTCTAAACAAGATATGGAGACAACAATAGAGACAACAATGGATAAAACGGTGGATACCCCCGACGGGGTACTAGAGATCTTAGAGTGTAGTACTGGAAGTATATATCGCCAGGTGTATGGAGATAATGACCATTTACTAGAGAGCCCAACCCTCAAAGGATTCAGAAACTGTATTCCATTAAGGGCCCGAATTTTGAAGATTGGAAGGCAAGATGCTGAGTTTTTAATAACCCATCCAGGCATCTCGGCGGTGCACTTTATTGTGTGGCAGGTTTCATTTGACAAGAACACCGACCCATTGTATTATCTTAAAGATAATTCATTGAATGGCACCTATGTAAATGGGCATTTGGTGGGGAAAAATATGATTCGGGTATTAAATGAAGGTGATATCATCACCATTCCGTTTGCCATAAAGCTCAAGTTTAGTCAAGCCTTGGGAAAGGGCTCTTCTGATAGGTCTGGCGTTCACTTACTCAATAGTCACCCTAAAGTAAACTGGGAAATCTCTACTAAAGTTATCGGTCATGGATCATTTGGATCTATTTATGTGGCCTCCCGTAAGAATGACAAACTGAAGCATTATGCGGTTAAGATACTCCGGTGTCAAACACAGCTCAACCAAATGCCTCGTATCAAACAAGAAGCTGATATTCTCTTTAAACTTAACCATGTATGTGATACCACGTCTCTTCTGATGTAGTTTACTAACATCGTAGCCTAATATCATTAAGGTGTATCAGGCTCTTGTAGTTAAAGAGCATTTTTACATCTTTGAAGATTTGGTATGTGGAGGAGATCTCTTCTCATACTTAACAAATGGGTTATCGTTAAGAGCGATTCCCGAAACTGAAGCCATTATCATCAGTTTTCAATTACTAAAAGCATTGGATTACTTACACCAGCAAGGCATTGTCCATAGAGATTTGAAGTTAGATAATGTGTTGCTAGTAGCACCAATGCCTGGTACTAGGATTGTCCTTTGTGATTTTGGTATTGCTAAAATGCTTCCTAAACCTCATAGAAGAACAAATACAATAGTAGGAACTGTGGAGTACGCCGCTCCAGAGATCTTCAGCCCAATATTTCCAGGTCAAATTTCTGGTGATGATATGGGGTATGACTCCAAATGTGATATATGGTCTTTAGGAGTTATGGTCCATCTAATGTTAAGTGGGATCTCCCCATTCTACGCTGATAACGATCTGAATATTATTCAATCAGCCGCCAAAGGTACTTTACATTTCGATAGACCTCAATGGACCAAGGTCGGTAATATGGCTAAAAGCTTTGTAAAGAGAGCTCTTAACCCTCGGGTATCTGAACGGTTGAATGTCAAGCAGTGTTTTGATCATCCGTGGTTTGCTAGAAACATCGATGAGTTGAATAAGATATATGAGAAGATCATCGAGAAATAATCGCATTTTATCATATTACCATGTCATATTCTGATAGAAAAAGACCGTACGGTGGAGGACGAGGAGATTATCCTAGATACAATTCTGGAGGGTCTGGGCCCCAAGGTGGCCCTCAAGGTCGTTCCCAGGGTGGTTACTACCAAGAGAGAAACTATGATAGAAGTGGTAGAAGTAATGGAGATAGATACAATGGTGGTGGTGACAGATATAATGGTGGTGATAGGTATAATGGCAATGGAGGCTCAAAAGGAAACTATCGACCTTCTAATCCCAGAGGTGGGCAGGAGCCTCGAACTCAACTACAGCTCTGGATGGGAGATTTGGATTCTGATTGGGATGAAAACACCATTATTGGGTATTGGAATAGTGTAGGAGAATCGCCCATATCAGTAAAGCTTATACGAGAAAAGTCAGATTCTAGAAATATGGGAAAACCAAGATTCTGTTTTGTCACATTCCCAAACCAAGCATCACTTACGTCTGCATTTACAAAGAATGGAAGGCCCATCCCTGGCACCAATAAAAGATTTAAATTGAATCAAGCCTCGGGGTCTCAAGATAAACCTCAACCCAGAAGAGATAGAAAACAAGGAGATGAATCTTCTGCTATGGTGGACGATTTGGATTTACTGGTAACTGAATCTCAATTGTTCAATGAATTCAATTCTAAGTATCCTAATGTTGTACGACAAGTGAGAATTATGACAGATCCTACTACTGGAGGGTCACGAGGGTTTGGGTTTGTTAAGTTCAATTCAACTTCGGCCCAACAACTTGCAATAAAAGAAATGAATGGAGCTATCATAAATGGACAAGCCATAAAAGTCGGGTCCTCGGTGAGTGGATCTAATGCTTCAGATAAAGAAGTGATCAATAGTATGGTGGATGTTAGTAAGATTCAATTATCACGTCCACAGCCTGCATTGAACCAATATACCAATCCTCAAAACACCACCGTATCAGTAAAGGTATTAGCAGGAAGATTCACCGAAAAAGAACTAGAATGTCATTTTCTTAGTTTTGGTGATATCATTGTTCTTCGAATGGCCAAGGCCTTGGATTCTTGTGTGATCAGCTACAGGTTTAGAGAAGATGCAGAGAAGGCCATACTATTCATGAACCACATCATTATAAACGACACCGAATTAATAGTTAACTGGGGTAAACCCGATACCAATCCACTTAAAGGTGATATTCCAAAGTATTACGGCAATGGAGATTTAGTTCGCTTTGACACCTTAAGTCCTAATGAAGTTGAACAATGGAAACTTTCCGTTCATGAGCAATCAGAGCCATTATCTAAAGCCATATCTACTAGCTATACTATACCTGAAGACATATTATCTTCAATGTAAATTAATATATAGTGCGCAACCCAACTACGCTCTACATTTTTCAAGTATCATCAGTGTAAACTCTCAATGTTCCAGCTATCCTCTGTAATGTTACCCAGAAAGGAAACGAATGTGCCGATGTCACGAGGCGGGTCCAGTGCCCGGTTGAATCAGATGTTATCACCGAGCCAGTCCTCGTTCCCATCCACTCCAACCTCATACCAAATGTCTTCATTAAATCCTATACGATCAGTTTCCCGAATGCCACCAAAAGTAGACCAAGAGTTTGAAGACAAATTCAACCAACTAGATATCATCAAAGAGATTGTCAACTTCGAAACCCAATTGGCAGAACTTTCTCGAAAAGTCGGCTCCTTTGATGGGAATGGACTCCAGAATACTGTAAGTGCTTTACTTGAAAGTAACCAAGAAATATCTAATCACGTCTCCAAGCTAGAGAAACATAAGCAGTTGGGTGAAACTATCGACACATTGGAAAAATCCAAAAATGAATTAGACACTAACTTCAAACAAGCATTGAAACAATTGATTAGTTATAGAACTGAATTAAAGAGTTTACCTTCATTACCTACAAAGAGTGATTCCATAGAAGAAGGTATCAGCACATTGGATGTAGATGAAGTGTTGAAGTATGGACTGAAACTTTCTAAATTCACCAAAGCTCCACCTTCAACAAATGCCTCTTTACAAATCCATCCAAATAATTTCATATGGCCTGCTGAGGATTCTTTGAGAAGAGGAATGATGGCTATGTGTTCCTTGAAGGGAGAGGAAATAATACGAAAGGAATTAGGACTTGACGAACAACCAGAGCCTGAACCTGAGTCTGAAGCTAAACCAGTCACCGACACAAGTGGTGCTGAAAGTGATTCTAAACCTGAAACTAAACCAGAGAGAAGAAGTACTAGAGGAACTAGACGGAAAGTTGAAGAACCTGAAAAGCCAGCTCCAGCCCTTGACTTGGATCTTTTTGATCCTGAAAATGAAGACGATTCGGACTAATCATTGTATATTATTTAATAAACGGATATAACTTTTACTAGATTTACCTATTTCTTTGGACCAAACACTTCTTTAGGGTGGTTGAAAGAATTAGAAACGTATTCTCTACTCAAAACATTATCAAGTTCTAACTGTTTGGAGTATACTTGATCAGAATTCAAGTGAGATCTAACCAAATCAGCTAAACCATCAAGGAAAACTTCGTTCCCATTCATGGATTCAGCTCTTTTAACCTTTTCAGGGTAAAGAAGATCTTCAGTTAATTCGATATCTAATTCATGTAAGGTTTCAATATGGTCCGAAGTGAAAGCCACTGGAACCAACACGATCCCATCAATAGAATCTTCCTTTTCCAATTTCCCCACAATTTTAGCCGTTTGAGCTCCAAGCCAAGCTTTAGGCCCGACTTTAGACTGCCATACCACTCTATATGGATACTTGAAATCTAATTTTTCCATAATAGCATAAGCTGTGGCTGCTACTTCTGCCGAGTACGGATCACCTCTATTTACAATTTGCATTGGTAATGAGTGGGCAGAAAATAAAATCACCACGTTATGTTTATTATCAGCAGCGAATTCATTGACTTTTTGTTCAATATGAGCCTTGAAAGCATTGATAAACCCTTCGTTTTTAGGCCATCTATCAATAAATGACCATTCAATTGACCCTTCAGGATCTAATTCTTGTGATTTTCTATACAATTCATGCATGGAAGAACCACTGGTGGAAAACGAAAATTGGGGATATTGGGAAAACGCAACGGCTCTTTTGATCCCGTCAGCCTTCATCTTCTGTAATGTCTCTTCTGTCAATGGGTTAGCATACCGAAATGCCACGTATGGCTTGTGGGGTGCCGTGGCCGGGTTCGTCTTGTCTAAGATTTCACAGACTTTTTTAGACTGATACTCGGACCAATACCGAATTGGAGACCCGCCACCGATCTCTTCATAGTGGCTTTCAATCTGGGGAGTTCTTCTTTTAGCAATCCACTTAGCGGTGAACTCTTGGAATGGCCCTAGAGGAATTAAATCCTTGTCGCTGAAAAGTCGGTAAAGAAAATCATATGTTTCTTTAACAGTAGAAGGGCCCCCCATATTCATGAACACAACCCCAGTAGGAGCCTTCAGGGAATTATACCGTATAAACCGGTTGGTGATCCCATATACTCCTTTAGTAGACCCATAAAGTCCTCTTGTGGCTTTTAATAACATCGTGATCTAAAAAGAATCTGATAAATGTTAATTTGAGCAGCTTCAGCCTTTATATATTGCCGCGATTGCTGATTTTGACGACTTGCAGCAAAACTGCGGACGTGATGACGGAAGCTAGAGACAACGAATAATATACCAGAAATTATGAATTGAATGACTACACTATATAAGTTCAATCACGTTTGGTGGATTTAGGGTCTGTAGCCTTTTGGTCTGCGGTGGCCTTGATGTCTTCTTTGGTGGCCTTGACTTTTTCGACAATATCTTGTTTGTTGGTTGCAAATATTCCGTTGATTTCTCGGACAAAATTATTATAAGCATCTCGTAACTCATCAGTTTTATTATTTCTCTTTTGGAACGATTTCCAGGCTTCAGCTAATTCTTGGATCTCTTCATCAATATCGGTTCCATTAAGATTCTCAAGATCATCTAATGCTGGAACTCCCAAGGATGGGGAATCCACAAGGTCTCTATCTTTGGAAATATATGAATTTAGTACTTTTATGACTTTTTCAGATTCCATCCGATTCAAATGTCCTGGAACAGGCTCAGGTTTATCATGCGACATATGGTACTTATTAAAAAAGGCAATTACTTGTTTACTCCAAGGCCCTCTGAAGAAACCAAAGGTTACTCCACATACTATTAATAAATAGAAATTCACGGTAGACCAACAGTAGACAGATTTTTTAAAGTCTAAAATCACAAATGGTTGAGTAAGGAACCCAAATGATGACTGGTTACAAACATAACATATGACATCATAAATTGGTTTATACTTGGACTTGTTCCCATCTTTATCAATAAATATAGGTCTCAAGTTCTTACGGTATATTTTCCCAAGGGTTTGTAATAAAGCTCCAAGGATGAAGGTCATATAGTAACCAGGTCTAGTACCATGCCAGAACGCACTCGTAGCAAAAGTAGCCACGGTACTCTTGAACCCGGGTTTTCTTCCCTTTTTAGCTAATCTTAAATACACATAATTCTTTAACCATTTATTGGTATTCATATTCCATGCTTCCAAACAAGTGTGAACATTTTGACCTAATTCAAACGTTATGGTATCGATATTTTGTACCCGATCCCATCTAAATTTATTAGCCACACTATCATACCCATTGTATCCGATACCACAAAGAATACAAGACCCTTCAGCAATTGTCCAGATCGCATAATATTTCAACCGGTGCATGAAACTCAATGCCCACATATAATTAATCCGGTATAATATATTATGAGACTTAACAAACGATTCATCAAACATGTGATCCATCGAAATGTATTTAGGGATTTGTACAAAAAGAAAAGCCCAAAAGAACCCTTGTAAAGTTCTAGTCAAAGCGGGGATTCCACTTCTTGGAATTCTTCTCTTTCTCTTACCGGGTCTTCTTGATTCTGGAACATCTTCAAATAAAGTATTGTGAATGAACCGATCATAATCAGCATAATCAAACGCTGGACCGGTTAATAATGACGCATAGAAGAAACAATAACCTAAGAATGGTAACAAATTAGGATGTTTTTTAATGACTCTGGTTCGGGTATAAGCCGTCAACGTTTCTTTAGGCATTCTAGCATCATGAACATTCCAACCAAACGCCGAAAGTTTCATCACCATCACCATTAATGCCCCAGATATATCAATTACCGTTGGATCATAGACTTGGAAAAACTGTTCGTTCAAATGATGATAGCACAAATGGGTCATCAAAAACACAAAATTCACCCATGGCATATTGTCAGTCCTCAAGTACCGAGTGATGAAGTAACACCCTAAAGATGAAAACAAAAGAGTGGCCAAACCTCTGTATAATTCAAGAATCCCAAAGATATAAAATGATGATACCAGAACAATGTAAACGTTTCTCAAGGTATAGTTATGATCGGGAAGTCTTTTGAAGATCCCACTGAAGGGGAAAGATAACAATGCACAGATTAAGATCTTAAGGTTGGCCAGGTCGAGTCCTGACACCTCCAGCAACCCATCAATTTGGCCTTGGATCCAATTGAGTCTCATTGCTATTAGCCTTGTTTGGTGAGAAAATATTCCTGACGTATTGGAATTTCGGTGAGCTTGACATGTTATGAGAATTCAATTTGTCTGGGGAACAGATGACATAAAATATACCATGTGGTTACTAGATTCTATGACATTATGATACATATGATACACTAATCTAACTACTGGCTTCTACTTCCACCATCTTATACCCCTCCTCCAATGCCTTGGTGATATTCTCATTCTTATATGGAATAGACTGTAACACAAAGGCAATATCGTTCCATTGGTCGCTGTTTTGGGTTTTGGTTAATCTTACCAATAACTTCTCTGATAATTGCTTCTGGTGTTTCTCCTTTTCAATGAAACTTACAAGGAACTTAACAATCCGTTTCATGGCGTCTTTCTCTAATGTTTTATCATTCGATAACCCACTAAAAATATCAATGAATCCATTATAAATAGCATTATCTTTAGTAGCCAATTCGGTGAAAAATAATTTACACATATCACTAATACCTTGATCTTCATTCTCAAGACATTTGGCCATGGATGAAAGTTGTCCCTTGACTTTAACTTGTCCCGCAAGAATCAAAAACGTTACTGTCATTAAACAAGTTCTTTGAACCATAATATTCTTATCGGTAAGACGACGATATAAGAAATCGGTGTTTTCATCAACAAGATTATTAAAACAAACAGCCATATCACCAAGTCCAAGAACACAATTGGATCTGATCACGGGATCTGGTGATCTTTCCATGATGGTGATAAGTAATGGCAAATGTTCTTCACAGAACCGGGATGAAATACACATAAGTTTGACCATACAAAGAACTGCCGACCGTTGAAGCGTCACACTATCATAGGAATTATTATTAGAACAGATTTCTTTGATGATTGGTCCAAACCTTGCCAATAAAGAATTGTCACCATAAAGTAATTCCTTTTCTTTAATATAAATAATGGCATCGGTGAAATCATCTTCACTTGTTCCTCCAATCATTTCCAATTCATTTTCATCCCCATCAGCTTTATTGGCACCTCCTTTCTTAGCTTCAGTATCATGTTTTTTCTTTTTGAAAAAAGTTTCAAGCTTCTCAAGATACACTATTGTCTTGATAGCTACATGACCAACCACAAAGAGTAATTGGGATAAAGAATATACTTTAGTAGGGGAATTTTCGGTATTTTTGAAAAGTTCCACAGACCTCAAGTTAATGATTTTAGTACATACTTTATCAGGTTCATTAGATACTCGGAATATAGCGGCTATGGCTTGTTCAGCAACTGAATACCACCCAGGATCTTCATTATGAGTCAATAAAAATGTACTGAGTTTTTCAATAATTTCATCTTCTCGGTCCACTTTATAGAAAGTTGTGTCTTTGCTTTTGGATAAAGTGGGGACAATTCTTTGTAAGACAATACAACTGTATTTACAGAGACCAAGATCATTGTAACTTTCAAGGTCTAACCCCACCGAAAGAAGAGAATCAAGTCCTCCTAGAACTATCTGATAATCAGCCAATGAAAGCATCCCAAGAATAATAATAGCTCCACGTCTTTGATCTTTAGATGATTCTATTTGGTCAGCAGGAATCAGGTTGGGATTTCTTCCAAAGATTTGCCAAAGCACTGAAATCACTTCGTGAGCTATCATCTTTTCATTGTACATCATACAAAGTAACTTTTCAAATGATGCCAAATCAGCAAGTGATGAAGAAAGAGTTATACTAATCAAATTCTTCGTTATGTATGTGGATTTTTGTACTACCGTCACATCATCTGGAGCAGTTAAGAATAATTCCCGGTAACAGTCAACAAGGTGGGAAGCAATTGATTTTCCTTCATCAGAAGAACCTTTCATCCATACTAAATGAAGCATTTTTCTAATTCCAATAGAAGCATTTTCAACTCCAAACGCATCAGCAAGAACTAAAAAGTCCATAGATTCCAAAACCTCATTTCTATTTTTGGAAAACAATAAGCCTGAAATCATTTCTACACCGGTTTGGATTGTTTCAATGAAGGCAACGGCATCTTCATAGTATTGGGCTGTTAATTTGGCTTTGACTAAGACATTGGCATCAGGCAAGTCTCCTTGTTCTAGCATTGAAGCATTCATGTCTTCCACTTCCTTCTCTTCATCCATGTCTTCTTCTTCTTCATTGTTTTGTTCACCTTCTTCATCGCCTTCACCTTCTTCATCCTTTTCGTCAACGTCCATATCATCATTATCGTTATCTTCGTTATCTTCGTTATCCTCGTCCTTGGCTTCGTCGTTCTCAACTGGAGTAGGAAGGTACTGGGCCAATGTCTCATTAGCCTCATCAGACCTCTTCTTCCACTTACTATACGAAAGTTGAGTTCCATGAATTGATGCAAAAGGATGGTTTAATACCAATTTAGACATTAACTTTATAGTATTTCTTCTCACCAAAGTACTTCTATCTTCTAAAGACCTTACTGCCAAAGCCATAATAATTTGTCTTCTTCTGGAAAACTTGACATCAAGACTACATATCTTATTCAAAGCTTGAATGGCCTTGGTTCTGACATATGGGTTTTGGTCTAGTAATCTTTCTTGAAGTAAATCAATCAAACTTTCTATCTGGTGATCCCCTTTTTCTGACCGATTGATAGCATCTTCATTAGCCAGGTTTTGGTACTCAGAGTCTGATTTAATAATATCAACCACGATATTCCCACAGGATTCCACCACAGAACATCTTAAAGTCTGATTACTATTATCCAATAATTGAGCAATAGAAGCCATTTGTTTTAAAATCAATCTAGGACTCAATTGGGATAAACTCACAAGGAAATCAGAAATGGATCTAGGCCCATTACTATCATTAGAATTAAATTCAATTTGTGATACTTCTCTTAAAACTTCTTCAGTCAAACTTCCGTAGTCATACTCGGTATCAAGCATATGAAGCAAATCCCCCATATAAGAAGGCAAATGAACAAAGTAAGTCAAAGATTGAATTATGGAATTTTGAATGGTAGACCCATGGTTATGGGATTTCACCATCATACAAATACACCTAAACATAGGGATTCTAATGGATTGGATCTTCATTCTTTCAGGGATTTCCATCAAATGGAACAATGGTCGGTTGAATAATTCAAGAAAAGATGCTTTTTCAGGGGTGGTCACAAAGATCTTGGAAACATCTGTTTTTAACCCTGTCTCTACGGCCTCCAAAAGGTCCAGAACTTGGATTTGATTGGCCTTCCACTCGGCCTGTAGCCCGGTATTATTCTTGGATTTGGCCAGGACGGAAATCCCACTGAAATCTTCTTTACCAAGGATGGTAAATAACACAAACATGATATATCCATACTTTTCCAAGGTGATTTTGAATTGAGGAATGGAATCAATGAAGTCTCCAGAGTCCAAGGTGGCCTGGATGTTGGAGCAAATCGACTTGAATGATGACGCCATGAGGTAGGAGAATTGTTTACGCTGACTTAAGTTAAGACCTTTGAATCCATGGGCTAATTCTATGACATCTTCAAAGAGCTCTGTGTTGTAGGAAAGGGAGTCAGGATTGTTGGCGAGATTGTTGGTGACATTCTCTAGTTTGAAGGCCAGGTCGGCGACCTCCTCGTCTGATACCTTGTCTATATCAAAGCTGTTGAAGTAGCTTGTAAGGGTGAAGTCTGACATCAGTAGTGACAAGTCTTTGGTGTAGATCAATGTTAGTACGCGATTGTTTATTTTGATCTATATGGTAAGCGCACGACAATAAATTACTACTACTAGCTCAGTCACTAGTACTCAGTAAGTGTTAGTTATAGTACTGGCCTACTGCTCTACTGGTCTGACCTACTGGTGGTCTACTGGTTCTATCTTTTGTACGATCATATATTACACGCCTAGTCCCTCAACTTGGAATACCCCTTGACTATGGCTTTATCTACCCCCATTCTCTCATCTTCAATGGCCGCTAAGAGATCTTTCATGGTTACTGCTTGAGATATCCTCGTGTTATTAAGCCTTATCCCATTTTCTCCTCGTACCGCAAGAAGATGACTTCTTCTGGCTTGTGAATCTTTATCATTTGTAGGGGTATCGGCTCCAGCACTAGCTCCATTACCTGAAGTCATCCAAGAATACTTTTTTCTTCCGGGATTCATAGTCATCATGGCCGCCGTGGCATTGGCAGCTTTATGTAATGTTTCATCAGCTCCTGCCTTACCGGCTTCATCTTTACCATTTTCATCTGGCTTTTCTAACCCTAATGCAATTCTTCTTTCTACCCGACGTTCTTCCAATTCACGATGTCTTCTAGCAAGATTTCGTAATTCTTGATGAATATCAGACGTTTTAGAATTGGTGGTTTTGGCCTTCCCTATAGGTTGAGACCGTTGCCGATGTTGGGACATCATAAGTGTTTTGGTAACCATATCAGACATCCATTTTTCACAGGCTCCCGACATTAGTTCTAACAATTCAACGTCTTGTAAGAAGTTTTGCATTACTCCATTTTCTTTGGCCAGTCTATGCATGAATGTGGCTACATGGTAAGGGTTTAGGAAATGACTAGCCAATTTTTGGTTATAGGAATATTGGGCTGGCATGGGGTTTTGTCTCATTCTGTTCAATCGTTGTTGGGTCAAAAGTTCTTCTTCTTGGTGGATATCCACTCCAGCAGCTGCCAAAGCATCATTTAATTTGGTAGGATCATTACTATGGAGATTTGTTGCTGGGGCACTTTGTGGTTGTCCAGCTTGACTTTGACTAGATTGTTGCGACATCGGCACTTGGAGGTTGGAAGGATACCTCATGTTTGGCATCTTGATATCGGGAGTGGCAGCTCTACTTCCTCCTTCCGGCGTGGCCACCGTGGCATCCACAGAGTCCAATAATTCGTCGGGTAAGTTGTTGAAGTCGATATTGCCCATATCGAAGCCTGGGTTAGTACTAGGCATTTGTGTATTGAGAAGTTCATCTAGATCATCAGTAAGAAGATCAGCTTCTTCTGTCTTGACTCTTTTTGCCGGCTCAGCCAGCGCTTCTGCTGCTCTTTTGCCTGACATTGATGAATGGAGGGATTGTAAGATTGTCAATGGTTTTGGTGCTGGTGGGTTTGATAGTTGAAGGCGCGCGCAGGTCACGTGATCCCTAGCGACTGAAAAATTGTGATGGGCATCGCAGATTGAAAAGAGAAGAGCTAGAGAAGAGTTAATACTAGACTGACTACGTCAAGACTATAAGAACAAGCAAAAGTCCAGAAGATGTCATCGAAGAAAGCAGCTATACCCTTTGAAGGAACACAAAGTTTCCGGTTCCGTTTAGTAATGGCCACCTTAGCAGGAACCCCCATTAAAATATCAAAGATAAGATCAGAAGAATTAAATCCTGGGTTAAAAGATTATGAAGTGTCGTTTCTTCGGTTACTAGAAGCCGTCACCAATGGATCCCAAATAGAAATCTCTTATACGGGGACCACGGTAATTTTCCGGCCCGGGATTATTACTGGAGGAGAATTAACTCATAATTGTCCTAATGGGAAACCTATAAGTTATTTCCTTGAACCCATGTTATACCTTGCTCCATTTTCTAAGAAGAAGTTTTCGATAATATTCAAAGGGTTAACCTCTCTAGGGTCTGAGGATGTGGCTATAGATAGTTTAAAGTGGGGAATGTTACCACTTCTAGAGAAGTTTGGGGTAAGAGAAGTATCTATTCATATATTGAAAAAAGGAGCCCCACCATTAGGAGAAGGAGAAGTCCATCTAAGATGTAACTCGTTGATCCCTCAACCAATCACATTGCATGCTTTGGAATCACCAAAGATTAGTGCCATTCGAGGAGTGGCCCATTGTGCTAGAGTGTCTCCTTCAGTAGTTAACCGGATGATTGACAGAGCCCGGACTATTCTTCGTCCTACTGGAGTTGAAGTAAACATTTCAGCCGATGTATGGCGGGGAGAAAATAGTGGGAAGTCCCCAGGATTTGGTATGACTCTTGTTGCAGAACTGAAAAAAGGTTGGAGAATCTTTACTGATGGAGTAGGAACTCCTGGTGGTTTACCTGAAGATGTAGCAGAGCAGGTTTCATATGGTTTATTGAATGAATTGGCTACTAGTTGTGTGGTAGGATCTAATCAATTGAGATTGGCAGTTTGTTATATGACTATAGGGAAAGAAGATGTGGGACGACTTAGAATTCATAAGGACCAAATTAATGAAGAATTTGTTTCGAATCTTAGAGACATTAAGGCCATCTTTGGCACTGAAGGGTACTTGAAAGAAGAAGAACAAGATTATATTCTCTCAATGAAGGGGGTAGGCTTTACCAATGCCTCCAAGAAAATTGCATAACCTTCTATTTAGAGACTCTAATAGATCTAATATATATTACTATACTACCAGAAAGAACACCAACCAATAAAGTGTTGGCACAAATTCTCAACACTAGTAGCCTGCTGAATAAGTTTATCAACTTGATTAGGCACTTCCAACTTCTGAAGTCGTTTAATATCATTCCCAGTTAACTTATCAGTGATTCTCTTTAACACAAGTGCAGCTCTAGCATTTCTAATTTCCAATTCGTTTTGTTTGTTCAACCTTATAGCTTCTTGTTCATCGATTTGACCCTTTCTCAAGAGTTCACCTGTATTAACCTGGTTAACTTTAATACCAGTGGCTTCAGTAACGGCTTTTGTAGGGAAATCAAACCCCCAATTGATTAATGGATCATAGGCAAATGCTTCCAAGATAGCCATAAGAGATTCTTTATTATCTCTCAAGACTCTCATCACATGTTCACAAGTGATTCTAAATGACCCTTCAATCCCACTGACTTCCATGGCATAGTTTAACATTCTAGTCAATCTGAACGGAACTTTTTCAGGATACTTTTCTCTAAGAACTGCCGCTTCAAAACAATCCCCGAAATCAATATGGATTACCTTCCCGGTATTTCTATCCATCATCAAGTTAGATGGATGCCGGTCTCCTAATCCAAGAATATATCCTACCATCGACATCACCGCTAAAGATCGAGTATAAGTAGTTCTCCGGTCTAACCAAGCTTCAGAAGATTTGGATTTTAACCAAAGAACCTTATATAAATCTTGACCTCTAGTGTTATCAAGAGCTCCTGTGAACACTTCCACTTTTTGAAGTAATGTCAAACTATCATAATCAGGAGCCATTTGAAGCATGATTCTATGTTCAATGTTAAGTAATATCTTTCTTGATTCTCTATATTCTCTGATCAAGACATGGAAAGTATCACTATTAGGAACCCAACCTAATAATCCCACCTTTGGTGATAAGGGTATAGCCGCAAACCGTTGAATATCCAAATGTCTCTTGAAACATTCAGGATCATTGACAAGTAAAGTGTTGACCAACCCAAACAACTGCATCACAAGGTTATCTTGTCTAATATCTTCGTGTCCCTTAAGACAGTAGTAATGACTTTTACCATCACTACCTCTTATATTGACTTTTCTAGGTCTTTGTTTAGAAGATATCACTGACATGGTAGGATCAAAGCTGGAAATTTGGACAATCGGTTGACCAGCTTGGTAAGTTCCTGGAACTGCCAATTCAAGATCATTGGATACTTCTAATTTAGGAGAAACATATTGTAATTCCAAACTGGATAATTGTGGAAGTTGTCTACTGATCCGACGGAACACGTTATAATAAATATCCCAAGCTTGATTCAAATTGGTGATATCTTTAGTTCTTCTGAAATTCAACACCCATTCATAAGCATCTGCTAATTCTCGACCAAAAGCATTGGCAAATGAAGATTCTCTCATGGTTTCAGGACCTTTCTGAAGCATCAAGTGTAAAGGTTCCAACACTTCAAACATCTTTTCAGTGTTATGTTCACCAAAGAATAACCGAGAAGCATCTTCTAATCCTTCGTACCATTGTTCATGCCATAAGACTGCCACTTTAATAAGCTCGTGACTCACAAGCTCTGATTGTTCCACCAAAGAAGGAGAATGGATTCTCATTTTATCAATAATAGAAAGAGCGGCTTTCTTTCTGCTAACAGACTCAGAAGTAACTGCCACTGCCAAGGGGTATACCAAAGCTTGAGGGTGAGCTTTACCAAGGTCACTCAATAAACCAAATAATGACCTACTAACAACTTGATTAGGCTGGTGGATCCGGGAGATCAATTGTGGAATGACTTCCAACCAAGTATCGATTTTCACCATATTAAACCCTTCAGTTATGGCCAGAGCCGCATCTGGAATACCACCAAAGTTGAACCATAAAGTTAACAATCTCAAAGTATCTTGAAGGGAATTGGAACTAGAAAGAGCAATCGAATGGAAGAACCCTTTGATGGATGGCACCACATGCCGTTGAATGGCTTCCATTGGGATCGTGGTAGCTTTACTTTGCTCCATTGCCATGGTTCCATTAGATTCTTCTATTTCTTCCAACTGCTCTGTCAGTTCAGGTCTCTTTACTTCACTAACACTATTCTGGGTCGTGAACGAAGATATTACCTCAAAGTTTGCAAGAGCCCAATTGTGCCAGGCCTTATACCATTTATCATCAAAGTGAGTAGCTAATAAGTAAGCCCCTAAGATGATTTCTGAAGTTTCTGATTTCCAGTTACTGTTCAAAGCGATTTGCCATTCCCCTTGTTTCAAGAAACATCTGGCCAATAGTTTGGTATAATCTTCCACATGTTTAGGAATACCTGGACCTTCAGATGGTAAAGGTTGAGTGATAAGATCATTAGGATTTAACCCCAAATCTTGGGACATTCTGGTGGTAAAGTCCACTAAATGCCGTAACGCTTCTCTCTGTTGCCCTTTGGCCCACATATACTTCAATTGAGCGTAAACCACTTGTGGTGGTGCCCGTGATGGGTTTTCTTGAGACCCTTCTTCTAATAAAGAGTTCAAAGATTTCTCGGCCAAGTTGAGTCTTCCAGACTTTCTACACAAATTGGCAAACTTAATCCACATATCCATATCTTGTTTGGGTTTAATGACCAAGGCTCTAACCTTGAGCATTCTTTGCCAGATATCAACATTTCTCTGACACCCTAAAAGCCTAGTGTTCCAAGTCCGTCTCATAACAGACCGTTTTTCAGATCCTTGAGGAAGACATTTATACTTGATGATTTCTTCTAGTTCCGCCAACATTTGAACCCGAACTACTACCCCATAGGCTCTGTTGTAACTTTCACTAACTAGCGCCGTAATCTCAGTGACTAACAAATCTCTGGCTTTAAGAATATGATTGGAAGCATCTTCAAAGTTGTTCCGATGAAGACTTAAAATGGCATTGAAAAACGCTTTATCAGGAGATTCTTGTTTCATTACCTTGATATAGTCTTCCATTCGATCCCATTGACCCAATCCCCATGCGGCAGCTGCTGCCAATGGAGAGATATTACGCTTAATCTCGCTAGAGGAATTAAACCATTTTCCCTGAGCGATTTCAGATAATTGTTCCCATTCTCCTAAAGCATGAAGACATCTCATTTTCCCTAAGGTGATTTCAATGTTTTCCGGTTCTGTCTGTTCTCTATCATTGTAAGCCCGAAGAGCATCGTCCCACCGTTGTAACTTTTCAAACCAAGTTTCTTTAAGTTGAAGATCGTGATGTAATTGAGCATGTTTCAAGATCCCCACTGCTGCATCAGATTGCTGTAATTGGTTGTTAATAGATATCAACGATTCAATAGTAGGAGTAGTAGGCTCTTCATAGAATTCCAATTCTTTGTAATGAAGAGATTTGGCATAAGCATGACACCGTTGAGCGTATTGTCCTAATGTGGTGATGGCGATAGGTAAAGATTTATCATCATGTTCCATAAACTCTGCGAGATTCAATAAGATCTGGTGGATTTCTGGTGGATTGTTAGGAGACGATAAGGCAATACACAACGATTCGACCAATTCCTCTTGGTTTTGGGAGTATAATTCATTCCAACAACTGGCGAAACTGGCATTAAATAAGTCCTTGGCCAACGGGTAGTAATCAGTCGCTAACGGAGCACAAGCACGGATAGCATGAGAAGGACTGTGTCTTAAAAGTTCTTTACTTAATTTAGCAATCCATTCCAGCCAATCTTCTCTAGTTCTGTGTTGGCTAGGATCCCATACTGACTTTAAAGCCGCCTGGTTGAAGGCCAATTTCTTAAGCAGAATATCACTACTAGGCATATCGAAATGGCTCATATGAAGATCATTATCTTTATAGAACCCTAACTGAGTAGGAAGTGGATCACCATTGATCAATTTGCTGACAAGCGAATCAAATTCTGGAGTGTGGATTGAATTATCAATCAAAACCTTCTTTATCGAGGGAATGAATACACTGAACTCAGTGCCAAGTTGAAGGAGTAAGTAACAGAATGTTTGCATGGTACTAACCCTAAGTTCTACAATGTTCTGTTTCAATACCCGAATAAGAGGATGGATGATTCTGGAAGCCATATCACTGAGAAGGACATTCTTCGACATTCTTCCAATAGATTCTATGGCTGCTTTTCTTAAAATCAATGGACCATTCTCAAACATCTTCACAATACTTGGAATGATAATATGAACGTATTCTTCGATGTTGCTTTTGAAAATCACAAAACATTTCAACACGTGAAGAGTAGTATCACGAGTCTCTGAGGTTTCTTTCTCAAACACATTCAAGAGCAAGGTTAATACTTCTGGCAAGTACATTTTAAACTCTCCATCAAGGGCTCTGGAGATTGATTCAATAAGGTTGATGATAATGATGGCAATGTTATTTTCATCATTTATGTTGAAAAACTCTTTGATAACTCCAAGAATCTCCGGTAAAAATGGTCTTATATGCTGTTTAACAATGAGAATCAAAGCCCCTAATTGTTGGAAGTAAAACTTCTTCATGGCTGGCTCACATGAATGCATCACGTTAATGATTCCAGGAATGATCTGAGGGAGGAAAGAAACACATCTGAGTCCTAAGGTTTGGAAAATATACATGATAGCTTGGATGACTTTACTATGGTGAACTTTCAAAGATGGATCTTTTAAAATCTTCATCAAATTAGTTATGGCCACTGTAGGGTAATATTCATCATTAGAAGGAGACATTCCTTGCATTAAAAGGGCCACATCGATAGGAGGAGCATTTTGTTCAGCAGAAATCGTACTTTTAGAATTCTGTTGCTCGACTTCCCGATGTTTATATGGATCAAGGGCCCCTAAAATCCCAAGTAATCTGACAGTTTCTCTTCGAATAGTAGGAGAAATCTCCAGCTTTAATAAATTGACCAACATTCCCAATAATTGAGGGTAGTCAAGAAGTGGTTGGATCACATACCCCGAAGAACTGGCTAATTGACCTAAAGCCTTTAAAGCAGCATCTCTTTTATACGAAGAACTTTGATCTTGAAAAGTTTCAATAATTAATGGCATTAACTCAGGGATGAATGGTTTAAGATCTTCTCCTCCAACAATAGAAAGTTCCCCAAGACACTTAATAGCACTAGCAGCCACTGAAGACTTTGAATCTTTGGCTTTAGGAAGAAGGGCTTCGACAATAGGTTTAACATAGGGCCGAGTTAAATCCTTGGACTTTGCAATTAATAAAGAAAGCAAAGTAGCACTTTCTTCCTTCTTTCTGCTGGCAGTAGAATATTCAAGCCGGGATAATAATTGAATCAACGTTTTCCGTAATGATGGCACGATATATGCTGGGTTTATAGAAGAAAGACGGCCCAAAAGCGTGATGGCCACCTTCCGGACGCTGAACACTTCATCATTCAACGCTATAAATAACAACCGAAGATTGTCTGGTTGAGACAATTGAGGATCAAAACATCCTGCATTGCTTATGCTAGTTAACCCTTCTAATCTAATTTCAGGGTTAGGGTCAGTTATGGAGATAGAAAGAAGTTTATCCAACACTTCATTGACGGCATTCAAAGCATTGACACTGACTTGATGACAGATTGGATCGTTAATAAAGATCTCACATGACGCAATAACTGCGGTTTGTCTGACTTTTGGAATGGGATGTTCCAAGTATGTAATGGTACAATATCTTACAAACTCATTTAATTGGTAACCTTCAAACTTGAAAAACACGAGCATTTCTAATGCTTGAACTAAGATATCACTTTCATGATGTTCATGGAGTTCAGGATTATTCAAAATACTATTGATGCTCATTCCGGTGTCTCTAGAAATCATTATCAATCGGTAGTCCTTAGCCAAGGCTTCATTCATTTTGGTGGTACTATAAGGAGACCCTGGAGGTTGAAAAATCACCCCAGATAATACCAAACTCAATAAGTTCAAAAGTTTGGTATTGATGACATTTGTTAGCACTGGAATGTTAGTGATCAAAGTCTGTAACACATTTTGCATGTGTTTCGATAATGAACAATTACTAAACATCATATCCAAAATATCTCTTTGTAAATGCTTTGTAAGGGCAGGACCTACCGAGGTCGATAATTTTCCAATACAATCAAAAATCGCTGGCTCTGTATCTTTCCTGCTGGATTTATACTTGGAAGATAATGACACACTAGTAGATAACCCAACTGGGGACTGATTATTCATAAATGGATTATCTGAGGTGGAATTTGAAGAAACAGCATTGGAAAGAATCAGCTGGATCCCAGAGTTGGTAGGATAAGATAACCCTTCTCTGATATTATCTAGAATTGCATCCAAATATGTAGCCATTTGATTGCCTACCTCCAAAGCTATGGACCCTATACTGGTAAAAATACTACTTTTATCAATACTAGCAGCTTCACCATACTGGTTTTTAAGTTTTTTCAATTGGGATAAGTAGTAATATAATGTCTTGTGTAAGTATTTCTCCACAAACAAATCAGGTTTAACCCGACAAATAAGTGGGAAGATATTGGTTAATTCTTGTCTTATAATGGCTTTCTTATGGTTTTTATATAACATGGTGTTTTCATAAAGAATATCAAACTTGGACACAATATAAGGGTCTGTATGGTACTTTAGTAACTCTCTATATACCAATAAAGACCCATGGATTGCTTCATTAGATTGCGAAGATACGCCATTAGAAGGAATGATATTATAACTAGACTCGCCATTGACCCCGGAATGGTCCGACCCATCACCAGGTTTCAGGGTTTCATTCAATACCTTACAAGCCAGATCAATAAATGCTTTTATCCAAAACCTTCTACCATTGACATCTCTATCGTATATGATTTGCATACATCTTTGTAAGCACACAGCAGCATCCACCCGGATATCAAGTTTTGGATCCTTCAACTGAGTCCATAATTGTTCTAATGCTTGATTAACAAAGTTAAAGAACAAATTAGGAGAGTTCTCCGCCAAAGCATTTAACATTAAAATGGCCGTATGTCTTCTGTGATCATGTTGTTTATTTTCATTCTGGAGCCATTCTATGGCTTTATTGGCTTCATATTCCACAAAATCTCCCGTCAAAGTCCCACCCGGTATCGCCAACTTCCCCAAAGTTTGAGTGGCTCTTTTCATGATGGCCAAGTCATTGGAAAGGGTTAAGGGGTATAAATAGTTGGAGAACCGGGCGGTTTTGGTGGCATTTTCTTCCCCGATTCCTGAATTGAAATCAATCAACGCATCGATGGCGGCTATTCCTCCAAACTTGCCGGCGTTATCGGAATGAAGGAGTTCAAAAATGGTTTTGTTGATATCGTTAATGTGTCGATTGAATTGTTCTACTGATAAATCTCGGGACACCGACTCAAGATGAGTTCTCAACTCAATGGCGTACCGAGTTCTTTCTTTGTCGTCTGTGGAATGGAGTCCCGCCACGATCTGACGGTACTCGATCCCATCTACGATCTGGGCTGGTGACACTGACATGGTGATGGTGAAATATCTTTTCGGAAGCTTATCAACTGCGCGCCTTTACTAATACCATACTAATGGTAGCTGAATGACCTGTTGGCTACTATACTATGGTGATACTATCTTGTGTACCATCTAGTGTACCATCTAGTGTGCTACTATGGTGATATCTAGTGCTATCTAGTGCATCTATTGTACTACACAGTCAGTCATATCTATTGGCTAATCTAAGGCACAGAGAATAAAGAAAAGTTTCTCACAATACTTGGCCCATATTCATCATAATCTTGTTTGGTGTAACAATAACTCTTAAACTCAGAGGTTTGAGCCAATAAAGATCCCCCAAACCACACGGCATTCCGTTGTCTTTTATGAGATATCACTTGAACATCAACCCCTGTACTTTTAACTCCACTCAATTGTTCACTTAATTCAATTCTTTCATTAACTAATGTCTTTAAATCTCTTTGAAGTCTTCTTCCGAAATCTTTAAACATGGTAGACCCTCCAGATAACACAATGTTTTTATATAATTTCTTACGAACATCAATTGGTGACGATTGAATCACTTGATCTACCACAGAAGGTAAGGGAGTCAAGTAATCAGAAGAACAAATTTCTGGGTTAAAAAAGATTTCTGGTGCCAAAAATCTTTCATATCCCACATCAACAGTATTGGTCTTATTTTTATCAGTGTATTCCACAATATATTGAGCAAATTTTTCTTCAGGATATTGGTCGAATTTACTAAATTCTTTAACAATATCTGGACATACATAACAGAATTGTTGTTTGATTTTTTCAGCAGTTTGTAAAGAAGTATCAGCTTCACCTCTATCTCTCAATAAAGATTGAATGAATGAAGTTATATCTCTTCCGGCCAAGGGAATGTTTTTGATGGCAGTTCCTATAACATACCCTTCAGCAACAGGAATCACATGAGTAACCCCATCCCCTGAATCAATAACTGTCCCAGTTAATGATCTATCTTGGACTTTAGAAGAAGTCCAAGAAGCGGCCAAAGCTAACACGGCTTGCACGGCAATATATAACCCGGCACAATTGAAGGATTCAAACATAATTTCAGCAGTGCTTTCTCTATTTTCAGGAGGGTTCAATGGAGGTTCAGTTAATAAGAAATAATGATCTTCTGGTTCACATCTTAAATACTTGAAAATCGAATTTTCCCATAATCGTTCCATATGATCCCAATTTTCCACTTGTCCGTGTCTCACCGGGTACGATAAACTGTAATTGGCCCCATTGGCGGCGTTTATAGCATCATCACCAATAAAGAAATCCAAATCTTCTAAACCTCTTTTCGACGCCAAAAACGATGTTTTAGAACCAGTCAGTTTATTAGTCTTCCCGGCAATAGTCGAGGTGGCAATGGTGGTAGGAAACACAAATGAGGGGGAATCATTCCCGGCGAACCCTAACTTGGTCAATCCAGTCCCATTGTCCATGACAACAGCTGGAGTTCCAATACTAGCCATGTTGGGTTAGATTGTTTTAGTACCGATATAAATGGGGTGAATTATCAGAAAATCCTGGTTTTTTTCTTCACTAGACCAATTGCTCTAAGGGTCTGTGATGTTCTGGTGTTCCTTCGGATGAATTGGTTACGCCAAAGTTTGTATTGACGGTATCGGCTGAAACGCTGGTGATTCAATGTTGAGTTGACGTTGAAAAGGGTGAGGGTGCGACTTTGCACGACAAATGAGAACTTGCTTCCAGTGCGCTATATTAAGTAAGAGTGAACTGAAGGTTAACGGTTTATATACGGTGCTAACTACTATATACTTGTGGTGGGATTAGTATTCATCTTTCCCACTGATAATCACATCGTTGATCTTAAGAATCATTCTACACAACTGCGTGGCCAACAATAACTGTTGCCTCTTCCCAATCAATGGATCTATAACAAATAATTGTTTCATATCATTAGTACCTTTACCCAAACAATCTACCCCTAAATTGGCAGATTTTTCATGAACTTGTTTGGATTTTAAGGTGGCTAAAACTTCAATGGAATTTAATCCACTGTTTTCTGCTAAGGTGGTGGGTATAGTATCTAAAGCAGCCGAGAAAGATCTAAAAGCATATTGATCAATACCTTTTCTTTGACTGGCAGCTTCACTAACTGCTAAAGAACATGCCAATTCAGCGGCCCCTCCTCCATATACAACTCTATTATCTCTGATTAAGTTTCTTACCACACAAATAGAATCATGTAAAGCTCTTACCCCTTCAGCAGAAATCATTTCATTGGATCCTCTTACAAATGCCGTCACGGCTTTAGTATTAGAACAATCTTCAATCACCAACATTCTATCTCTAGTAGTACCAAATTCCAATTCTCTAATGGTTCCAGCATGTCCTAATTTATCAGCACTTAAATCTTCGAATCTTGGAACAATACGCCCATTGGTAGCAATAGCTAAAAGTTCTAATTCAGAACCTCCAATCCATCTGATGGCATTAAGTCCATTGGCTAATAATAAATGATTAGCTTCATCATCAAACCCCCATTGACAAGCAACTACATTGGCCCCTGATCTTTTCACATGATCGATCATTTCTTGAAATTTCTTCTGTTCATATTCTTGAAGAACTTTAAATTCTTCTACAGATGAAATATCCAATTTATGTTTAGTTTTAGGTTTTGGTGGTTCAAATGGACAAGTTAAAATGGCAATTTTACAATCCTTGATTTCTTTAGGCATTTGAGGATGAGAAAAATCTTTATCTAATAACACCCCTTTAATTAATGAAGAATCTTCAATGGCTCCTCCTACTCTTCTTTCCATTTTAATTAATTCAAAATCAACATCTTTTCTTTCAAAATCAGCTACCGATAACACGGCTTCCACAGCTATTTTAGCGAAATGATCATGAGCTTTAGAAACAATCTTGGATCCTAACGAAGTTTTAGCAGACTTTAAAAGATTTGAATCAGTAGCTTCAGTACTAATATTAATTTCATCAGCTACTCTATCCAATTCATCTACAGCAATTTTACAGGCTTCATCAAACCCATTAGCAATTTTGATAGGATGGATCCCTTTTTCAATCAATTCTTCTGCTTGATCTAATAAAGCACTAGCTAATACAACCACTCCAGTGGTTCCATCCCCAATTTCATCATCTTGAGATCTGGATAATTCCACAAGTAATTTGGCAATTTCGTTATCTAAGTCCATTTGAGACAAAATGGTGGCCCCATCATTGGTGATAGTGATTTCTCCATCTTGACTAACTAAGATTTTATCTAAACCTCTTGGACCTAAAGAAGTTTTCACGATCGAAGCTACGGCTCTAGCAGCTAAAATGTGTGATTTGACGGCTTCAATCCCGTGTTTTCTTTGCTTTTTTCCCTGGTCCCGGACAATGATGAAGGGTCTCCCCATCTCGTCCTGAGCCACGATGGCGTTGGACATATCGGGCATTCCTGGTGCTTGCATCTTGGTTGGTGGTATTATAGATTACAAGGTTATATTGGCGTTCGCGTTGAAAATTTTTAGTGGCCAATTGGTCAGGTGACTGGGATCAGGTGAGTGGTGATGCTTATCTCAGCAGATATGACTATTACCAATTTTTCACCATTTCCCCATATTTAAACCATAAAAAGATAAAATTATGCTACAATTCCTCTCTAACGTGGATTTATATCTCCTACAACCCTATCTAATCAGGTCCCATAGTTAGTAGCACCAAACCCTCTCTAGTACTATTAAACTTCCCCATACTCATCGCGGAAAAAATGAAAAGTTTTTATACCTAAAACCATAATATGACCGACGAAATCGATATAGATACCGCCAGCTTAGAGCAGTTGAAAGAAGTTTTGATGAACCTTGATGGTCAGGTCAAACTTGCCAATCGGTTCAGAGCTTTATTCAATCTTAAGTGTATTGGCGAAGACACTACTAATCCAGATTCCCATAAAGCTATCGATTATATTGCTGAATGTTTCCAAGATAGTTCGGAATTATTGAAACATGAAGTGGCTTATGTTTTAGGACAAACCAAGGACTTATACGCTGCCAAACCTTTGAGAGCTTGTTTAACCGATGATAACCAACAAATTATGGTAAGACATGAAGCTGCTGAAGCCTTAGGAGCTTTAGGTGATGTGGATTCTTTAGAATTATTACAAGATTATTATAAAAATGACCCTGCCATTGAAATCAGACAAACTTGTGAATTGGCCATCGAAAGAATAAAATGGCAATTATCTGACAAATCCAAGTCTGAAGTCTTGGAAAAATCCTTGTATACTTCTATTGATCCAGCTCCTCCAATGCCAAATGATCAAGAAGCTAAAGTAGATAAATTACAAAAGAAATTGAATGACCAATCTGAATCTTTGTTTGAAAGATACAGAGCCATGTTTAGATTAAGAGATTTGGGTACTGAAGAAGCCTGTCATGCTCTTGCGTCAGGATTTGATGATCCATCCGCTTTATTTAAACACGAAATAGCGTATGTGTTTGGACAAATGTGTAATCCCGTGACGGTTCCAGCTCTTATCAAGGTTTTAAAAGATGAAAGAGAAGCAGGAATGGTTAGACATGAAGCTGCTGAAGCATTGGGTTCTATTGCTACCGATGAATGTTTACCAGTATTACAATCATTTCTTCAAGATAAAGAAAGAGTGGTTCGTGAATCTGCTGTGGTAGCTTTAGATATGTATGAAGGTTAAGATTTTTTTAAGTAGTTCGGGGAGGTTAATATATATTAATATTATTTTATTCACTTACACTATAATACAAGGAAATGGGATGCCGTATTGTCACTAATTATTGGTTCTAAATCTATGGCCACACTTAATACAAGTATAGAACACAGTGGCCCCTTCATCGGCAGATCTAAGTTGCAAAGTATGGTATTGCATTTCATCGTGGCCACATTGAGGACATTTTTCTTTAATGGTAGCCCCTTCATCTAAATCATCACTTTTCAATGAGGTTTTAACCGCAGACCGATTTAATTTTAACGTTGAAGGAAATGCTTCTTCAGCGGAGGTAGTTTCCACCTTTAAGTTAGCAAACTTGGAGGCGGGGTATGACTTGGAGCAGATCTTACAGTCGATGGTGTTACTGGATCCAATCTGGTCCAATAAGTTCCCACAATCAGTACAGAATATTAAAGATCCAACCACAGACATTGTTGTAGAGATTTTTTTGCGATGAGCTTCATTTCGCGGATAACTTAGTAGAGAGTGTATTTGGCGAGGGCAGAAGAGTTAGCAAGATAAAGAAGGTTTTGATGTTCTAGTGGACATTGGGGTAATGGTGTGTTGGATAGTGAATGTGCTGATTATAATACTTGTGGTGCCATAATACTTTTGGTGTGTTTTAGAATATTTCAAAATTTGATAGTCCTTGAAAAGTAAAATTTGCGATGGCTGCAAAAATTAGATATTCTATTGACTGCATCTATTCTATATAATCTTTATAAGTAGGTCTATTAATGGGATAAGCAGAGTTTATAGTAGAGTAAAAGTTCTTTCCCAACCGAGCTACGGGTTTCAATTTAGCAATATCCAAGTAATCTTGATCCTCATTTAAGATATCTTCTCTTGCGTGAAAGTAAACTCCCTCCACTATAGCAACCACCGTTTTAAGAGATGGGTCAGTTTTAGAGGGATACTCTTTGATTTCCACCAATTTAGCTTCCACAGAGAAGGCCGATTCCGCCACATGAGCAGGTTTAACTACCGTAGAAGTAGCAGGAGTTAATCCTGAATGGTCCCATTCATTGAAATCCAAAGGGCCATTAATACAGGTGAAATTAGCAGCTTCCACAAACCATTCAGAAATAATATTAATAGTGCACTCTCCATTGTCATTAAGCGATACGGCCGTGTCCTTATACTCTCCATTGGTGAAAGAAATGGTAAAGAGTGGAGGGTCAAATGAAATGACATTAAAACAGGAGAATGGCGCCAAATTGGCCACTCCATTGGGTTTAATGGTACTAATAAACCCAATAGGTCTAGGAGTAATCCAAGAAGTAAGTAAGCGATAGTTTTTAGCAAGGGACCGAGTGTCTCCCGTTGGATCAATCCCGACTTTTTTGTGTGATTTCCATTCGTCAGTACTCGACCCTTGGCCTGGTTTCCACTCAGGATTGGGCCGGTCAATGAAAAACTCTGATGCTTGTGTCATCTAGAGTAAAGAATTTGAGATTGTGGATGCGAAACGGATAAGCCGATCAAGAAGTCCGTCTGGCGATAAGAAAATATGTAGACATTTATGAACACAAAGAGGGACAGACACAGACAACGACATTTGTAGACTACATGAGATCGATGATATAATAACCCCCTAGAACCACTTACTATATAGAGCTTTAAAGAGCATTTGAGGCATTAGAGATCGTGTGCTACTTAAGGCAGGAGGTGGGAAGTCCTGTGGCCTACTAATAATTACAAATTGTCCAATAAACTTATTGCCACAACTCTGAGCCTGTAACACTCTGATATCTACCACTCTAAGCCTGTACCACCGTACTATACTAAATAATTCTAGTTAAAGCCTCATCATATATTCGTCTGACTCTGAGTCACAAAGCGAGCATTGAAATATTATCTGGAGAACTTCCAGGTAAACCCAAAGAGCTAGCGTAGATAAGACCTAGCATAGATAAAGTGTTCATATAATACAATGGTTAAGAAGGTATTGTTAATAAACGGTCCCAACTTGAATTTATTAGGGACCAGAGAACCCGAAAAGTATGGAACCACTTCCTTGAATGATATTGAAAATGCTGCGGTGAAGCAAGCTTCCGACAAGCAAGATGGATCTATGGTATCAGTTTATCAAAATAATACCGAAGGGTTCATTATAGATAGAATCCAACAAGCCAAACAAGAAGGAGTTGGGTTTATTGTCATTAACGCTGGGGCCTATACTCATACCTCTGTGGGGATAAGAGATGCTTTATTGGCCACGGCCATTCCATTTATTGAGGTTCATATTACCAATGTTCATCAAAGAGAACCATTTAGACATCATTCATATCTTAGTGATAAGGCTATTGCCGTGGTTGCTGGTTTGGGTGTCTATGGTTACACCGCCTCCATTGAATACGCATTGAACTATTGACTTTATTTACTATTAGATGTATGACTGGTATATATTATTTAATTTACATAATCACCCGTAAATCCCTTCTTCCATGGCAATAGGTACGGGCTTATCTCCATAAACCCCTTCCCAACTAATAGGTTTAATCCAACTAGTTGAAGGAGGTTCAAGACCTACTTTATTAACCACTTTCTCTGCCAATACATTGGCTTCATAAAAGTTTTGTCCCTCATATACATATATCACCAAAACATTCAAGCTGAATTTGCCAGAAACCGTATCAATAAGGTATTTGAAGTATGTGGAATGATTATAACTTAAGTCATTTAATGATACAATATTATCTGAAAGTTTCAATGAATCCATAGATTTACTTAAAAGATCCTCATTGGTATAAGTTTCAATATAACTAGGAGGGATATTTTCTTTCAACCCGGAATCCCCTGAATCTAATAATAAGATTTCTTCAAAGGTATTATCGTTAATAAATGGGGCCATTATATCTTTAACAAATTTCTTTGCAAAGGTAGGAATAATTGGGGATCTTTGTTGAATCAACGTCAAATTGGCATCTTTACTATAATACACCTCTAAGGCTGTTGATATCCCTGCTTCAAACGATTGGATCAGTGGATAGTCTATAGGAGATGCAAATGGGTACAAATATTGATCTTGTAGATGAGCGATTCTTTTAAACCCAAAGTTATGGATCAAAAGATCCGTGGCCAATTGGGGGACGTTTGCAATAGAAACGGCGGGGATAATCAACTTTGTGGCTTTGATAGTCTCTTCAAAGTCTTTTATACTTCCATCCCCATCAACACTCTTTATATATGGTCTGGAGCTTGTCATGGTCGCCACTGGTGAGAGTTTGAATTCGCAAAAATGAGAACCTTTATTCTATAAAATACCGTATATACCTACTACCACATTACTACCATTGTCATTATCATTAACTTGTCTCCATTATCATTTCATCATTAGCTCCATCACTAGCTCTCTCCATACTATCAACACTCTCAAAAGCTCAAAGGCCTCAAAAGCCTAATACTAAATTTGTCATTTTATGTCTCGTTATCACTCTCATTTCTCATCTTATATGCCAAAGAAGGGTCCTCCTTCCCAATAAAAGACTTCATGATCGATTGGTTGGAAATAGAATTATGATTAGGAGAAGACACCCCCGGGATATTGGTGGTCAAAATGTTTGATAAACTTCCCAAATAATTATTAACATTCACACTAGACCCATTTTTATCCAATAGATTATTCAAGTTGGTATTACTGACCAAGTTATTCTTCGGGTTGTTTTTAAGAAGGTGAGAAGGATTCAATGTAGACGTTGAATTGGAATTAGTAAACCCATTGGAATTGACCCCAATGTTCAACCCAAAACTATTATTGGCCAATAAGTTCATATTTGGCGTCAGATTTGAGTTTGAATAGAGATAATTGGAGTTTGAGTTATTGGCATTTGAGCTGGAATGGGAAATATTAGCAGTGGAGTTATTGTTCATTACTCCAGCAGTATTTATATTGGGACTGGAGATATTCTTTTCAGTATTGGTAGGATTACTTGGAGTTGGAAGCACCGACGAATTACTGTACATCATAACATTTGTATTATTTGAGTTTGGTGATAACGGAAGATTATTTTGAATCGAATTAAATGATGGTAATTGCCGATTTTGATTTTGAATTTGCAGTAGTTGTAGTTGATTAGGCATAACGAAATTGCTACCGTTATTCATGGACTGATTGGAGTTCCCTTGATTACTAGAATTGATTAAAAAATTCGAACTGATTCCTGGTAAGGTTAAAGAATCTAAAGTGGTATGATTCCCATTAGGAGAATGATTTGATCCTTGATAATCATTATCCGAATCATTTAATAAAGGAGATAACGGAATCAAATTGGCACTAGGATTATTCGACAGAGAAGGCGAAGTAGAAAACCAAGCACTCATGGAGTTTTTGAGTAAAGCATTAGTATCATGAGAAAACCCCATAGTATCTTTATGTTCCAAAAGAATATTGTTGATCAAAGTTCTAATGATATTAGCTTTAGAATCCTCGTTAATCATATGATTCATGGAGATTTGTTGTTTAATAATATCATTAATTCTATGTCCTAAAGTGTTAGCCACTTCATCATCTAATTTAAATTCTTCATGAAGTAAATCTCGTTTGGTGATGTTTCTTAAATCTGCCTCTTTGTGGTTAGGGATATCAAATTCCATGATGTTTTTAGTGTTGGGTCTTGTAGGAGTTTTGGATCGAGATTTGGACCGGACCTCTTTAGGATTCTTTACCGGTTTCCGTCGTTTTGTACCACCAATCCCTTTATCTTTAAAGTTTATTGGCACTTTTTTCTCGGGAATATGTTCAAAAAATTCATCAGCCACCGAATCAGCCACAGTATCACCAACCCCATTATTCATATCATGGGGTGAAATCGGATCTACTGGGTGATTATGACTCTGATTCAATACCACCAAGTTCCATTGATTACTTCTATGCGAAAAGTTGGCTCTGATTTTAAAAGGACAGGTGATAGACCGTCGGTGTTTGCCCTCGGCTATCTCTTTTTCTCTACTACCAGGACACCTGAAGATGATTTTATGACGATCAGATCGTTCTGTTACCACTTTAATCCCTTTGGACTGGTACAAGCACAGTTGTAACCAAGGTTTAATCATGGGTCGCTCAGCAAAAGTCTTCTCATGAAGTCGTAAATCCGCTAGTGAGTAGGGGTTTGTGTAGGTAAACTCCTCCATTCTTCACGCTCTAGCACCAAGCGTGAAGCAGAGAGTTATATAGTTAAGCGGAATGGCTCTAACAAATAGGACTGGAATAGAATAGGAATGCTATATAGGGAATATTTTCCATCGCGAACTGATAAACAACCTTATCATTATGGAGTACACAAATCGAACATATGACGACAGTGGACGGAGACGGAGCAATATCGACCAGTTGAGTGGTCTCGTGATGAAAACTAAGGAGAGACTACTACTGTCGGACCTAAGTTCGTACCAAAAGGATTATATTAGTACTACCCTTAGTTCTTTACATGCGGTGCTTGAATCTTTACAACCTCAATATTCACAATTACCTGGCCAATTATATGATTGTTTCTATTCGCTTATAATGAAGTTTGATTTGCTAATACCAGACGACAAAGAAAGTTTTTCATATTCTGTTAACGAAACTCTTCAAGATGATACTCCTATGAAATCACTCAAGTTTTCTACCCCCATCAAAAATTCATTTAGTAGAAGTTCATCGATTTCTAAAGCAGAAATCACCCGGGAAAATGTGCTTCGAGAACCAGTCCACCTAGATGGGAATAATTTCAGACGGTTTACCACTCCAGGAATTGATAATCAATTCAAACATAGTATCACCGGAGTACTACGAATGAGTTCTCCCGTTAGAGATGATAATGATTATTCCAAATCGTTTGAATCAAATAATGTATTTTTAGACTAGATTAATTTATAATTCTATATATACAAGTAAATATAACACCAACTACCCTTATTCCAAAACCACTTTGGCCCCTACTCCTTCTAAGGTGGCTTTGATTTTTTCGGCATCTTCTTTGGCAACATTATCTTTCAAGACTTTAGGAGCAGCTTCCACGAATTTCTTGGACTCCACTAATGATAATCCTAATAATCCTTTAACTTCTTTAATAATCTTTGGTTTAGTTTTTGGGTCAAAAGCTTCCAATTTTATGGAGAAAATGGTCTTTTCTTCTGGTTCTTCTTTGGTTTCTTCTTCTACTTCAGCAGGGGCAGCAGCAGGAGCAGCACCACCAGCGGCTGGTAATGCAATGTCGGAAATGTTTAATTTTTCTTTTAATTCACTAATTAAACTCGAGGTTTCTAATAAAGTCAAGGTGGAGATTTGATCGACTATACTACTGATTTTAGGGTCGACTGGGGCCTTTTCGGAGCTGGCTGGAGTTTCGGTGGAGTTGAAACGTACAGCGGACACACAGTTCACAGTTCTTCTACTGGCCACTCTAATGGTGGGTCTTATAACTTGACGTAACATCATGGGTTCTTATGGTGCTTCAAAATTTTCAGATTTTTCATTCGCAGAAAATTTTTGGAAGAGACCAAAAATGGAGCACGTACACGACCCAGGCCCGCGACCTTCGACTTATTGCCTCACCAAACATTATACCAATAGGTGTGAAAAAACGTACAATAAGTCAGCCAGATACCAGTTTTGGGCCATTAATATATCCCCAAAGTATCAGACCACTGTAAATAGACCAAGATGGCTTCGTTTAGATTCTGTGCTGAGTGTAACAATATGTTGTATCCAAGAGAAGACAGAGATAATGCTCGATTATTATATTCTTGTCGTAACTGTGATTATACTGAGTTGGCAGAGAACCCTAAAGTATACAGAAATGAGTTGATAACCAATATCGGGGAGACCGCTGGGGTGGTGCAAGATATAGGAAGTGATCCTACTTTACCTAGATCTGATAAAGAGTGTCCTAGTTGTAGCACCAGAGATTGTGTATTTTTTCAATCTCAACAAAGAAGAAAAGATACGTCTATGATTTTGTTTTATGTGTGTTTGAACTGTCGTCATGTGTTTAGGGCGTAGAGGTCAACCACTCAAACATGTACGGTAAAGTCAGGGCCAGGTCAGGGCCAGTCAAATTATCACCAAAAACATAAAAACACTTCGGTCCAAAAACTAAAAAACACAAGGTCAAAAGGTCAAAAAACTCCATGGCTCTTCGAGCACCATGGCAACGAACGAGCCTATTACGGCGTTAATACTGTTAAGCGGTAGCGGTAATTATTATGTATTATAGAATAAATTGTACTTAGAAACTGTAACTACTCACTATCTCTGGTACGGACTATTTTTTTTTATTTTCTGGAATTTTCAATCTCTGGGGTTTCATATTGTCACAGGGGAAATCTAGAAATCAGTAAAGTATTGGCCATAAGGATCATCACCAGCAGACCCATAATCCAATTGTTCTTCAGGATAATGATCAAATAATGAAGAATCACCGACACCAGCAGTGATAGGAGGTTCATAAGGAGTTTCAATATCTTTAGCTAAGATTTTTTCCCAAATGACTTCCGAAAACCAAGGATGATTTCTAATATCAGCTGGACCATTCATTAAATTCCCTAACCTTCTAGTTAAATCAGCAGTAATTAATTTAGATAATAAATCTACTACATCTTGACTGAAAAAACTTGGATAATGAACTTTACCTGATAAAATCTTTTCATAAGTTTTCATAGGAGTTGAATCATAAAATGGAGTATAACCCGCCAACATTTCAAAAATTAATACCCCTAAAGACCACCAATCCACAGATTTATTATAAGGTTTTGAGGTAATGACTTCAGGAGCAATATAATCAGGAGTTCCACATAAAGTCCAAGTCACAGTATTAACTTCTTTAGCAAATCCAAAATCAGTGATTTTAATATGACCATTTCTATCTAATAAGATATTTTCTGGTTTTAAATCTCTGTAAATAATATCATGACTATGTAAGTATTCAATAGCCAAAGCTACTTCAGCAGCATAAAATTTAGCTACTGGGTTAGGGAATCTTTGAGATTTTCTTAAAAGAGAAAACAATTCTCCTCCTTCAATATAATCCATCACCATAAACAAGTTTTTAGAATCTTGGAAAGTCCCCCACATCCGAATCAAAAATGGATGTTCTACTAATTTCAACATTCTCCGTTCATCATTTGTATGTTCCACTTGTTTCATTTTAATCACCTGTTGTTTTTTCAACACTTTTATGGCGTAATATCTTCCATTATGAACCGATCTAACCAAATGAACTCTACCAAAGGAACCAGTTCCCAAAGTTCTCATGATATGGAAATCAGTTAAAGAATATTTTCCTTTAGAAACCGTGGATCTTTGGGGTAATAAAGATCGTTGAATGGCATCATTGGCTCTTTGTTGGGCGATTTTCTGAGCGTTAGTGAGTTCAGGGGTTTGAGTTTGGGCCGGGGTCTGTTCATGGACTGGCTGTTGCTGGACAGCCCCTTGAGGCTGCTGCTGCTGATGTTGTTGATAATAATCCATCGACTTAATGTTATTGAGTGAATCCACACTGACTTCTTGGGTTACTTGATTAGAGGGATTTGATTTTGTGATATGGAGCTTCTTTAATAGATTCGTATGCCCCATTAAGTGATTGTGGAGGGTTCAATTGGGCGACTACCAGGAGTTTCGGTGGTAATGTAGCAAGAAATCCCTCGCTCGCGCTAACAATAGGAATCCTTAGGGAGAAACTGCGTGTGGACGACTAACGAGAATGGTACCAGCAAGGAGATAAACTGGGCCGATAATAACACCAGTTGAGGACCAAATACTGGAAAACGTGTAAGAAAATGGTCTGACACGAAAAAAACGGTGGTTTTAGGGGCAATTGACCAAAATTAACCTATTATTCAATATCTATTAGATATTTAGTACTAGGTCGCAATATAACGCCGAAAGGGTCCAAGGATTGAACGATTTCAAACGACAAAAAGATCAATTGAGGTGGGATGGAGTATCGTGACAGCTGTGCTTGTGATAAGACAATAACACAGACAACAATACGTTAAACAATTAAGAATTGACCCAGGGTTTTGGTGTTGGTGAAGGAGTTATTTCATTCTCCTGACACTTTTGAGATATCACCTGGATTGAGCACGCCACGACCCCCAAAACTGGGGAGGGTCAGGGTCAGGGCCAGGGCACAAAGTGGAGTCGCAAAATATATTGTTCTATATAACTAACCAGAGACAAACCCATTCATAGCCAAATCAACTATAGCATAGATGTTGATGGCTGAAATAAACAACCAGATAAGCACCAAGATGACGGTGGTGATCCAGTGATTTTGCATGTAGAAATACTTTACTGATCTGGTGTTCTCTTCTTCTGTTTCATCATTTTCATCTTCTTCTCCTTGAGGAATTTCTACTTTCATGATACTCTTTTTGCAAGTAAAGTAAATCAAAGGAGCCGTCAAAGGGGGTAACAATAAGGAAATGACCAATTGAGAAATGTTTAATACAGTATTCAAACCGGATCTTCCAATGGCTACAGACACAGCCAAAGTAGGAATAATGGAAATACCTCTAGTGACCAATCTTCTGATCCAAGGTTTCAAAGTCCAATTGATATGTCCTTCACTAACCATTTGCCCAGCAATGGTACAAACAATCCCGGCACTTTGCCCACTGAATAATAATGCCAACATGAATAAAGTCCCAATAGCTGGGGCTAAAGTACTGGATAATAAATCATGAATAGTATATAAATCAGCGTCTATAGCCTCTTCGGTTCCATATAAAGTAGACCCAGCAATGACTAAAATGGCCAGGTTAACAAACAAGGCAAAAGTACACAAGGTCAAGGTTAATTCAATAATAGAATATTTCAAACTGTATTTGATACTTTGGTAACTGGGTTTATAATTTCTATAAAAGAAATCTTCTTCTTTTATATTCTTTTCAGTTAATTGATCCAAATTCACATATCCATTATCAACATCAAACGCTCTTAATCTAGGTTGAACAATTCCAGAACCCAAGAATAAAGAATGAATCATAACAGTAGCTCCCATGATCGATGCAGCAATAGTAATCCCAGACCCTTCTACCATTTGAGCCGAGGGGACAAATCCTCTAAAGATATCTCTAACTTCTTGAGCATCTATTGGCATTTGAGATAATTGTACCGCAAAACAAGTAGTAACTCCCAACACCAAAATAGTGACAAAAATCTCGAAATATCTTAAGAATTTAATGGATGAAGTATCTGCTCTATAAGCCATTAATACAAATAAAACATCCACTATAGTAATAACCACCCCAGCTGGTAAGGGGATTTTAAGCAAAATATTTAACGCAATAGCAGACCCAATAACTTCAGCAATATCAGTAGCAATAATAGCACATTCAGCCAATACCCATAAGGTATAATTAAGCCATTTAGGTAAGTATTCTCTACAACATCTAGCCAAATCATACCCAGTAACAGACCCCAATTTAATACATAAACTTTGAAGAAAAATGGCAATCAAGTTGGCAATAAACACAATAAATAACAAACTGTATCTATTAGAAGCCCCAGCAGTGGTCCCAGTAGCATAATTACCTGGATCCATATAAGCAACCGAAACCATGACTCCTGGACCCACAAAAGAAGCATATTTCTTCATAATGGCAATAGCATTTGATTTCCAGTCTCCGCCCCCATTTCTCTTCTGGTACAGACTCAGCCAGATCTGAGGAGCGATTTGGGAGCCATCCCCCACGCTAGACCCAGAGTTATCGACTTCAAAATCCTCTTCAGAATTTTCATCTTGATTAATTCTTCCTGGGTGTTCATTAGCAGCTTTACTCCGACTAGATCCAAATCTTTGATGAGGGTACGTAGTCATAGCCACATCTTCATGAATTTCAGACCCTTTGGAGGTTTCAAAAGGGTTCAGTTGCATCGTGAGCTGAAGAGATACTTGTGAAGATTTTTGCGGGGCTTTAACACTTTATATAGCATTTGACTCGCGCTTCGGATTAAAGGCGCGGTTGCAAACCTGGTTATGATTCTAGCGCTTCATTGGATGATTTGATGGAGAGAGGACGAGAGAGGGACTAACAGGGACGAGAGATGGGATGAGGGATGGGACCACCTCCCTCGTCCCATCTTCTTGTGGGCTTGAAAGGTTGGCCATAATCTCATTCATCTGTCCTAAATCTAAATACTTGACAGATGAAAGAGATAAGATCTAGAGTGAGACAGATGTCAAATCAAATACCTTGGCGGTACAACACGCCATACCAGACACGACCAATGTATAAATAGGATCCAGACCGTTAGTGTTACCCCTGAATACCCCTATCTCTATAATTAGAAGGATAACGGCCCGAATACGGGCTTGCCTACTCTAGCATTTACCATTGGCCCATGGCCCTACTATTGGTACTGTAGCACACTTGTGGCCAAGTAGCACACTTGTGGCAGGTAGCAGAATTGAATAGAATTAACTAGATACTAGATACTCACCTGAGTCTATTTGTTTTCCACAAAAGTAGAGATCTCTTCTCCATCCATGATCTGAGTGAACTTATTTAAAATATCCTCAAAACTATTAAACTCAGTATATGGAATGTTTTCTCTTATACAAAAAGTGATTAAATCTTTCCCGTGTTTAGCAAACAACAAATTGGTTTCCTTAGCAGCAGATAAATCAGAAACCCCATCTCCACAGTAAAACAATGGCGGTAATTTTTCAAAATTATGTGTGGCCAAATATTCCTTAATAGATAAAGCTTTGTTATGACCAAAACTGGAATCATCTTTATAAATAATATCCCATTTCCCATTTTCAAATTCTTCAACTTCATTAGAGAAAATTTGGATATTTTCAGCCGCATCTTCTCCTACTAATTGTTTTAATAAATTATAAATGATTGGTTTCATACCAGAACTAATCACCACCACAGGGATTCCTTTGGAAGTACAATAATCATAGAATTTTCTGAACCCAGCATCTAATTTGATGTTTTTCTTTAAGAATTCTATACATTCTGGGAACGGAGTATCGATAGAATCCAACATTGTTTGAAACCCGTCTCTAAAACTAACTTTTCCATTCAAGATTTCATCGTTAATGGCTCTTCTTTTAGCATCACCAAATCCGAGATGTTCAGTCAAATAATCATTGGAATCTTGTAAGGTCACAGTTCCGTCCCAATCGGAGAACACAATGGCTGGAGGAATCATATTGAAGTGTTGAAGCGTATCTCAGAAAAATTGAGTATCGACGATTTATGAGCGCACGGGACGTGGACCGTTAGGAGAAAAAGATTTGCATTACGTAATGGCTAAGAAATGGAGGATATGATTGGAGGAGAACGAGGAGGAGACCAGAAGGACGAGTTCAGATCACATATGAGGGATAAGAGACACTATAGATATGTGTGCCTTAAGATAAAGAATACAAGACATATAAGACATACAGATCAAACTACAAAGTATATCCCTTAGATAGCCATGTGAAGATTGCGACATGGTTCAGGCTAATGTCGCGCGACACAAATCGTGAAATTGGATTGACGATGACCAGCCACGGGGAGTCAGTAGTAAGAGTCTGAAACATGGGATATCCTAACCGTGGCACGATAAGCGGGCACCATATGCCATATTGTGATAATCAAACATAGCAATGGTTTAACAGTTGCGAAGCGGTACCCCGAACCCCGTAGGTTAGGGCTTCTATTATCAGGAACAGTGCGTGGCTAGGGACAGTTTAGAAAGGGACAAGCTATGCTAAGGTCAATGTTTAGGAAGGACAATAGTCAGGGTCTGAAATAGTCTAGACTCTACCGTTTGGTGTGTTATATCAACACTTGCTTGCCAAACTCTAACCTTAACATGTGTCAAATGTGGCGTCTCCGGGGCCCCGTGCGGCAAAGTCCGCCGAGCTGGTGCCAATGCTCGCACTAGCCTCTCGCTATTGTGCTTGTGCGGGCTCCCGGTATTCCGCAATAGCAAGGTTAATCATCTAACATGCATACAATTAATTAAACTCTATTCAATTCAGATGAAACAATCACAACATTACGGCCTCTGGTCCAATCAGCACTCGCCGCTTGTCTCAGACACCCGGTGCTTATAACTCTTGACTCTAACTGTGATGGCCTGAGATTATTGCCTAATTCCAAGCCCCTTTTTATTTTCCTGTCATTTTCTTTTTCTCCTGTCTTGCTATGAGCTATTAATATATATAAGCAATCTAGGAGAACGTAATGTCTTTTTGATTAATTTTGGAAATTATTGTCCTAGTACCTTGATATCCTACTAGATCATACTATATTCACTAGATCATAGTAGTTACACCCATACTAGTTTATTCATACTAGTTAATTCATCCTAGTTCTAAAGTTAGTAGTAGTCACGTGACCTCGTGTACCCGAACAGCCCTGCGAGTCACAGAAAAACAACCTAAGACATCTTAAACCCCGTTCCTTATTTAATTGATACAACAAGTAACAAGACTATGTTTGAGAATCTTAAAGCCTTTATCAGGCACGGAAAACATGCTAATGAAAAGCATATGTTTAACCATAACATTCCTTCCACCCTCCCGGCCAGCTTTGACGGCCAGAACTTTGGCGCAACCGCTGGGGCTAATGGCCAAGCAGCCAAAAACCCGGTGATTAGCTCCATCCAAAACGAAGAGTTGGTGAATTTACCTTCCAACTTATCCAACCATTCCTCCAAGAACGGCTCCGATATCACTTTGATTAGTGATAAAGGTACTGAAGCCACTGATATGAATGTAGATGCTATAGCTCGCGATGCAGGGAATAACTATAAACCTACCAACCATGAAGTGGCCAGTCAAATTGTCGAACAAGAGTTACGCCAGAAACGTCAAGAAGTCAAATACCCAAATCTTCATAACTACCAAGTAATGGACCAGTTAGGAGAAGGGGCATTTTCGGTGGTTTATAGAGCCAAAAACCTTAGAACTGGACAATTAGTAGCCATTAAAATCTTACGGAAGTTTCAAATGGATGAAAAACAGAAATCGGCCGTTTTAAAGGAAGTCACAATCATGAGACAACTAAGTCATCCAAATGTGGTGGAATTTATTGAATTTATTGACTCTGAACCTTATTATTATATCGTACAAGAACTTATTTCAGGTGGGGAGATCTTCTCTGCTATTGTGAATTATACTTATTTATCGGAAGATTTGAGTCGTCATATAATATTACAAGTGGCTAATGGGATAAGGTATTTGCACGAAGAAGTGGGGATTGTCCACCGAGATATTAAACCAGAGAATATTTTGTTCTACCCAATTGATTTCAAACCTTCTAGAGACCCTAGATCTAAATTAAGACAATCGGATGACCCTAATAGTAAATTAGACGAGGGGGAATTTATTAATGGTATTGGAGGGGGAACTATTGGGATAGTTAAATTGGCTGATTTTGGATTATCTAAACAAATTTGGGAACAAAACACTAAAACTCCTTGTGGTACTGTGGGGTATACTGCTCCAGAAATCGTTAGAGACGAACGGTATTCTAAAGAAGTTGATATGTGGGCTATTGGATGTGTATTATATACTTTATTATGTGGATTCCCTCCATTTTATGATGAAAGAATTGAAACTTTAACTGAAAAAGTTGCTAAGGGAGAATACACTTTTTTATCTCCTTGGTGGGATGAAATTAGTAAGGATGCCAAATATTGTGTTTCCAGATTACTAACAGTTAATCCTAATGAAAGATATACAATTGACCAATTCTTACGAGATCCATGGGTTACTAAAGTTAGTCAAAGAAAAGCTATGGGTCCTCCAATGGGTACTGTTTCTTCTGGTAAGCATCCTATTAAAGAAATCAATCATAGATACAGTAACAAATTTGCTAATAATACCGATTTATATTCCCCAGCGGCCGTGGCGTTGAGAGATGCTTTTGATATTACTACCTCTGTTCATAGAAGAGGAGAAGAAGCTAAATTGACCAACCCAACAGCTCAAATGAATGATTTACTAGAGGAAGAGGAAGAAGAAGAACACGTGACGGGGTCTGGTAGAGTTATAGATACCATTCCTCAACAAAACCATGTTCATCATCATAAACCCACCAAGATTATTCCTGAGCCTCAAGCGAAACAAATGTTTGAATTAGATTTGGGAGGGGCTTCTATTTTGGGAAGAAGAAAGAATAAACCCATGATGGTGTGTCCTACTTAGATGTATAGTAATCATATAATCTTTATGTTATAGTAAGTGTAGGACTGTGTGTGTAGTACGGAGCCCAGTGCTCTAGTACGAGCCAGTACTAGTGTAGACTAGAGTATAGTGAGAGTGCGATTTGGTGATGCTTAGTATTTGTATTTCTTATCAATGGCAATGGAGTTGGTGTTTGACCAGAACCCATACGACTCGTTTGAGTTCGACCACGTAGCGGGCCTAGCCCGGGTGACTCGGCACCGGTCCAAACCAGAAACCACCGAAGCCATAGACCCCGAAGACGTTGGTCCTAATGATAAAGAGTTCAAGAAGCCCCGCAGAGGTGAAGGATCTCTCAAAATAGATAACAACTATTACTCCAAATACAACGAGATGTTCCATAAAGAGTCGGAGCAGTCCAACCCGGACTCCATCCATTACCTCCAGTACAACAATATTTGTTCCCGAAGACTTGTGTTTAGGGCGCCAGTGATGTTTCCCGTCACCGATATGGCGGCCCAAGGGTTTCAAATGGTGGCGCCAGACGTGTACGAGTTTAGTACCAAGTATATCAAGATCCTGCTGGGAACTAAGGGTGCCATTATGACGGTACGAAGCACGCCGTACCACGAGTTTAAGTCCCATTTACTTGCTACTTTCGACCTCTCTCAGCATAGTGATAAGCTAGATACCCTTCGAGCAGAGCTCCAATTGACTAATCTTACGGGGGCAAAGTCGTTCAATACGCTTTTGGCAGAGGGGAGTTCCCTAAAGTTCAGGGTAGATGTGTCTAGCATGGAATTGGAGTGTGTTTTGAGTTATAAGCTTTACTTTGGGACAGAGATGAATCAGTTTTTGAACCCAAAGTATGTGGATAAGATCGGGAGAGTGGTTAGGGGGGAGATGGAACTTTTGCCCAGCGCCGCCGAAGGTGGTGCTGATACTGGTTCTATCACCAATGGTACCAATGCCAGCACTTTCTATGACGCCATGGTATCTAATGCCCTCGCCCAAAAAGACGTGCCCAACTTTGAACTCCCCGAACTAGAAACTAACCTCCTCCGGTTCCAGAAACGGACTGTGGACTGGCTTCTCCGGAAAGAGTCTGTACGATACAATCCCACCACCACTCGATGTGAACCTAACCCATTACTTACCCCACAATTGATTGAAGCTATAACCAGTGCTTTAACTAAAGATGTTTCTACTGAAGGCTCTGATGAAATTGAAAGCCAGATATCCACATTTCTAAACGCTATTTGTTTCGGCTGGCAACGAGTCCGGTTTCAAGGCAAGATTTTCTGGTTCAACAAGTTCAATTCCAACCTTTTCACAAACCATTATGTATATAAATATGTGTTGAACTATTATCAGCACCCTGAAACCCCGAAATTGACCCCTGGCCAGGGCCATTTGGCAGAAGAAATGGGATTGGGAAAGACAGTCGAAGTGACGGCCCTTGTTCTACTAAACCCAATTCCTCATAGTGAAATCGATAGGACCATTAACGTGCAACTTAAGGCTCATGGTGACTTGAAGCCGGTGCTAAAAGCTAAAACTACCCTAATTATAGCCCCAGACTCTATACTCAAGCAATGGGTTGAAGAATTATTGAGATTGGCTCCTTCTTTGGCAGTAACAGTCTATAAAGGGATAGGAAAGTATCCTCAGTTTGACAATAATGCTCGGTTGATTTCAGATTATCTTCGAATGTTTGATATTGTGTTTACTAGTTATTCCGCGATCTCGAAGGAATTGGATTATGCGGTTTACTCGTCGAGAAACAACTTGACTCGTGCTGCTTCAAGAAAGAGACGGTTTGAGGATAAGGACGAGGAAGACGAGGGGGAAGAAGATGAGACTGGGCTCTCTGTAAATGGCGACAATGACAATGGATATGCCAATGGGGACAGTAATGGCTATGACAATGGTTCTAGTAATGGCTCCAATGGGTCCAGTAGCTCTAGCAACAAGCCAGACCTTTTCAGAGAACTCTTTCAAATTTCTCTCAATACCCAAAAACCCAAAATCGCCAACCAAAAGTCCGAGACCAACCAAACCACCACCGACTTTGAACAAGCCCTTCAAACTGAATTGACTTTAGCCCTTAAACATAACAAATTACCAGACATTTACCATAACAATGAGTATAAATCGCCCTTGATGTTCCTCCAGTTCTGGCGAGTTATCCTTGATGAAGTGCAAATGGTTTCATCTCAAGTATCCAGAGCCTTCAAATCAGCAGCTTTAATCCCACGACACCATTCCTGGGGGGTTTCAGGTACTCCAATCAAAAAGAACCTTCAAGACTTACACTCTGTGTTATCATTTCTCAAGTACCAGCCTTTCAGCCGTGCCAATGGGAAGATATGCTGGGATATGTTAACCAATATGAATCTTAATACCAACGAAGACTTTATCAAACTATGGTCTACGATTGGTTTGAGACACACTAAGGCAATGGTTCATGATGATATTAAACTTCCTCCCCAGAGAAGAGTTCTTATGACAATTCCGTTTAATGCGGTGGAGCAAGAGAATTATAACCAAATCTTGGGTGAATGTCTTTCTACTATATGTCTTGATACGCAGGGAAATCCCGTGTTGGACGATTGGGAACCTACCCCTACGATCTTGACGTATATGAGAACATGGCTTACTAGATTAAGACAAGTGTGTTGTAATCCCCAGATTGGGAACCTCTCGAATTCATTCAGAAAACATCGGGCTCGGCAGAACATAAACTCAGGAAGAATGGTTAATGTGGTAGAAGCTCTCAAGACATTGGATCATGTGCTAGAAGATATGCTCAGATCTGCCTCGGAAGAAATCGTGACGGCAGAACGGAAACTCGTCCAAGATGAATTAGATTGTGGACAATTGTTTGAGTTTCTCTTGAGTCCCGAGAGAGCTCGAATGCACGTTGACGCTGCTTCTAATTACTGCCAGGAAATTAGTGAAAGAACCAGACGGATGTTGAAACAAGCGGTGAACCAGTTGAATGAAATTCGAGTCCGCAGTAGCCAAAAACCTCTTCCAGTGGATGACCTTGAAAGTGGAGCTGACTTAAGTGCTGATGATGATGTAGAGGATGAAGAGGCAACTGGTTCCAAAGACAGGCCTACTTCAATGACCGATAACGATTATCGCCAGTCCCAGAAACTTGAAGAGGTAATTAACACCTACCGGGTCCGGCTAAGATCGTTAGATGTTATGCTACACAAATGCTTTTTCTTATTTGCCTCTTCCTATTTCCAACTGTATGATGAAGAGTATATTGAAAAGATAAAGACCAAAACCAGGGACTGGCCAGATTTTAGTTCTCCTACTATAGAACGGTGTGACACTGAAGCTATTACTAAATTATTATACGGCGAGGCTCCGCTTTGGGGGTGGACACGTAAAGATGGAGTGGCTTTTAGCGAAGAATATGTACCACTGGAAGAGACAGTGATGAGCTATGAGGAGCAGCGTATTGATGAATTGAAACACCTTGAACGGTGTTATTATGCCGAAGCTGAAGCCGTGAGAAGACGTCTTTTGAAAGGGTCTATCGCCAATGTGGAGAAGTCTGTTAAACTGAGAATCCAAACCAGAGAATTCTTTACCAGATCAGGGTCTGGCTCTGGTAAAGATAAAGATGAACTTGTGGACGACGGGTTTCTTCTTCTTCCTAAATCAACTAAAAAATTCTTCAAACAAATGCCAGTTATCAAAATCTCGGACTTGGAAGGAATAATTATTGGAATACAGCCCAAATTCTTTCTCACCAGAGTTAGCAGTCTCGTGACTCTGTTAAACCACCAGGCCATTGTTATAAATCGGTGGATGAATCTGTTGATTGAAATTCTTTGTACTCCTCTTCTTTCATTTGAAAATGATCCGAATGGTGAAGAGTACGAAAAGTCTATTGAAGATCAAGATAAAGCTTCCTGTTACCTCCATCTCATCAATAAAATGCTTATAGATCGAACAGAAGCTATCAGTGGAAAGGAGAACTCCACCAAGCTTGTGAGTGTTCAGAAACAACAAGAACAACGAGACTTTGACATGGAGTTGGGGAGAATTAATGATAAAGAGTTTCTTAATGCCTTGGAAGAAGAACGGAAACTGGTCAAACCCAATTCCAAAAGTTCTTTCCAAGATCTTCTCTATGAAATCAGAGACATTGAAACCAATCTCAAAGATGAAGAAAAGATCGGGTCATCTTCAGCTCACGTGGAAATGAATGTTTTAGAAGAAATGGGCCACCGGTTAAGAAACATCTTTGATAATCAAAAACTCGCCCAGGTGTTGTTCCAGAAAGAAGTTTCGGTCAATTGTAACGCTGTATTCAATGCTAGAATCGATTACTTCAAACAATTGCAACAGATTTCCGATAGTGTCAAGATGCCCCAGTATAACTTGAATATCGATTACCTAGACCACGATAGAGTAGAGTATATGCTTCAGAATTACGAAAGGGGCTCCAAGGTGACGAGCCGAGAACTCGATCGGTCTATAACCAAGTATAAGTACTTGAAGACGTTAACCAAAGAGGGGGTTGAACCGGATGATGATGATTATATGTGTATTATTTGTCGGTCAGATATCACCATTGGCTCCTTGACGTCATGTGGTCATAAATATTGTAAGGATTGTCTTGAACATTGGATGAGAACTTCAGCCCAAACCTGCCCCATGTGTAAGACCCACGTCTCACCATTTAGTATTTATAACTTTACCCATTACCGGCCTAACTTAAAGGCCAACACGGTGGGAGTAGAACCTACGGTGAAGAAACGGGATGAGAATTTGTATTCAATTTACCAGCAAATGGATGATGTGGCTGTGAATGATATCATGCAAATTCCGTTGAAGAATTCGTACTCGTCCAAGGTGGATATGATTGTGAAACAAGTGCTTTATTTAAAGGAGAAAGATCCCAAGGTCCAGATCGTAGTGTTCAGTCAATGGCAAGATCTTTTATATATCCTAGCGGTGGCATTCAAGAATATGGGGATCTCTTACCTCGCGTCTTATGGAACCCTCAACTCCAACGGAGGGGCTGGTCGACCAAGATCCAAATATGATAGTGTGGAAGAGTTTAAGAATCCTGACAATGGCATCACCTGTTTTCTATTGAATGCTAAGGCCCAGGCTTCTGGTTTGACGTTAATTAATGCTACCCATATTTTCTTATGTGAACCTTTGGTCAATACTTCTTTGGAGTTACAGGCCATCTCCAGAATCCATCGGATTGGTCAGACGAAACTAACTACAGTGTGGATGTTTGCTATAGAGAATACCGTTGAAGAGAGTATTGTGCTTTTATCCACCAATAAAAGATTGAATTATTTGGAGACTGATGAGAATAGTACGCCAAATAAGATCTCTAAGGCTAAGGATTTGAGTCGAGCTGAGTCTATGACGCTTCTGAAGAGTGAAGGGATTGACCGATTGGTGAACAGATCTTCTGGAGATGGGGAGACCGTGTCTAATAATGACCTATGGGACGCGTTCTTCTGTGCTTCCTCTTCCAAGGAAATGAGTCAAACCATGAACTTGGAGAATATGTCCAAGTACTGATCTCAATTTATGTACTTTATGTAGTTATTAATTTATGGTTATTTTATGTTATTTTATTATTTGGTGATGCTTAACTTTGAGTATCATATTTATTAAACTACAAACAGTTAAACTGACAAGAAAGCTTGATCATCATAAGCACTATAAATTCTCCCACTCTCTACTAACGCCATACACTGAACATTAGCTTGCTCTTGAGTTACTCCCAACTTCTCGGCAATCAACTCAAGACGAACCCCTTCAGACATAGAAGGAGAATACTGGGCCACTATAGCATAAACCTTGTCATCTAAAGCCCCAGAAGGTTTCTGAGAAGCATCTTCACTAACAAACAAATCATCTTTAGATCTAGTTATCCCTTGGGCTCTAATGTGGGTGTAGATAGCAGACAAATTATGGTACACCAATTCATTATGATCCTTGATTTCTTTGATGGTGGTGTTTTGGATATTTTTCTTTTGATTGAATTCCTTTAATGCCCCAGTCACTAATACATACGTATCTTGTAAGGCCATATACTTGGTAGCTTCTTCTTCTGCAGAAGTGATATTGGTATCAATCCATCTTCTAATATCAATCGATCCAGTTCCATCTTCAAGAGTCACCACACAGGCGGAAGTAGTACTTTCCACTTTCCGAATGGCACCAATGAATGACACCATATTTAACACCACTCCATTGATTTGAAATTCTGAATCTGGAACCGGTTGCGTGGATTCATTGATTTGTTTGATGGTTACTGGGGTTAAACTCGTACGTAATTGTTGTTTCTGGGACGATTGCTGGTCATTCTGGAAGCTATCGTTCTCTTGGTTGAACCCTCCGTCGCCAAAGTTACCGTATGATTCAAAGTCTGACATGTTAGTTGAGTATGTTAATGTTAGCTACGCGTTTATTTTACGCGACTTACTATCAACACTTTTTTGCTAGCACTCTGCCTACTGCTACTTTATTCTATTACTCTACTGCTTCTATTGTTATACTACTGTCTATTACTACACGTCGACTACTCCTCGCCTACTCACTGACATAATCGTCATCTTCATCATCATCTTCCATAGGAAAATCTTCCAACTCCTCCAATTCCTCATAGTCTACTTTAGCACTATAATCGACATTTCTAGTTCTAGACGGCCTCGAATCTACCGCCAAAGTCTCTTGTTCCCGTAGTAAAGGAAGTAAACCCCATAAGTACTCATACAACGCCACCGTGGGCTTATAGATAGCTGAGGTGGGCGATATTATTGTGGTGTCTTCATCTAAAATAAGCCCCAACCGCTGCGATAAATGAGTGACAAACAGTTCAAGCTGACTAGCATTCAGGGCCACTTCATAGAAATGTCCATCGGGAAGTTCATCAGGATTAGTATCGACCAACACCTCATTCCCGTCCTCATCAAATTCTACTCCCTCATTGGTCAACCCTTCCACCAAGAGTTTATAAGTATCTTGAACATACAATTTGAATCTAGCTCCATTGGAAGATTTGATTTGCACCGGATTTTCCCGGATTTGTTCCATTCTTTTGACAGAACTTAACCCTCCGTCTTCTGGTTCTGCGGTTCGGCAAAGATAAAACCTTCCTATATGGAATCCCAAATCGCCTACTACTTGTTCGTCCACCCTAAGTCTTAAAGGATGTTGTAAAGGATCTGCCACTGGCTCAATATACCGTTGAAGGATTTCATTGTCTTCACTATAATTTTTCTTTTGGATTTTGGTGTTGGTTTCTTTGGTCAAATCATGTGTATGTTTAAACCCTTTCAAAACAGCTCTAGACCCATAATAAGTCTCTTTATCTCCAGGGATATCTTGTTTCAGAAGAATATCAGCAATAAATGCTTTAATATCGTTGGAACTAGTCAAGCTCCAATCTACTAATGTTCTTAATAAAATCAACCTGTCATGGGGGTTTTGAATTCCCGAAATCCCCAGTTTTTCAAACCCTTGCTTATCGTTAAATGGATTTTCATAGATATATGAAGCATGGAATGTGTACCCTTCTTCTAGAAGAATGTCTGGTTTGGCTGGGTCCACTGGAATCGCTTGGTCTTTGTCGAGACTAACTTTTGAATATGCTTCATTATTATCTTTCCACTCTCTAGGTAATCCTAAAGTCCGTGACAATGCTTTTAGTTCTGAAACTGCTTTCCCGGGAAACCTAGGGTTCACTTCGGGTTTCCGGTTAAGTACTAGAGTAAGTAACCGGGCAAATAACGTATCCATTAATGGCGATACTTTAGATTCTTCCAGGTCTGCCTCAAGCCCTAATCCTTGTTCGATATCCTGAGGACCAATCTTGCCAATTCCTAAAAGATCATAGAACTTGCAACAGAAACAGAGAATATAAATCACGTCAATGCCATGGTTGACTTTTTTGACAGGGAAACCTAGAGCAAGTTTTTCGGCTTTTGCTTCGGTGTTCGGGTTAGAGTCCATGTAGTTTTCGTCATAGATGTCGTAGAAAAGTGGCACTAATGGGCCTGGAAATTGTCTGGTGACTTTGTGTCTTCCATTAAGTACTGTTGTTCTGGAGGTTGACTGAAGGGAGGACATTTTTCTCTTGGTCTTTTTGATTTCCTTTGGTGCTGCGGTGGTTTCTACTGGTTCTGGGACTGTTTCTACTTCTGTGACAGTTTCTGTTTCTGGGGCACTTTGTACTATTTCTAAATCCTTGTCAGAATGTACAGTTTCTGGTACGTCCTCTTTATCCATTTTTTTATCCTCCGGGGCCAGGAGACCTACACCCTTCCCCCCAAATACCAACTGTGATTGTCTCTTTCTTTTCCTGAACGCCTCAGAAGTTATCTTCCCCTTCTGCTTCCGAACACTGCCCTTTCCGCCCCGTGAGCCCGGTCCTTCCACCGGCTGGTCGTCCAAACGGTACAACATATACTTAGAATTACTGGCGTTGTGAGTGGAATCTTCCGGGTTAATTTTCAGGTTTTTAAGAACGTGATTTCGAGGTCTTCCCAACCGTAGGGGTTTGGATTTGTGGTCATACTCCACCATTTGCATTTTCGTACTATCGACTCCAATAATTGGACTGGCGGTGCTGCTGCCATGGCTGGTACTATGACTCTGGTCGACGGGTTCCATTAGAACGTCGCTGCCGTTGGACGAGAAATCCATCATCTTTAAGGCAGCTTCGGCCGACTCGTCGTGAGACATGTCGGGGTCTGACCCATGGTTCATGTATTCGTTTAAGGTGAACACATTATGGAGATCACCATTTGGGTGGGACAGACTTGAATTGGGACGGAGATCGTTTCCTAGGTCCGGTGGTAGCTCCTGTCGACCTAGGTCTGGTGCTAGGTCCTTGTCGTGGTCCCGTATGGACGGATCAATGGCGGAGTCCATGGTTACTGAATACGCGTATACTGAAATATCTAATTATACAAAGGCCGCGCTGCGACTGGTGATACTGGAGGGTACCACAGATGGTGCTGGCTAGTACTAGAGTGGTACTGGCTAGTACCAGAGAGGTACTGGCTAGTACCGCTAGCATAGGGCTAGTGTGTCAAAACTTGGTCGACCCTAATAACAAATCTACCTTATCTCTAACCAACTCCTCATTCTTCTCAAAGTACTCTGCTCTTCTCACCAATTCTTCATCATATCCCTCATCACTCTTCAAACTCTTAAGAGTTTCCAGTTGAACCTTAGACCAGTTCTTAACAAACTCCACTGGATCTTCAGTCAATTCCTTATAAAATTGGTGTCTGGAACTCAAATTATTCAATTGACTAATCCCCAAGGCAATCTTGGAATTTATGGTTGCAATCTCATTAATTAATTGAGTGGATTCAGTAAAGATTTTTTTATTTTCTTCACTAACTTCTTTTTGTAATCTAGCGATTTCCAAAGGTAATTCAACGGGGATATCTACTACCAAATCACCTAACGTGGTAGACTTTCTAGTATTAACTTCATAATCAAATAAAATCGGTTGTCTAGGTTCGAAATGAGGTTGAATCAATTTATATAAATCCGCAAATCTGAATTGTTCAACTCCTAAAACATCTTCCAAGATATCATCACATTTGATGGCAGTTAAATCTTGTTCCACGTTCGATTGAGTTCCAGTAACATCATTTAACCCGGGAGTGGTGTTTGTTATAGTATCCACTTGACTAACATCTTTTTTAATAATCAAATCTTTATATAATACATATTGCCAAATTGAATATATCAATTCTTGTTGAGTGATTTCATGTTTCCCCACAAAATAACTCATTTTTTCCGTTAATTTCAATTTGGAAGATTGATCTTTAACCATAATGGCGATTCTAGACTTCAAGTTAAAGATCCCATTCCGTTTAATATCCATCCCATCGAATTCATTCGATCTTTGAGGTTGGTATTGGTTAAATCCATCTCTCCATTCGATGATATGAGAGTTGTTTTCAGTTAAAGTGGGATAATCCTCGTTAGGTATTAAATCCACTGATAATCCTGATAAAAATGAACTGAATCGACGACGGGTATCGGAATCCGCTTCCACATCAGGCGATTTATCATCGGGGAGAAATCTTCCTTCGACTTTCAAAGTCCACGACCCTTCAGCAGAAGGATCGACTTCTTTGCCCTGCTGTTGAGCCAACTGTTTTTGCCAGGGCTGGTTCTCACACACGTTATAAATAAACACTCTTAACACCCCAGTCTCCCGCTTGAAGTTACTGGGTTGCATTGATTTGGCGTGCATCACGTGAAAGTCCAACTCTTTCTTGGTAGTAACCACGTCGATATCCTTTTCAGCTTCGGTTAACTTCTTATATAATTCCAAGTTTGGGACCTTGTCGTATAATTTACTGGGGATACTCAATTCATTGGGAGTGTACTGAATGGCAGGGGCGGCCGAGGGATTAGGTCTAGGCTTGGTACCGGGGACGCCGCCAACGCCTACGACCCCTGGCACGCCACCAGGAGCTTGTCTCAAGTAATTACTTTGGGGCATGTTGGTGTTTGGCTATCAACAAATGAAGAATTGAACATCCAAAAGTTTGCGCGCTTTTCAAGTTGACACCTTGGCGGGGCCGGTGGGCCTAACGTGGGCCTAAATTACCGACACCCTCTGGGCCTAGCCCCATTTTCCTGGGCCCAGTTCGCACCATATACCCTTTTACAGTTTTAGCTTTATCCTATCATCTTATCATCTAATACCCTTTATCGTTACCCTTTACCATGGCAGATGAAGGGACGGCCCGGTACCGGGTCCGAAAGAAAAAAATCACCGACAATACCCAAATTCTCCAAGCATCAAAGATTAATATGAGTAAACGGAAACGAGACCTTTTCAAACGAATTAACTATGACCATACAGCCACCGTGATCTTATTACCATTCATTGCCTTAGTTTATCTCATCAACTATACAGAAAGCGTGTTACCATTGAACATCAAGACGTTCTGGTTCTCTGTGGGCTATTTCAATTTCACCATGTTGGCCTTTACTTGTGGATATCATAAGTTTTTCACTCACAATGCATTTATTACTCAGATCAAATTCCTTCAGTATTACTTTGCAATTTTTGGTAGTAGTGTAGGGATAGGGTCGATCAAATGGTGGGGGTCGCTTCATAGAGCCCATCACCAGTTCACAGATAATACCGAAAAGGATCCATACCTGATCAAACGAGGGTTTCATTACTCCCATTTTGGGTGGTTAATTAAAAGACCCAAGATCTCAGCATTTTATAATGAATTTATTGAACATGAGTTCCCTAAAGAATCAGTTACAAATGAGATTTTTGATGTGGAATCGGAAGAAGTTGATATGAAGAAAAATGATTATAATAACAATTTAAAACGGTTGATTTTGTGGCAGGATGAAAACTATCATGTTCTTTTTGTGTTTTCATGTCTTTTACTCCCGATGGCAGTATCGAAATATTATTGTCACGATACGTTTATCAACGGATTATTATACCCGGGACTTTTGCGGATGTTTTTGTGTCAGCAGTGTTTGTTAAGCACCGAATCGGTGTGTCATTTTGGTGAACTTCAAGTCACAATTCCTACTCAACCGTTTAATGATACAAATTCTTCGGTGAATTGTAACAACCCGCTTGTGTCTTTATTAACCTATGGACAAGCCAAACAAAACTTCCATCACGAGTTTCCTCATGATTACCGGAATGACTCGTCCTGGCTTTCATTTGATCCCACCAAATGGTTTTTATATACGCTTTCACTTTTCGGGCTAATTGAAGATTTAAGTACCACTCCAGGGGATTTGATTACTCAATTACGGATCCAACAACGGCAGAAAGTCTTGAACAAATTGAAATCCAAGTTAAATTGGGGGACTCCGATTTCAAAATTACCATTAATTACTCCCACTGAGTTTAAACGGCTTATTTCTACTTCTGCTCATAAAGATCGAATTTATATTGTGATTCAGAACATTATTCATGACATCACTCCATTTATGGACCAACACCCAGGAGGGATTCCTCTCTTAAAGGCGTCACATGGTAAAGATGCCACCAAGGCGTTTTTTGGTGGAGTTTATAGTCATCTGACAGCAGCTCTGAACTTATTGGCTACCATGAGAATAGGGTATCTTGATGTGGGAAACGATGAAGAGGTTTGGAAACAAATTGTGAATGAAGAGGGGGAGGTTGAAGAGAAATCCCACCGCCAGCAGGCCTATAATAGTGCCGAGGCAGCATAGCTGGGCTAGCCCCAGTTATGGTGCTATCACTAGTACTACTACTAGTGCTAGTACTATTTAGTTCTCTAGTAATATATCCTGTACATAGCTCTGAGCGAGATTTTCATCTCAAAAACCTAAGACTAAAAAAGCCACAACTTCACCAAATGAACATGGCCAAACCAGCTCTTTTCCATATCAGAGACTATAGAGGAGCCACGGTGGAAGACTTGGATATCCAGCCGGCTCTTTCCATCAACCCCATCACCCATTTGAACGTGGCCCTTGAAATCGCATATGAACATGAGTTCTCTTACTTGCCAGTGATTCATGAAGCTAATAAGAAACTTTTAGGAGTTATTAATATTGAAGAATTAAAAAGTAAACCGCAAAAGTTCAAGTCGGGGTTTTTGAAACCCATAGTTAAGCATTATATGATTTGGTTTCATCAAAAGGCTAGAGATAACTATGAGAAAGAGAGTCATGAAGAACAATCTACCCCTTTGAATACTACCATTAAAACCCCTAAACCTAAAGGAAAGAAGTTTAATATTATCACGCCATGGACGCCGTTAGAACAGTTGGCGGAGTTCTTTAATAGTGGGATTTATTTTGCTATTATTACTAATGATGATGGGACTTTTGTATATGGAGTTGCGACTCCAGAGGATTTGACGAGGTATGAAAAGTCGAGACCACGGCTTTAGAGAAAGCGACCTACGAAGTAGGGAGGGTTGTGTAGTACTACTACTTATATCTACACCTGTGTATCTATCACTGGATATATATATATCTATGTAGACTCATTTAAAAGTAACTATAATGTATATTCTTCTAAATCTTGAGAACTGAGAGTTAATCAAATCTTGAGAACAAACTTCCCAGTAGTAGTACCAGATTCCAACGTCTTAGCAACATCAACATACTCACTCAAAGGATACTCCTTTGGAACCGTATGTTTCACCTTGCCGGACTTGTAATCACCAAAGAACCGTTCGAAATAATATTCAAAAGTGGCTCTATCTTGAATGTAAGTGTAACAATTTGGTCTCAAGATCATATTATTCTTAGGAGTCAAGGAATAAATACTCACGGGAGGAACTTTTCCACTGCTGTTCCCATAACTAAGTAAAATACCCCCAACTCCAAGAGACCCTAATGAGATTTCCCAAGTAGCTTGTCCAACACTATCATAAGAGATTTTGGCTCCCTTCCCATTGGTGATTTCTTTGACTTTGGCAACCACATCTTCAGTCTTATAATTGATAGTATGTGCAGCCCCTAAACTCTTAACTAAATCTAATTTGTCTTTGCTAGAAGCTAAGCCGATAACATTAACTCCTCTTTGACTAAGAAGTTGGGTCATAATTTGCCCTACTCCACCAGCAGCAGCCCAAACCAAAGCATATTCTCCCTTTTTAGGCTGGTATGGCTCTTCGGTGAACGTATAAGCAGTGGCACACTGAATGAGCATGGATCCAGCCACTTTAAAATCATCTTCAGAAATATCACTAGGAAGTTTTTTGATATTGAAATTGGTTTCAGGCACCTTCACATATTCAGAAAAGGCTCCGCCAGAAACATAACACACTTTATCACCAACTTTGAAATCTGTCACTTCAGATCCCACTTCAGCAACAACTCCGCTGGCTTCTCTTCCTAAGGTGTAAGGAAATGGCACGGGATAATATCCCTTTCTAAAGTAAGCTTCAATGAAATTGACTCCAGCATATTGGTTTTTCACAATGATATCTTTAGGACTTTCAATCTTTGGCGTATCAATCTGGTGATGTTTTATGACGTCATATCCTTCACTGACCCCATCAATCAAGACAGCGGTTTGTTTAGCAGGTATACTCATGGTTCTAAAGTTGGGGAGTAGCCGACGGGACAAGCTTAGGTGTTTAATAGTACTTCTAAATATCTTGACAGTTACAAGCTGTTGAGTATTGGATTTATACTGCAACAATTGGGGAGGATTATTAGCTTTATATGTATTTTGGAAGGATTGCACTTCTGTTGAAGATGGGGGAAATGGTCGTGTTTCTACCGCTTTGCATTAGTAAGACAATAGTATCCGAAGAATCGGATCAATTTGACGGTTAGACCCGGTTATGACATAGACAGTAGGATGCTAGCTCCTTCTGTAATATACACAGTAGTATAGTAGCTCAAAATGACTCACTTCTTTCTCCTTTTCCGGGGCTGGTCTGAGTCAACTAGTCTATTCTTTTTAGCATTCTCAGCTAATAACCTCTCGACTTTATCTCCATGCTTGACTTTACTATTCCCTTCCTTGTAGGCATAGGAAACATTGACTTTAGAGTTCATTAACATCTTCCCATTCATTTGTTCAATGGCTCGATCACTACTACCAAAATCTCCAAATGTGACAAACCCGTGTCCTTTGGATTCTGCGGTTTCAGGATCCCGTACTATTATTGGCTGGTGGATGACTTTTCCAAACCCAGAAAATGTATCTAGTAGATACTTTTCATCTATTAAAGAATTGAGTCCATTTATGAATAGTTTTGCCCCCACATCTGCTGAATTATTGGCACCTGCTTTGACAGTTCCTATGTGCTGAGGTCCATTATTCCCCGGTTTATTGGCTTCCACAGGTCGTATTCTGAGGAGTTTTCCATATAATCGAACTCCTTTCAACACTTTCATCACATACTCTGTGTCTTGAAACGATTTAAACTCCACAAATCCAAATCCTTGATGTGTTCTTAACACTCGATCTTTGGGGAGATTGAGTGACCTCACGGGGGCAAATTGGATGAAAAGCTCATACAATAACGGCTCGGTGGTTTGGGAGTCGAGGTTTCCAATGAATAACGTACAACTGGGGTTTCTTTCGTTGTCTGTTACTCTTCTGAACACACTTGTCATGATGACTGGAGATGAAACTTTCGCGATGCTCATCGCGGATGGTTATTATAATACTTAGCTATTTACTATATGCTGCTTGAGTTGTCTTTGGAATGGTCTGTTTCTTCCAATGGCGGTGGTTCTGGATGCTCTGGCTCTTCTGTTGTGTTTGGTTCTAGCTCTTCTTGTGTCTCGGGTGCCGGCTCTGACTTTAAATCCTTTGAGGAATGCTCTTCAGGTGCCTCGTCTGAACTCTCAGATTCACTATCACTATCTGAACTATCACTTGAATCAGAAGACGTATCAGAGTCGGAATCTGACTCGGAATCTGAACTTGACTCGGCTGGTTTCTGGGTATATGCTCTCTCTTTATCTATCAAGTCACTATACTCCTTAAGTGATACATGAATTGTAGGATATTCCAATACGGCTGTATCTTTTAAAGCTTCACAAAGGGGAATATTCAGATCTAAAGGGATATATGTTTGGGTATGTCCGTCTAATCTTACAATGTTCTGTAAATAAAACTTCAAATCGTCTTGCTGTACCGTCTCTCGAACCCCAGTCAACACGCTCATCGGTACTGCTTCTTTGATAGTTAAAGCTTCATTGATTCTGTAACTTAAAAAATCTTTGAGTACTTGGCCCTCTTCATCGGTAAATATCCATTGCACTGACCAAGTGAATGTCTGCAGTTTCTTGTCATATCCGGTTTTATTATTGCTGGATCTGGACATGCCTTCGGGAAGTAATATTACCAAAGTATTCATCCGTTTGATAGCGTGGGTGGTGTTTTGGAATATTTGGTTTATTATTTCTAACCTAGGATCTATGGCCGTATCAGGCTTGAATTTCTTTCGACGGCTGGCATTGGAGTTGTTAGGACGTTTGAATACATTCTTAGCGCTGTTCTTGATATCGGTTTTCCCCACCTGAATGTCTCGGCCCATTTTGATCAAAAAATTGTAATCTCTATTAATATGAACTGGGGTTTCTGATAAGTCTTTTTTGGCGATGAACCGAGATTGGTCCACCGTTCCCGTACATTCTGTCTGTTTTTTGTGTCGCCTGATACAGTCCACCGAACAGGTCTTCACAGCACACGCCGGACATGTATATTTAAACGGGTTACTGTGACATATAGCACACAAGTGTTCCATCTTTTATGTTAGTGCTTGATTTAGAGATGCTCTTCTGGTAAATATATTCGCACCGCACACGAAAAGTGAAAAATTGAAAACTCCAACAGCACTTGAAGATATTTGATACTCGTTTAAACTGTGGTTACTACCGTTGTCACGATGTTCTCCAGTATCAGAAGTAGGGCTATACCCGTGTATAGGGAAGCTTCTCGATTTTATGCCAAAAAAGCAACCGAGAAGGTGTCCAAAAGAATGACAGTCCAGCTCTTGGAAGATCATCCAACGCTTGGAGTTAAAGGTCAAATGATATCAGTTAAACCAGCATTTATGAGACAACAGTTATATCCTAATGGACTTGCTGCCTATACGCTCAACGGGCCACGGATTCCTGTGGTGGAAAAGAAATCTGTTCCAGTGGAAGAAGTCGTAAAAGAATCCCAACTGTCAACTAAAGCTTCTAAAAAGGCCTCTGAAAATGTTGGAGCCATGTCACTTGATGAATTATCAGGATTATTTAGTACTATGAGACAATCTGGAGGAAGAAAAGCCAAAGAAACTTCCATCAACGTCAATAGTGAATCCACAGAAATTACTTATACTACTTCTGATGTTAGAGAGTATATTCCTATGAACAATACCATTGTGTTAGATGAAACTGTGACCTTACCGGTTTCCAAAGAATACTTATCAACCTATGCTTTTAACATCTCTGGTTTGCAAATTCCATCTTCTGCAATCAGAGTGGTTGACCGGTCTAATAACCTGGTTCCTGCTGTTAATGAAGCCGGGGAATACTCTTGGTTGATCAATACCCCTGAACGGAAAGAAATCAAGGTGAGTCTTGTGGTGAAGAGCTAGTTGTATGTAAATAGTAATATAGAGATTAGTCTGCTGAAAGCACCTTTGTCACTGTTAGTATCTATTATATTTGTAGCGCGATTTTCGCAACTTCTGCTATTTCTTGATATCAGATCTCTTCGTTTCTGAAACACCAAGATGCCATCAAATCTACGGTACAGTGCTGCTAAAACGTCTACGATCTCAAAGAGAAACATTTTCAAATCACCCACCAAAAAGAATCAAAGCCCCTTAAAGAATCTCCTCCCCTCTCAGGCTAAATATAAGCAGAATCTTAAAGATAACCAGGAGAATGGGTCCCCAAAAAAGGCTAAACCCCAAACTAGATTAACGGTAGATGATTATAACGTGGAGTTGGATTATCAACTTTCCAAAAAACATGACATAATAACTGCTGTCAACACAATACTAGAGAACTGGTGGACTGAGTCCTCGTCGCTTCATAGGAAATATTTCACTCCAGAAGAGGTGGCATCTAACACCATGGAACAGCTAGTATTCCAACTCAAAGGACTAGGGATGGCCACAAAAGCAGAAATTATGAAGTATAGGATGAACCAAGTTTCCAAAGGTATGGTGACAACCAATCAGTTGTATTCTATATTTGAAAGTGAAGGCCCTACCTTTGTAGATCGAAATATAGAAAAGGCTATAAGAAAAGGAGAGATACGGAAATTTGTTATCACAAATGCTTCTCCCATTATTCTGACATCTCATAATACCATTCTGAACGGGAAGATTTCTTATGGCTATGAGAACGTTGAAGTGCTTGTAAAGTCAAATACTTACTTATCTACAATTGATCAGTGTTTGTCTAAATTAACTAACCCTGATCAGATTGAGATTTTGACCAAATTCCATGCTTTTGTAGTAGAAAACCCCACAATTTTATTTATGTCCAATGAAGATGGGTTTTCTGACTCTGAACTTGCTACATTGGTTGATTTAGGATTTGTGACCTTGACGTCAAATCATATGAATGAAATCGAATCTCAACAATATGCCCTAGCATTTCCTAATTGTGGGACATTTTTGAAACTTATCAATAATGGCAGATCATGGCTTGTTAAAACGTTAAGCAAAGGGAAGTTCAAAGAGATTTTGGAGACAGACTTATTTGATCGCTGGGAAGGTAACGATAATCACGGAGAAAGTAAAATGTCCAATTTCCGTAAGCCATTTTATGGGTTTGATTTAAATTGGATTTTGGCAGATGCTTTGGGATCAGGTATTATAGAGGTATTCAATACACCAGTAGGTAGAGGCTGGAAGTTAACTGGAAAGAGATAAAGACTTGACGAAGTTGACGTGTAAGATTTAATGACTAGGTTTATACATATGACATATAATATATATACAAACAAAGATTAGATTAAGTTCAAGCTTATATTTTTTTTTTTTCATTTTTAAACAATGTCAATAGAAAGGAAATTAGGAAACCTACATTTTAACCCTTTGCTTTTTTTGGAGCTTCTTTTGTTTCTTGTCATTTTCCTTCTTTTCCAATTTGGCTTGTTCTTCAGGACTCAAGTTTCTAATTCTATCTCTTTCTTGCTTTTTCAATTGAGCTTTGGCTTCAGCTTCAGCTTCTTGTCTTTCAAATTCAGCTGCTTTCAAAACTTTAGCTAATTCGACTTCTCTGGTCTTGACGACTTTTTTCAAAGCTTCTTGTTTGAAGGTCAATTTCTTTTCGGCCAAATCATCAACCACAGAAAACACAGCATCTAAAATATCAGATACTTGTTTGATATGTTTCTTGTTGGAAGATAATTTAAGAGAAAACACAATTCTTCTGAATGGAGCATAACCATCAGGAGTAGAAGGTTTTTCAGTAGCTTGATCGGTGAAAGCAAGGTATCTAATAAAAGAACTAGCTTCAACATCTAAAGCTTCTTCCAAAGCAGGAGTCATAAGTTTATCTTGGAATTCACTACCTTCACTCATAAATACAAAAGATTCAGGAAGTTTAGAAGAATCGGAAGT